>VXAB01012029.1:0-73965 GCA_013399175.1 Odontophorus gujanensis
GTGCGAGGTGGGGTGGGATACAGCTGATTTCAATTAAACGCTTTTATGAATACGCTACAGCGGGCTCGGCCCGGGGGATTGGTGACGTGCTAAAAAAAAAAAAAAAAAGGAAACCACAAAAATCAAAACGCAAAAGAAAACCCCGCTGACTGCCATAAACCCGTCCCGTTCATTCGCGGATCGGTTAGCGGAGCTGGTGAAAGCCGCCTTGTCCCCGCGGGGCCGCGCTCCGCACGGCGCAGCCCGTGCTGCCCCACGTCTACGTCACGCGTGGTAATGCCTCCGCGGATTGGAAAATTAGCTTTAGCTGTGCGTATACTAATGACGTGCATTTATTTCACGTTTATTACAGCGTATTTGAATCGGCATGTTTAACAGCTTCTGTCTTAATTTTGCAGGTTACGCTTCCCCGACCAACCGGGCTGTGCCAGTCCTCCAGCCGGGCACAGGGAGCTGCAGCAGCCAGGAGTGCATCCCAAACCACGGGTACAGTGCTCGGCGGCTGGAGTGGGAGAAGGGCCTCTGCAGCACCTTCACAACAGCGTGAGCTATAGGCACGGCAGCAGGGCTAATTGAATAACTCCTGTGCATAATGCATGAGACTTGACAGGTCTGAATCACTCAACTGTGGATTTATGTGCATCTTCACTTTGTATAAACAGAAGCTACCTGAATACATCTCCATACTTCCATCATATTATCCCTGTGGCATCCTTCCACTGTAGAGCAGAGGTGGAGGACTGGAAAGGCTGCGGTGCTGTTTCTGTTCACTTTCTGTGTGCTCCATCCCACTCACACCTTTCCCCTACCCACAGAACTCGGGATTTTTCAGTTATATGGTGCAGTGGTGTTCAAGGGGACACGCTGTCAGTTGGCAGAAAACACCAATGCTACAGTGATGGGTACCATCATTGTTCCCTCCTGCAGAGTGAGACCCACTGTGCACCCACTCGCCAGCACTGCATAGTGTTCAGGAGTGGCAGTGGACACTGCTGTGTGCCACCAGGATGTCCTGCTGCACCTCTCTCCTAACCAGATGAGATTTCAGATTCCCAGGCTTTGGCATTTTATACTCTGTTTGTCTATTCAAAGTTGGAATTACTTTTTTTACTGCAGATGTAACCATAAATGGAGATCAGCCGAGGAGATGAAATTCTGTTGCTTCAAGTATGAACCATTCTTTGTAACAAAGAGATAAAGAAATCGTAACTGATAGTCTGTCCAAGAGAATTATAGCTGCTAACTTATAATTACCAGGTAGATTTATACAAGGAATTGAAAAAGATATTAACAAGGTATTAAGGAAAAGCTTGATCCATCTGCTTCCAAGTTTGCCATGATTTCATTAGTAACTCCACCGCACGGTGTTTTAATCACAAACACACACGAGGTAGGTGCAATTACAGCTCCTTCTTAATGGAGCAGGGCTTTGCATGTCTGCTGGAGCTCCCCGCAGAGCCAAAGATGAGGATCTCCTGCACAGCTCACGTTGCCATTGCTCGCTCCGCATCCTTCCAGGATGAGAATCAGAGTCATAAAATGTGGGGAGCGTTCATCTTCCACCAAGGACACAGTGAGAAAAGTATGTCACAGGGGCCTGCGGGGAGAGCTCCGTGTTTGTACCATGCATAGCAAACCTGAATAGCAGCTAAGCAGTGAGAACAAGGAGCTACCTATTCCCTCTTGCTTCAGCATGACACGAGATGGGGAATTTATATGATTAACCTTTTGTTCTGTTAATAAAAAAAAAAAAGCCTCCAGCAAGGCAATAAGCAGAAGCCCATTTAATTAGAAATACTGGGATCCACTCAGAACTTGAGTGCGTGCATATCAGAAATAAAACTTGGGACTGAGAATTTTTGTCCCTTCTCTGCTTATTTCTATTGTGGGCTTTTATATCTTTGCTTTTTCAAACTACAGCTGAACAACCTGTGATACTGTCACTGCCTCCTTTCCTACACTCTGCTTGGTTCTGACCACACTCTCTGTGTCCTGTGGCTATCCCCCAGCCAGCCAGCCCCATATGCTGAGACAGCCCTACAGGCCTGGCAGTCAGGGTCTGCTTGGTGCCCACAGCCATGGCCTTGCAGATATCAAGGGGAGCACTGCTTTTCCACACCAGTCTACTTAGTCAGACATAGTTCCCTGGCTCCATGCTTGGTTTACAGATGAACCCTCCTGAAGAAGTGCCGTTTTATGTTATGCATACAATAGATTTGTGAACTACAGTTCTGTGTGTTTTGTAAGTATTTAATTTCATTTGTTTGCTTTCCTCCTCAACGTTTAAGCACATTCTCCATGTTCTTGCTTAGAATTTCAAACACTGAGCTTGTCACAGTTTATCTGGTTCATTTAACACTAACACAAGCAACTCAGGAGACTGAATTGTACATTTATATTCTCTAAAAATGGGACTATAGCAATATATTAAATGAAACCACTGAAATTTAGGTGAAAAACAAAACAAAACAAAAACAAACAACCAAGTGAAAAAAACAACCATGCCAAAACCAAACACAAGAAACCAACCTTACCACAGCAACACATGCACACACAGTGAAAGCAGATAAAACTGGAAGCTAAAGCTCCATGTCCATCAAGAACAAAAGCAGAGAACTAGTTCAGCAATAAAGGTGGTAGAGCTGTCAAGTATCAATTTAACACTTGCATATGGTAGAGGTTACCAGAGTGAATCACACCTTATTTTAAGAACTCCCCAAAGGCATACAGATCCCCAGACAAATGATAAGATTTGCGTGTGAAACTTTCTTGAATGTTCTCTAAGATTCCTCTTTAGTTCGATGTCTCTTTGTGACCACAGCCCCAGTTTTCACATCAGTCAGAGCTCAGTCTAATGGACAACATTTTCCAAACCAGGAAAGCTCTTTCTCCTCTCCTGGTGCACATTTTTCTAAAATGGGAGACCTTTGGTCTCTTTGCTTGCTGGAGTACTACAACTGACAGACTGCCAACAGGACCGCATCAATTTCTGCACTTAGACCTTTCCTCTACGGTACTCCTTAAAACACGCATGAACAACCGCCGTGTTTCCCATCCCTGCTGCATCTTCCCAGTTAAGGACCGGGAAATAGACACCATTTGCTTTATCAGGAAACTCAGTATTCCCTAAGCTACTCAAAAAGATGGGAAGATTATAAATGCATCCAGAGTGTTTCCAAATATTAACCTTCCAAGTTGCCATGACTACTGAACAACTATAAAGCTCTTCCCCTTACCTGCTTTACCCTGTGAACCTACCAAACTATGATCTCACTTTGTCAGGATGTATCCAGTCATAATGTTTTGTTAACTTCAGCAGCTTCATCTTTTTTCATGTGAAAAAGAAATCAGTCTGCATCAAAAACAACATTAGAAAACAAACACTAAAAGCACATTGGTTTATGAAGGTTACTCTATCATAGGGGGGTGGACACACTAGAAAGAATCTCCTTTCTAATCAGTTATATGAGATGAACAATGAGATGACTCTTGTTATTCTACTACACTTAATTAGTTTTGAGTGACAACAGTATGATTTCTGAATCAGGCCTAATGAATCATGGGCAAGATGAAACATGAAACAAAAGGTTCCTAACAAATCTTAGGAGCAGAAATTTTATAGTATGTTTAGTTTTATAGTATGCATTAAAACACTATGCAGACTGCAAGAGTTAAAAGTGGATGTGCAGATAGATTTTCGTACAAATATTATCGATCATTAAAACAACGCACCATCCATACAGTTAACAATTCCTGTTGACACACACAACCAGATCTTCAATTGAGAGACATATTTTGCTAACATGTCTTCTGATTATTAGAAACTGAACACAGAGAACAGCTAGCCTTCATCACATGTGCAATTCTGCAAGTGTTCATGTATGCAGTATGTCTGCACTGCAGACACTTAGTAAAAGTCTTCTCCTACAAAGTAGGGATTTGGCAACACGTACCTGAAAAGATCTTCAGTAAGTCTTGGTTGTTTTACAGAGGCTGACACCTTTGCCCAGGTAATTCTGTTGGCCAGTCTTTGCACGTGCAGCAGGAGGAACACAAGCGTTGTCAGTAAGCAGCTACAGCAGGCTGTATGGCTTCTTGCATTAAAAGGTGACAGTTGTCTGAAGGAAAACTGCTGAACCTCAGGGCCTGGACTTGCAATTACACTAAGGCTCCTTTGTATTCTATTACTGGCAGAAGGGGACAAGGTCTACAGAAAGTTGTAAACTCTGATTCCTCAGGCTTAACATGTGATAAAGTGCTTGGAAAACTATTACCAAAGAACATGAGACTTTGCTATTCAAAGGGAGCAGTTTTAAAATGAATGCACGTGAACAAGTTACCACTTTTCTTTGCTAGATATACGATAACGTCTCTCCTAAATTTCAGGACTAGCTGACAGAACTTTCTGTTCTTCCTTGTTACTTGACATTCTTTTAAACTATCATAATGAGATAATTTACTCTCAGCAAACAGAATGGTTTTGGTTTCATTGCAGTCCTCAAAAAAAAATTCAAAGGCAAATTTGTGATAGTTGCACGTGAATTACCAATGACAGAAGTGTGCTTGACGCCTACACAAACTATGCTGATGCCACGTTGGGTTTTCTTAGGCAAGCAGAGGAGAAATAAACACCACGCAGTGAGACAGCCAGTATGGCTGGAACACGGATGTTCTTTGAGAGAGCTAAGTTACCATGTTCCCAAGCCATCCTCTAAAGGCAAAACAAAGCCACATGGATTGCTGGGTGGACAAGTGTCTTTTTTCTTATGTTATCTACATGACATTTAAAACAATATTTAAAAAAAAACACTGAGGTATGATAGGGTTCCAAATCAAAACCAGGCCATGCAGGGTGGGGACAAATCTGCTGCTAATGTGGCATTATTCCAGGCACAGGCAAAGCAAGAACTCCATACGGGCATAATGCAACTGAGTGACTGCACTGTCAAGTGGCAGACAAAACTCAAGATTAAGATAAAAGAAAACATACTGGAGTAGTCTTAGCCCCATGTATAAAATAATGGTCTCTGAGCTGACTGTTTTCAGACTCAGAAATGTTGGGCTAAGTGATGAAGTTCTCTAAAAATTTCAATTCAGCATTAAAGTAATGAAAAGAGAGGGTCAAACATTAAATCAGTATGGGAAAAGTGAACAGAGTAAGGAATATTGCCACAACACCTGCCTGCTTCTCAGAGACAGCCCTAAACTAGAGATTGGAACGTCAGTGGGGAAAAGTACATATATGCTTTGCTTGTTCATACGAGGCATCCACTTCTGGATGCTGACAATAAGTTATACTTCTGGATGCTGACAATAAGTTATCAGGATGTTTGACTTTTATCTGACCCAACTCAGCCATTCCTACGTGTATTCATCACTCCCTGGTGTATCTGTGTGTCCCCAAGTTCCTTGAAGTGTTTGATGTATTATCATCCCCTACACTGTACCACGGCACATCCTCTGCCCATCCACCAGTCCAGACACACTAAGTGATGTTTAGATCAACACATCCCAGGCAAGCCTTTGCATTTTTATGCCACAAAGCATTTCCTAGAAGCAGTGTGATTTTTAGGTACCCTAGGGCATAAGCTTCAGTACTTCTAAATGGGCTGAGAATGCAGTGTATGAAATAGCAAACAAAGCTTGTTTTTCATTTCAAATGTCTCAACCTAGTGTAGTTATTCACCAGCACAACAGTAAATACCCTATTTAATTAAGAGCAAAGCAAAGCTATGATTACGAGAGAAGTATTTTTAAAATATCTTGCTGAAGATTTCAAAAGCACAAGAGATGAGACTAAAATGTAACAGTTACACAAGACATCTAACTAAGTTCAGGGTTAAAAAAAAAAGTCTCTGGACTGCCTGTGCAAAGGGAATTGATGAACTCAAGCTGTACTACTAACAATTCCACAGATCTCGTGTAAAATATTTGGATGTGCTGATCATTGTCTCCTCTACTTGTGAGCACTCAGTTGTTTGCAGGAAAGGCTAAAATACGATTTCAAGCATAGAGCACTTTATCTAAATTTAATATTATTATTGCAGAATTTATACAGAAAGCATGGCTTATTGACCATGACCACTAGGGTCAACAGCAAATGGATGGTTTACTTTCAACATCACGAATTCTCAGTAAATCATCTTAATGATCACCATGTTATTTAGTATTTGTAACATGTTATTAATTCAGAATTAAAACCACATTTGGGAACTCCATTTAAAGCACTACCAGAATGCACAGCTTTAAGAAGTCACAGCTCTCAGTGTTTTCAACAAAACAACAGGTATTTCTGGACTATGGCTGGAGAACACAGCTAAGAACCATCTTTTCTGTTTTATTTATCCTCTATAATGTTGAACACGGTATCTTCTTAGTGTTGGTTTTCTTTAGTTTACAGTTTGGAGAAGAAATGGAGAACTTCACTAACTGCACTGCTGGATATTTCTATGTTTTTAGATGTTTTGTTAATTTCTCTGTCTGTTGAGTTAAACCGATGTTATTCACCTGCATTTCTGTTTTCTATATTTAACTGTGTCTGACGCCTGCAGTAGTTTTACTTAAATAATATTTATAATCTTAAATTTCTCCTAACTTTCCAAAGAGAAGCAGTCTGTCTCTTCTGACTACTAGAAATAGCCCAGCAGGCTTATGAAACAACATGCAACCCAGATCAGGCTGCACGTTCTACTTGCCTTTCTGTAGCTGCTGAGAGAATACAACTTTATCTTCCCCTGCACAGGAGTGGTCTTATAAAAGTTACCATATTCCAGGACATAAGCAGAAGGAAACTGAGGCACACTCTTATTTCTGCCTCTGCACCCTGCAGTGCCAGTGCTTGCTGAGTACAAGGGAAGCACAGCACTCCAGGGAGAACCACAGGCAGAAATGTCAGGCGTGCTCTGCCTGCTCACAAGGGCCACACAGGGATACAGTGCCTTTCTGAAAACACAATGGAGAGTTGACTTCAACAATCTTACCCACAGGAAAGCATTCCTTGGGCTTAATTTCACCCTCAGCATGTAAACTCTTCTAGATAATAAATTGTTTAGGACAGGGCTCTTGCTTTATGAAGTATTTCTAACCCCAGGGGCATTCTGTAGAAATACCATAAAAAAAAAATCTATGAATGGGTCCATTGTTATAATCAGCCAAACTTCTGCTGAGATTTATTAATTGCTCTCATTTGAATAAATGATACTGAAGATGAAACAGAAAATGGAAGGAGAGCCATGAGATACTTGATTGTCACTGTGTTCAGAAAGAAGAAATAGGGGGACCCAAAAAAAAGCACTTTTTTTTTTTAATTTAAATTGTTCACACAGTCCCTCCAAGCTAACTGACTTCTTTCCTCATGTACATCAGTAAATTGAAAGGAATGAATTTTCAAAGCACAGCATGAAAGATATGCCCACAAATCCCATTAGTGGTAATGTGATTTGTCTGCTTATCTGCCATGCAATGCTTTGAAAGTTCATTCCTCTATATCCAACTTCAGCCTTTCTACTTCCAAAATACTTGAAAAGCTTACACACACACTTGCTGTTACTTTTGGGGGCGGCAGTGGGGAGCAGGAGAGTATGGCTCCCCATTCTCAATTCCAAGGATAACGACAGGCAAGCAGAGCCTCCCACTGCAGGAACAGCAGTGCTACCTTAAGCTGCTCCCAGTTCCCCAGGCACTGTTCACGCTGGGCTGACAAAGAACTCTTATTTTATACTTTATACATTTTTTCTTTTTGGTCCTGAAAACTGAAATGTTTTGATTTTGTGCCACTTTCTGAGAGACTACTTTCTTTGTCACAAGAAGGATAACAGTATTGCATGCTACCTTCAGAATCTGGAATCTCACAACAAAGACCTTAAAGGGAGGCAGAATGAAGTGCACTATCCATTTATTCTCATGACAGCCCTTAGATTGTAGAGAGCATAGAAAACTGGCACAAGATTAATCAGTTCCTGAGAATGTATAATATAAACTCACTCCTTATGGCAATTTTAAGAAGCGAGGCTGCAGTCTTTTTTGGTTTTGCATCTGAACTAGGCGGTTGTAACTAATAAGAAAAGTGATTATATTTGTATTAATTAACATAGTACCTTTCAGCCTGAAAGGTCCCATTATCACATAGTAGAATATCCTCGCCACCAGCAATGCCAAAAGACCACCACTTTCGAAAAAGGCTTAAAATAGCAGCAAGGGATACTCATGACAACGACACAATAGAAACCCTAACTTCTCAGAGCAGTTGTGAGCATTTAATGTTAACACAAAGCAAATTGAATTCAGTTTTAATTTCACACCTAAAAGGCATCATTATCATGAATGAAGTACTCAGTTCATCTCTATTCTCTTCCAGCAGAAGGAAAAACCTAGCTGAGATTCGGAAGTGCAGTTGCAAGGAATGTAGACATAAACATGCTCTCTGAAAGCACTGACCCACAGGCTTACAAGAATTACACTACACATCTGGAATTACAACTTGACATTTAATACTAACTGTAGTTCTAAGGGATATCATGTCAAACATCTATTGCACTACGTTTGTCTTTCAAAACTGCAGCAGTCCTAATCTCTACGAACACACTGAACAAGGCTCTGCTCATCTGACTCTTCCAAATCACTCAAACCTTGACTCAACCTCTGACTGTTATTCATATTGATAAAAAAAATAGTTTTTACCTTTATTGTCTTTAGCATATGCTAAATGAAATTGAACTGTGTAATTACAGCTGGACAGATTTCCGTCCTCAGTGCAAGAAAGTACAGTTTCTCCAGACAGACTGTATTCTCCCCTTAACAGAAGTTATATAGATCGGTCTAATTGAATCACATGAATGTAGAACATCGGATGAGTGAGGAAATTTAAGGTTTTACTGTCTACACAAAATAATTATTGAACGTAGAAGTTCATTAAAAAGAGAAAATAAATGAAAAATAAACATGATTTCTTCTGCACTAAGCTTCTCACCCATATATTATGTACTTTCATGCTTCTTTCATGATATGCTTCAAAACGTATATTATAAGCATGGCCTAAATTGCATCTAGGTATTAAGATACAATTACAGATTATACTTAGCATCTAAGCAGAATTTGACTTCATACATGCCCTGATATTTTTAATGCATTTGGAATTAGAAATTCTACTGATCCAGAATCAGTGAAACATACATGAAACATACAGGTTTTATTTAACAGATGGTCTTATATAAAGAAACAGGCCTTCTAACTACCGTTCCTTCTCTTTCTTTAATAGTGCCTTTTTAAAAATAATAAATTTGAAATTGGATTTCAGTTATTTTTGAGAAGACATTTTATCTGTTTGCCTGACGTAATTTCCACTAACCACTTCTCATAATGAGTCAGCTATAACTGAGATTATAACACCTGTCCTGTGACGACAGGCTGAGAGCTGGGGCTGTACAGCATGGAGAAGAGAAGGCTGCAGGGAGATATGAGAGCAGCCTGACAGTGACTAAAGGGGAGTTGCAGGAAAGAAGGGGACAGACTCTTCAGCAGGGTCTGTCGTGATAGGACAAAGGGAAATGGTTTTAAACTTAAGGAGGGGAGATTTAGATTGGATATTAGGAAAAAGGCTTTTACAGTGAGGGCAGTGAGGCATTGGCACAGGTTGCCCAGGGAGGTGGTGGGTGCCCTGTCCCTGCAGACACCCAAGGCCAGGCTGGATGCGGCTCTGAGCTGTGGATGTTCCTGTTCATTGCAGGGAGTTGGAGGGGACCTTTAAAAGTCATCTAATCCAAGTGTAAGAACTCCACAATTCTATTGTATTTTCAATCTTAAGCGTGTTTTACTCTTGGCAGATTTCCAGGTTTGAGGTTTTTATTACTTCTCCTCAGCAGTAACCAACAGAGCAGAGACTGAAGGCTTTGCCGTCCTGCATCCACACCTTCTCATCTTCCTGCCTGGAATTCTACAGCAGGTGAGAAAATGCCAGCTACAAGTGAGGACATGACTGCAGGAAGACCACACCAAGGATGAAGTACATTAAAGAGTGAAGAAATTAATGGCAAGTTTATTCATACCAGGATTTTAGGTTTTGATCACAGCCTTATCTTTAAATTGCAGAGCTACAAGTTTTCAAACTGCAGCAATAGACACTTTACAACAAATCTGTGTGCGTATGCGACTATAGGATTAGCAGATAGGTCACCAAAACATCCTGTTATACAATTTCATTGGCCTAGGTAGCAGTGAAGAGAAACTTGCATACCCATTTGATGTCCTGAGAAACAAACCTGATAGCACAGCAGAGTACCTCAGTCCATTTAGGCACTGTGCGTAATGGCAGATAATTAAATATAATTTAGATAGCTAAATCCTGCTTCAACTAGGGAACACCACCATAATATACAGTTAATTAAATAATAGTATTTTTTATTATTTTCTTTATCTATTATGCCTTAAATCTATTATACCTTTTATCATGAGTTTCTGCGGCTGGCTCAATTTGATTTTCTTCCCGATAAAACAAAATTCACAGCAGAGATAATAGAGATCTGTTACAGATGGAGCTGCTGTCCACAACAGAAAAGATGAGGGCAGATTATTGTGTAGGGCATCTGATGCATGATCATTTTAATGAAGCTTTCCATCTCGCATACAAAATGGCAAAGCAGCCAGTCCCATAGTCTGAGGTCAGCAATGCACAGCGCTCATCAACAGTCGCTTTGGAGCTGTTGAAAATCAAGGCCCATTGTAATCAAGGTCAAAACTGCCACTGACTTAAATGGAGAGAGCTTCACTTCAGAGCTCTTCTGTTTAAGTATCGGAGACTGCAAATATCATAACAATGCCTGAAAAATAAGAAGGCATTTTCTATAGGCAAGAGCAATGAAGCCCATAAAAAAAAAAAGTTACCTTCCAAAGTCAACAGTTTAAATTGTATTAGCATATGCCTCACTGCTTACAATTTATTAATGAATCTGAGAATAAAATATGAGCTAGTTTACGCACCCACAAATACCTTTGACTCCAATGATTAACTCAATTACATATACTTTTTACAGTGTAACAAAATTACATTAAATGAGCAATAAAATCAGTTTTAACGTGTGTGACAATATTACTTCAGGATACCAATACAGCAGGAATTGTCCTTCAAAGACACGACCACTTAAGCTACAAGGGGCAAAAAGCAAAAGACAGTATTAGGAACTGCACAATAATATTTAGCAGCTAGCACTCCTGTTCTGCTTTTCTGGATGGCTAGCAACCAAACCAGCCATCCATTTCTTCTTTCCTTTGACTGAAGAGTAAACACTATGTATTAAAAACAACAAAAATCGAAAAAAAAACAACAACAAAACAAACCACCCATCACACTGGAGTCAAAATCCATCGAGCACTTCAGCCTTACTCTTCACTGTTACATTTATTTTCCTTTTATTTTGCTTTTGAATATTTTCTTTATCTCTGAGCATGTATCAAAGCTGCTCCTCAATAACTTAAAACCAACAAGGAACTCCACTGTGTCACCGTGCCTGACAAGTTAGTGCAGCATATTTACTTTCTTTCACAACATTACTAATTACCCAGAAAATGCTACAGCTGAGATTTTTTCCTATTAGCTTCAATTTGAGGAAGATGCATTTGATTTCATGGTCTAATAGAGAAAATCTGCTTCTGTCTACTGGACGTGGCTATCCATACTAATCAGTGAGAAATAAAATACACACAAACTTAATTTTGTTTGGATATAAACAAAGTAGAATCAGGACGCTACAGAACTTATCCATAAATCCTTACATTGATCACCTTCTTTCTTGAAAGAAACCTGTGATAACTTACGGAATTATTTCACCAATTTTCCATTTAAGTGTGATTTTGACATTTTAATGACTGCATTTTCTTAGCAGTAAACAATGGTATGATGCATACATCATGCAGATGAAACTCAGGATTTCTACTGGTTCATAGCATTGTTTCAGAAATCTATTCACATTCCTTGTTTTTGCAGATTTTACATAACCAGCTCTTGGTTCATTCTTGAAAAATGTTTTAACGTTTACACTCAAGTCCTCAGAGGTAAACTTTCAGTTCCTATGCAGGGATTAACAAATTTCCCTCCTTACACTGTGTTACAGATTGTTATGCTAAAGCAGTTACGTTTCCAGAGGGCCAAAGGCCTCTGGGGTGGAACAGCCTCTGGAGCACAGTGCTGTTAGCGCTCGGGTTACAGAAAGCAACATGAAAAAAATGGCTTTCACACTGTGCTTTCTAAGCTGCAGCATTACCCACTGCAGTAAGTAACGGAGCTGAAGCAATCAGATATTGTTCTGAACAGTATAACTGACTGCAGAAGGGCTGCTGAGGTCTGAGGGAAGGATGCGTTATGTTCTGCTGTGCATTTCCGAGTCAGGCCTACAAAGTTCTCTGAGCCTTTACCATTTTTATATTTGAAATACGTTCAGAACTTATCCTCCCCACTTTAGCACTGCAGACACAACACTCCTGCCTGCTCCCTGCCAGGGAACCATGGGAGCGACTGGAGGAGCTGTGGCTGAGCACTCTCACTGCAAACAGAGGATGCTGCAATTATTGTCCTGAGAGGCTAGAAAGGAAACAAGGCTCTATGCTGACAGCTTAGCTCGCTGTGAACTCTCATTTTTCACATGGAGCTAATTAAAAACTGAAATTAGTTAAATATGGAAATGACACTTGCAAGCACTTAAGCTGAATTCTGGCAAAATCCCTCCAGAGCGCCGCAACGCTACCTGCTGCTTCAGAACTCCCCAACTGAATTTCACAGTTAAAAGGCTGAGCAAAGGGAAAGTTATTACAGAGATTTCCAATTCAAAATGCGTCTGTAAAATTCTAAATTAAATTTCATGGTAGCCCTTTCAGTAACGAGGGACACGCTGTGCAGCCCAATGATATGGTGCTCAAATAACGTCCCTGCATGCGTTCTGCGATTATCTCACCTTTAGGCGCTGCGTGGTGCTGCCAGAACTGTGATGCTCACAAGGACACCACTGCTTCAATGCTGCAGAGATAAGGCATGCACTGCTACTGAATGAGTTATTTGGGAAGCATGGGCGCACAGCACACAAAGGAATTGTTTTCAGAATTTAATGGCAGAAATCTCAGAGAAATCAAATGTTTTATGCCTCACAGTTTTAATTTACTTTTTTGAGTGCTGAACAGATATGCAGAGAAGGCTCTACAGTGCAATAAATTATACTGCTTATATAGATCTATGCTTTACAGGCAACGTAATAATAAAAAGCATTTCTGCATATGTAAATGGGCATAAAGAACCAGGGGACTGGATATGCATAAAAGGTATGATGACTGACATTAGCTTTTTGACTAAAGCACCATGTGAATTCCATTTAAATGCATGTGACTTGCCTCGTATGCATAAAAGCAAGGGTATTTGCCCAAGGGCAAATATGATTTCTGAATGCAATTTAACAAAACCCGCCCCCAGAGCACATCATTTTGGATCCACACCAAGGCATTCAGGATAGCCAATCACTTTCAGAACAACTGGAGAGTTTTGATTTTATTGTTTTTCCTACATCCCATCCCTTTACCCTTGAGGCAATTCCCTCCCACTGGCCAGCAGCCACTATTGCACCAACAAATTTTTGTCTAGGAAAGCCAGCAAAAGATGCCACGTAGCACGAAAGCCACTGTTACTCCCAAGTCTGCTGGCAGGGGGTACTGCTGCACTCAGCCTGCCAGCAGCTCTTCCCTGGCAGCTACCCGTATAATCTGTATATTGCACCCAGGCTTTGCTAGTCCAGGGCCTTGAAACCATCTCAGCTTACCCAGCTGGAGGGGATCTGCTGCAGCTGCACCATCAGACCCTCTTATTTTATTGAATTTTGAATACGCAGTTTCAAAGCAATTCAAATGAATATGCCTAAGGCCTCAGATCAGTAAAGCTACTGATACCATCTGCAGCAGGCTTCCTAAATTTGATGCATTTAAGAACAGGTGACAGAATAGGAGCTTTCACTGTAAGGACTGACACTTATGAAAAGCCTGCTCAACAAATTTGGTGATCCCCCATTTTGGCGAGGAGGGAACTGTATGGCTTTCAGCCCAATTCTCACAATAGCACTGGTAATAAAGAGAAGTTCCATTCTAAATTATTTTTAATCATGAATATTTTTCCAAGTTAAAAGCAACCACTGATTTGATCCTTGAGTTTCCTCTATTTACAGCATCTATGTGAGAAGAGGCAAAGAGCAGCAGATGATGAACTTGAACTCTTACAAAGCATGAGTCCTGAGAAATGCAGAACCCAGCACCTCACAGGCTGAGGCCACCTTTAAGTTTGTGAAATTCTGATGAAGTTTTTGAAGCACAGGTTGGCCCAAAATCTGAAGGTGTGATTATAACATCCTCTCATTCAAATAGAATTTTAAATAATAGCCATTACTTATTCATAATCAATATCCTTAACATTCAGATGTTCAAATACACATACACACAACATGGCAATGGGACACAGAGCCTAAGAACAAGACTGCAGCACAGTGCAACTGTATTTTTACCAAGGTTCCTGGTTTAGAAACTGGCATAAGCAGAATCAAAAAAAGAATGTATCGTAATGCTGAGGGACACATATAGCTACTTACTTTCCCATGGACTCTGCACTGCCAACAGAATTCCCATCTGCTAGCTGGGAAACCACTGATGTTTCCTCATTCATAATGCCATATAATTCTTCCTCCAGCAAGCAGAGGCAGATAACGTTCCCTATCTAGCAGCTGTCCACGCCCACAGCCCAATTAGGATGTGCCTGATTGACAAGTACAAGCTCCAGAACCACGGGGACATCTACCTGGCTGGCTGTCAGACATGGAGCTGGAGCTGCAGCCAGGGGAAGCAGAGCACACAGCCAACGTCCACGGCAACACGTGCTGTGGGCCCGGCCTGGGCCTGCACAGCTCTGCGCTGAGCAGGGAGCATGGCACTCACGATGCAGCACACAACCAGAAACTACCTCTTGTCTGTGGGGTTTAACAGCACCCCTATTAGCTGTAGCAGCGACCAGCACATTTAGGGAATCCATATTCTTCATGAGAGAAACCACATTAGTCTTTTCTTCCTCCCTCATCCTACCTGAATGCACTTACAGGAAAATACAGTTGGGCATCTTTTAAAAGATCCCTAAACAACAGAAAGAACAACATGTATTTCAGTCAGCTTGTGAATATATGGAACTTCCATACTCCACATTTAAAATGAACATTCACCCTCCAAAGTGCTTCATGCTATACTCAGCATACTCCACAAATGTGGGTAGGCACCCCAGGGACAGACTGCAACACATGCTTACAAGGGGACATCCATGCAGACAGCTGCTTTTGTCACTAATGCTTCTGGGAAAGAATTTACTCAGGAAGAAATGAATAGTAGCTTCAAGGTGAGAAGCTAAGACTAAAGATTTTCATCTTCAAGCACTTAATGGTATGTAATCATTCTCTTGTTCTTTTTCCTTCTTTTCCACCCAGGAAAAAAAAAAAATGCAATGAAGTTTAAAAGCCTGAATGAAAAGAAAGAAATCTGAGTGTGCATCTTCCCTTTGAGGTGGGAGAAAGGAGGAAGGAGCAATGAGGACTGACAGAAATACATAATTATTTCCATAACCAACAGACCATACGTGCTATATGTGGTGTGAGCTTGGGAATTGTGTGTACTGAGCAGACGTGCTATCGAGCCATCTTTGCCCTTGTAGGAACTATTTCAGTGCTCATGCAGAACGCACAACAAAGCAATGTCATCCTGGTGACATATAACAGCCTCCATATGGAGAAAGCAGTGAAGCAAAGATTATTCCCCAAACCAGGGCCAATAAAAGGCTACTGGTTACAGGAGGCTGCTGAGCCAGGTACCCCCAGAGAGTTCACAAGCTGGTTCTTCAAGCCATAGGCAAGAACAAGACTCTTAAGATCATTCAGTGTCAGTCTGAACTGCTACCTCATACTGAATTCCTTTGTAAACGGAGCTTAAAGCCATCCCATTAGGGGCAGAAAAAGTCACTTTCTGACTTTGCCAGACACGGTGTCCTCAGTGGGAGCTACCCAGTTTTTGCCCTGTTAAGTGCTCCTGCCCCTCTAGATGGTCTGAGCTATTAAACAAATTCTCTGAATTGTAAAACTTTGGTCAAGGTCGTTTGCAAATACAAACCTTGAGTTCAATTATGTTTTACCAGTGGATGACACAATTACAACTAAAAAAAGTTTTTATAACTCAACATTCTTTTCCCCTTGGTTATCAATTTTTAAATACAGGGCAAGAAAAAAAGTGTGCTTTTGAGAAAATTCTGAGCATATAAATGTTTTAGATCAGTTCTATTCCACAGAGCAAAGAAAGGTTTCTTTGAATATTGTGATTTGATGTAATTGGTCTTTTGGTTTTTCTTAAGTTACAGCAAATGCCAAACAAGAAAGTACACATTTCATTTTCAGACAGAGTCAAATTCATCCCATAGGTGTAAGCCAATTATTTCCAATGTAGTTGTATCAGTGTGAAAAAGGAACAATGCAATCACAAATCAAGTTCATACTGTTCTTTATGACACTTCTGCTTCAGCAGATCCTCAGATATAACATAGTGAGCCGCAAATCACAATAGTATTTTATAGAAATCATTCAACAAAATATACTAAGTAAACTTACCTTTCTGCCTCTATCTTTACAACTTAGCAACCCTTAAAATAACAGAAAATAGGGAAAAAGCCTAAAAAAAAAAATCATACCTACAAAGGGATGCTTCAATTAATAGAATAACCGCCCCAGCACAGATAGCCATAATTATGGGAATAAATTTTGCAGTATATGGCCATGCTGAATACGTTTCACTGCGTAACTGCAGACTGTACTACTTAATTAGTGGTACAATTTTCTAAAATATTCACTACATCTGTTGTAAATATAATGGCAAGGTTATTAAGGTTTGTTACAGAAGCATCAATACAAGAGTCGTCCTGCAGAACACAAGCATTCCGTAGCCAATTCTCCCATATTATGATGTTTCAGTAACAGCACCTGATCTGAACTGCAGTAGAAAACATGCATGATGGCACTACATCCTTCGGCTTAAAACTGGCATTGTAATGATTTTTATGATATGTGATCTTAGATATGTGATCATAACAGTGCCCAACAGAGTCTACGTATCTATTATATGGATATTAATACAAATCTATTCCAGGAAAGCCAAGAACAATACAGTCTAACCAGAGTTCAGTAACTCCATGCAGAGCAGAGAAATGAAGTTTAATCCCTCTTAGGAAACTGCAATGAGACTGACTGTATGAAAGCTTCAGGAGCTTGTCCACATCAGCTTTAGTCATATCCACGTGACATCACACAGCTTTACAACATAACTCCTAATTGATCTGCATCAGGAATCAAGATCTTACTGCCAAAGATTATTGACTGCATTTTCAAAATAACATGTTTAAAATATTTAAAACAAATTGGAAAAAGAGTTATCAAATGCACAAGCAAAAATATACTGCTAATATTCAATTTTGTTGTATTTTATCTTTTTTGTGCAATGCCTTCTAATTTTTTTTTTTTTCAGCAGTAATATGCAAATTATTTTCCTTGGAATCAGGCTCAAGATTCCTGTAGATTATGAAATGAGAAAACGCATAATCCTCACTAACAGTAATACACAGAAAACAGAACTACCTCTACACGTCATGGCACTGAAATGTGTGGGAAGTACCAGCTTCACAAAATGGATGAGTAAGGTTGAGGTGGGAAAGCAGACTAATTTGGAAAACTTCCATAGGATTTGGGATCTGGTCTCTCAAGAAGAAAATCAACCTGAATGCAGAACACGCTGCTCTTTTGCCTTACTCCACAAGGTACTTTTCATTAAGACATACTGAAAAGTGAGTAAAAATTTTCTTCCCTTCAGAACAGAGCATTCATGTAAAATAGTTAATTATTACTGCTATAGTTTCCAACACATTAGACTGTACTTTAATTAATTTTATTTTTTTAAGTTAATACCCTGATAATAAAAGACAATGGACTGATAGCCCAGAGCCTAATATTTCCCATTTCCTCTCACAATAGCAGTAGCATTGAAAGATTCCTTAAGTGGTCCCACTTCACTTTCACTCTGAAGGAACTGCTCTTTGTGGTTGTCTATTCTGGAAAGATAACACATTAAAAAGGTGATGTGAATGTCTGGGCTTCCTTAGAACGGGTGCAAAGTGAATTTTCTATTATTCTAGCACTTGGGAAGAAGTAATTACTTATATTACCTACAAACAGAAATGTTTGCACACACACATTTATCCTCCTGGACTACCTACAGGCAGGCACAAATTGTCTATCATTCTTTTCTAATTTCATAGACATGAGTTGTCTGTCATACTTTTCTGACTCACACTATGGTTGCGTTCTGAAACCCAATGCAATTCCCTTTGTTCTAGTTACTGCATCACATTTAAATACCAGAAAATAGAACCTAGGATCATGTTCTATATATGTGTATATATACATGTATAGGGGCTGTTGGCTTCGAGTGTTGTTCTAGATTAGTAAACACACACACACACACAGAGAAGTGTAAAATGTATACAAAATTAAACTCAATTTAGTCATTTGGAATGCAGGAATAACAACATTTAGTTTCCCACAGTAAACTGCATGAAAGGTAAATTACAATTAAATACCAGTGATCCGAATCCAAGAAAACAGAGAATCATAGGATTAACAGCTCAGATTTTTAAAAATCTCACTGAATTTGAATAACTAATTCATAGAGTAGGTAATAAAACCTTTGTCTTTCTTTTCAATTCCTTCAACTAGCATTATTTACCAAAAGCTAATTTAACCTATTTAAAATAAAATCCAGTCCTGTTTTTTTTTTTTTTATTCCTCTGTGCTAGAATTAATCAGAAACAGCATGATCCCATGTTTAATTTCAATCACAGCAGCTATTGCTTAGCAAATAAATAAAACTTATTAATTTTTTTTTGCCCTTAAATAAGATGCTCACTTTTTCTTATGGAAAATAACATTTAGAGCAATGGCTTCTACATGACCTTTTGATTAATTATGAGAGCACCACCGAATACGTTTCCACTTAAAATCCAAATGCACGAGTAAAACTGCACTTTTCTGAACGGCACCAGCAACATCTGGGTCAGCTAGGAGACTTCGAGACAGTCAAGAATTAAAATGCCAATATGGAAATACAGTTAGGAAAAAAAAATTAAAAGTGTCAGTTCAAAGAGATCACCCATCCCAACTTCAGCTACAGAGCCAAGATTCTCAGGTTCTATGAGGTGGTACATTGAATTTCTTTTGTAGACCCGGAACTTACTTTATTTCAGTTTAGTAAAGAGAAAGCTGGCTATAAATTTTCTAGCTAGCTTTGCTAAGGGGATAGCAGAATTTAGCCCCATCTGTTAGTCCTTGGCGAGGACACTGGTACTATTTGTTTTCCTAACATGGCATCCCAGCACATTTCTGACTTGCAAGCTCATACAGCAGATTGATTGTGCCAGAGAGACCCCGTGAAGTGGTGCCTGCACCACTACCAAGGGCAGGGAGAAAATGGATGGTCAAATTCAGATGATCTTTAAGAGGAACAGGTGAAAAATCTGCACTACCTCCTCCCTCACCTCATGTATATGGGATATCACATCTGACCTTCAGCTAGTGAAACAAAGAGGAATTTTTCATTAACACTTACGATGTACCTGAGGTATTTCCAGCTGTTTGCTTTTTTTTATTTATTTTCCCAATTAAAGGCTGTTTAAATCCAGAGCATTTAAGATGAGAGTGAGAGGACTTCTCCCTAACTTCTCAACTGCTACAATCTGCTTTGCCCTAAATGACTTTTGCCTAAGGACTTTCCCTAGAGCCCTCTTATCAAAACCACACATAGGGAGTTTTTCCACAGACCTGGTTGATTAGTGAATCTGTTGGTAGAGTCTAGGTTCGGAGTTCAGTAAAGCTTATGTCAGCTACACAAAAACTTACATGAAATGCTGCACTGAAACTACAGTCAACCCTGTAGTGCTGATGGGTCAAAGTCACAGCAAAACTCACTATAGAAAAATTTTGTAATTCATCGTCACTGAGTATCGCTGGCAAATGAATACTGGGTTACTCCAGAAATATTAAACTCTTAAAGACAGTGTTAATTTTAGCAAAATAGAAGTATTTCTGGTTACACCTCAGCCAGTTTTGTCTTCACGTTCATTATAAGGAAGAACCGTACACATGGAGTGCTTTCAAGAGTAGAACTATGGTAAAGCTCTAACAAAGACACAAAATAAGCAAACTGCAAAGCAGGAAATTTCTAGCAACAGTTACTTGTAAGACAGTATGGAAGCTTACCTATATATGACTTCAGTACATATAGTAACATAGCAAAAACACGCAACAAAAAAAGCAGGGAAAATTAATCAGTATTTTATATATATATATATGTCACTGAAATTTGTAAACATCTACACACATGTAGGCACACAAAAACAATAAGCAAACTACTACATATAACAATTCGGTCCACTTTGTCCTCCTAATAATCTGCAGCCCCAACTCTACTACAAGGATGCCATTTCTTTCCAGACCTTTGATTCCAGGAGGAAGCTTTAGGGAGCACAGCTATTTACATTTAGAAAAACCTTTAGAATTTAAAGCTATCAATATACCAGGACACAGTCAGAGAGTTCAAACTGAAACAGTTTATACTAAGCCAAACTACCTTAAGTCATAGATGGTATGCAAGAGACGTATTCCCCCCAAAAAAGAGTTAACAACTGCGAGATCTCTTACTTCCTGGATTGGCCAAGGTGATACTTTCAGAAAGGTGACAACACATGACCACCCCAAGTCCGCAGCTGGCACTGATAAATATGAATAAGTATGAATTACTAAAGACTGAACACAGATTGCACAGTGCACAGGCATGCTATGTAAACTATATTTAACAAATGATATCCCAGCAGAAGAGGACAAGAAGAAGCTCTAAAGACTCTTCAGGGAAAGAAAAATCATCTAAAAAAATTGTATTTTCCTTCAGCCAAGGAAGGTCACAATTGTGTTGAGATTTTCAGCCAAGGGAAACACAGATTGACTCTTATCTTCAATACAATTGCATGCCTTCCCCTTTATCTACAAGTGCATACGTGTCTAAACAAAGAATCAGCCTACTTTCAAAGCCTGTCTCCTGCTCCCTGATCAAATCAGTAAATCTTTCATCTGAAGATTTTCATGAGCAGCCTTACTGAGCAAAGAAAAATACCGAATTAATGCTACCTCCAAAAACTCCTATCTTGCCCTTGGTATTTGAGGCCCATTTTGCCTTGAGAGAGGAAAAATAATAATAAAAATGTATTTTGGCTCTGAAAGTAGAAAGGTGACACCCAGTAAACCAGCTATGAAAATGTGCAATTTTTGTCTAGAAGCATCCACGTGGAAACTGCCTGGTGATCAGCTAAGTTCTGTAATCTGCTCACGTCAAACCCATCAGTAGCGAGCTCATGAAAATCCTTTGTATAGCTAAGAACAAAATAGATATATTTGGTATATATATGCTATATATAGATACATATATATACTATGCCAGAGTCATGACTACTAAAGATAAAGCCAGGTATGCAATGTCTGTGAGTGTTAACTCCTTCGCAAACTGCTGTGGCCTCATAAGAGTGGAAAAGCAGCAGCTCAGCTGCCCCTGCTCTGAGGAGCACCAAACTCTGCAGCAAACACTCCTCAGCTGCGCTGAAGGCAGCTGGAATGCAAAGAGTCCTGCATGATTCCCCGGGTTGGGTGCAGGTAGGAATGCAGACAGCTGTACCTGGGACTGGTGAATGCCATACAAAACGTGTGCTTCAAAAGTCAGGGAAATGGCTTTCAGAACTGCATGTTTTCAAATGCACACACAGGGAAGGCAAAAAGTTGCACTGTTTCAATTTATGTCATGTATCTCGTACTCCAGGAGCCTCAAATCAGTGTTAAGCAAATGGCACTGCTTAAGAGTTTTTTCCTGTTCTAGCTGCTTACAGTTTTCTTCTGGTAAATATGAGAGAGAAGAGCTGTGATTTATGAACGCTCACGTTAAAAAAATCAAACATATTAAAACAATACCTCATAGCACAGTGAAACAGAGTCAAGCAGATGGTTTTCACAGTAGTTTTATAGAAAGAACGTGCAGAGAGCTTTGACGAGAAAAAAAAGAAAAAAATCTAAAAATGAAGAAAACCATGTGCATTAGATGCTGTTAAATTTGTGCTGAAGCACAAATGAAGATATAAAAAGAGAGAAAGCTCATTCTGTAGAGATCCATATGAAATGTAAAAGAAGTGATGAAAATCGCGGCTTTTCAACCACACCAATTTCCCCCCACCAATATTCTACAAAGAGATTGAGAGAAACCCTTCCAAGTATATCCTGAAAACCAACACTATTTCCAGTCTGTATTAGTATGACAGCGGACTGTGCCGATCAAATGACAGAAAGCCAACCAAGATGCATCCTGCCATTTCCTTGAATGTCTATAAATTCTCTGTTTTCAGCAACAGTAGCACACTGCAGGCCAGGCCCAACCAGCAGCATCTGCCCACAGCTGCTGTGCCAACTGCAATGGGCCAGATTCTGGGGGCTAATAACAGGTCCCTGCATTGACTAAGGTGTGTGAGAACAGAGGAATTTGGCTAAGGGAGCACATCAGCACCTGTACAGGCATCCTCAGGTGGTGCCCAAGGAGGATGCACATTTTAATTTGTAGCCCATTTGCTGCAAAAGAGACTGAAGTTTAAGATATACCATGGAGTACAAGATGGCAATCTGAGCAAAGAAAATAACTTTTCTGTATTTCTGAGAACAAATAGCTGTCTCGACCATCACATCATTGTTTTACTATTACCAGCTAATACAACAGCAGACAGAAAGTGCAGCTGCGGTCCACAGAATATTTGGCATTTCTGGCCCAAGCATAATCCCTCATGTAATGAAAAACCTATTTCTATTTCTGCATCCTCGCTACTCTTCATACTGAAGAGGCTTGCGCCTGTCTCCCATTTATTGAAGCTTATTCTTCATCTAGACAGCCAGGTCTGGTTTGTATTAGAAATTAGGTTTTAAATCACTATTTTTCTATTATTTATCTTAGGATTTTCAGGAAGCCTCCAGAGGCACTGAAAAATTCATCTTATGAAAAAGACCCTTACACATTTAATGAACCAAGCTCCAAGTCCCTGGCATACATTAAAGAACTTTGATGTTTTTAAGGTTCAAAATAATTCAAACCATAAAGACAGTTTCACTTTAAGAGTTAAAGTGAGAGAAAGGTGTAAAGAAAAGCTAAATACTCCCCATGCAAGAATAAGAATAGTCATAATCCTCAGCTTTTCCCTTTACAAGCAGTCTCCACTGTAGGCTTTTCCTTCTCATTTCTCATGTGGCTGCAGGCTTGCACTTCACTGATTAATGAAGCTTCAAGATGTAGACGCATATATATGCAAGATGTACACATATATATATATGAAAAAAGAAACAACAGGTGAAACAAACTTTTAGCTCAGTAAATCTCAAGAGTTGCATCTCTCCTCTCTGTAAGCTCGCTGTTTCCTTGTGTCCAGTTTAACACAGCTCTCTTTCTCTGTAGGTCCCAGCTCTGTACCGCATTCTAATGCGCAGTTGTCTCCTTGGAGAAGAGCTTGTCTCATGTAAGCACACAGACACATTAAGGCAAGGTGAGTGGAACAGTGATGTTGCAGCGTTTCTCTCTGGTAACTGTCAGTATACAGGCAGAGAAATTCATTGCACCTCTTTCACTGAAGGCCTGTATTAGTTTTCAGGTATTCTCCATTTACCACAGACCAGCAGAGATGCTAAAGTTCACATCTGCCCTGATGTTATACTGGGATTCTTGCTGTGTACTCCTGAGATTTTTTCCAGCATCTTTTATTTTCATATCAAGCATCATTTTGTGACTTTTATGACTGAACACAGAAATCCTCCAGCAATTATTTGTGCTAGTGGAGTGGGGTACACTCAGGTTTAAGCAAAACACTTGTTAGCATACAGGATCCAGCAGGATATAAGGAAAAGCCTAACTGATCTGTCAGAGTATTAGCTAGTCCGAGTCAGCTCCTGCAAAACAAAGCACCACAAAAACAGGCTATCTGCTCCCATCTGGGAAAGGGAACCTATTCCACTACGTTGGAACTAGTATGTTAAAACTTCTCTGACCTTCCTCAGAAAGTATTTAGTAAGAAAAATGTGGGAAGAAACCAACTGATCAACCAACCAGAAAATTAAAAAAAAGCTTAAAATTAAATTAACTGCAGCACTTATGCATAATGTATATTGCTTTTTAAAAATTAAATGCAACAGAGTTGGATAAATCTGGACAGCCCAGAAAAGGAAAACAAACCACTAAACACACAGCGTACTTTAAGTTTAACATAAGGTTATGTAAGACCAACATGTGAGACTGAGAATTCTTCTGCCATTCAGGAACTATATTAATACAAATACTTGTCTTCTCTGCTATTTAATTAGTAATAACCTAGATAAAGACATTAATAATGTCTAATAATCACATGGGAGGTCTCAGTAGTGATTCTCTCATTATCAAACCTGCTCCACATACAAGTCAATGCAGGATTTTTCCAACTAACTGCAATCTTGGTATTTTAATTCAAGCTTCTGATGTCAGAAATGTTTATGAGAAATAAAGACAGAATTTGCTCAGTTCTAGAATATAACCTATTCTCTGTGAAATAAAATAGGTTTTGGCTTTTCTATACCCACCAGTCTGTCATGGAAAACAAGCATTCACTCCTGTTCAGTGAATGGATAATGTATCTTAAAAGTTGACCACTCCTCATAATTCAGTCAAAGGTGCCTCAGATCACTGGAAATTTGCCTAATTCCTTGCTTTGAAACAAGCTGGGGACTGGCTGGCTGGGAGTAACTCTGCAGAAAGGGTGCTGAGGTCCCAGTGGACAGAGCTGCAATAAGCCAGCAGCGTGCCCTGGCAGCAAAGAAGGGCAGCTGCAGCCTGGGCTGTAGGAACAGAAGCACAGCCAGGAGACATTATTCCCATCTGCTCAGCACTCATTACAGTCAAAAAATCACCAAGGCTGGAAAAGATCTCTGAGATCATCCAAGCCCAACTGTCCACCTACCAACAATATTTCTCCACTAAACCACATCCCTCCGTACAACATCTAAGCGTTTCTTGAACGCCTTCTGAGACAGCGACTCCAACACCTCCCAGGGCAGCCTGTTCCAGCCCACTCCACTGGGTTGCTTCTACAGTAACTGAATCCAGTCTTGGCTCTCCCACTACAATCAAGGCATCGATAGAACAAAGCAACTCAGGTGGAACTTACTAGCATCCTTAGGGTTGCAGCACTTGTCCTAGGAGCAGAGGCTAGGGGAACTGTGTTTGTCTAGGCTGGAGAAGAGAAGGCAATGGGGGCCAAACAGCAGCATTGTAACCCTACAGGTCATCAGGAGAATGAAGGCAGCCATACTGGTGCGTGTCAGGAGGATGATGAACAAATGATAGAGGCTGAGAGAAGATTCAGACTGGATGTACAGAAATACTTTCTCCCCCACGAGGACTATCAAGCAGTAGAACAGGTTGCCAGGAAAGGTAGTGGAGTCCTTGTCCTTAAAGGTCTTCAAGACCAGACTGGACTTTACAGATACCCCAAGCCTTAGCAGAAGGTTGGACTAGAGACCGTCAAGAGGTCCCTTCAACCCTAAATTATTCTAACACTGATAAACTTAAATCTGGAGTACAAAATCAGGGATCAGAGAGACTGTGATGGAATATACCGCTTTCCTGATTATACCTACAAGAAAATGAGTAACAGGGTCCCACAGCATGACATGAACACAATGTATTAGGCATTCAAACTCACTGACCCTTGCTAGTCAACGGCATAGAGACATACGGATATACAGACTAAATAAAATGGCTGGGATATTTCTCATATCTGAGTACAGTCTGAGAAGGCAGCACGAAGTACGATGCAGCAAGACAATACAAAATTAAAGTCTGAACGTGCAACACCTGAAATGAACCCAAAAACTGTTTCTTAAACAGCTTTTTTGATTACTGAAAGGAGATTATTCACCATTTAATGTAATGTGTTGAAATTAAGTTTTCTGTAATTTTATAGTGATGTGACATTTCTCTTCCCACTATTCAACTTCTTTTCTGTGCTCTGTTACCTTGTCTTATTATTTTCACAACATGAATTTCATTCCTACTTGTATATTTTGTCTTCCTGCAAGTTCCTCTTCTATTTCCCTTGTCTCTGTAGTACGCTTAAATATCTTTTATTTGTGAGTTTTCTGTCATAGCTTTCATAATAGTGTTTTAGCAGCTACATCAGGCATACTTACGAAATCCCTGTCACATCTTTTGATCTACTATTACCCCACTGAGCGACAGTCATAATCCGTATCCCATTGTCTCACAGTTGCTGCAAAATCATAAAACCATGACAATCCTGAAAGCAATAATGTACTCCTATGCTTAAATGAATAAAATCTGCAAGCACACAAAATGTAAAACAACAAAATCAGTTCGCAAAGAAATGTAGCAACAAATAATAAATATAAATGAATTCAGAAATGATAACTGGTGATCTCAGCATAAATAGCAGCTAACAGAGCAACATCTCTCTAGGGAGAACTGCAAGAACTGTGAAATCTTGCACTAATATCGAACACTGACTTTTTATAGAAAATGACTGCAGATTTATTTGATAGGTATATCTGACTTAGCATTAGATTAGCAAAATTTAATCTTCAATATCACTTATGCTCACCCTCCCTCAGAAAGATGGTCTCATCTCAGTGTGTTGTGCCAAACTATAAAGCATGTCTCAGTAAACTGCCTCAAAGCTTTTTCATCATTTTTCCCTCATTTCCTCCAGACTTATTTTGCATCTGCTTATCCCTGCTGCATCTTTGCCCTGATGGAACTCCATACATGTAGTCCTGGGATTAAATCCTAGACTACTAAAACAATCAGTCCTTCCACCAATGGAAAGGAGAGTAGGCTCTGTTCCCCAGCTACTATGAAACCCAGGATATTTACCTGTTTGGGCATGATAGGGAAGTAACAGAGCACGTGAAGCACCACATAAAGAGCAGCAGTGCTGCTATATATTGTGGAAAAGTGCTGCTGAGGAAGCCATTATTGTAGCTTTGAGTAGAAAAGGCAAAAAACTGGGCTGTATAAGTTATTATTCTATGACTACACTACTTAATTTAAGCACTGTTTCTCTACAATTTCCAGGTTAGCCATTGTTATCCTGTTAGATCACACTGAGAACTTTTATGATACGAAGGACACGCGCATTTTGAGTAGTGTTGCATCAGTTAGACTGCTATGTTATTTTTCTCACGTTCACAGCAGTATCTTTTAACACTTTTAACAACCAGCATCTGAGAAATCTGTGAAAAAATATTTTCGGATATTCATCTTGGACTGCATTGTGCACCATGCATTAAAAACAAACGCCACTCTCCCCATCTACAAATCCCTGTAGCACCCAACACAAAGCACCACTTTGGTCTTCCATTTCTTGTCAAGGTTTCTGAGTAGGCTTGTTTGACTTGGTAAATAGGTAGAAAGGGTTTTCAATTTCAAATGCTAAGCACCTGATGGCACTTGTGAGTTATAGAAACATTAGGCTCACTCTAGTTTCAAGTGCTCAGGTTTACTGTATGGAAATCCTCAACAAAGACAAGAAGAATTGAACAGGCAGATACAGCTGCCCCCGAACGCTGAAAGGTGGTTACTTCTATTACCTCGGAGATCTCTGCTAGATAAAACATGTGCATTCACTTTTCTTGGAGCAAATCTCTAGATCAAGCTTTTATTTTTAACCCAGGAAAAGCATGGGCAAACTATACCCACATAACTTTTCCTATAAATACTCTGTTCTTTGTGGCATTATGCATATACAGCAGCAAGAGCATGTTGTTTTTGAAGGAAGATGTTCTACATCCCCTGATGACTCTTCCTCACATTTGCACCTTGAAATAGGACCCTTGCTAGGCCAGAACTCCACTTTTAATGTTCCTGCAGCCAAGCTCCACAATTCCCAGCAAAAGTGCAAAGTTTTGTTATAATAGGGCCAGATGTTTTTCCCTGAAAGGTTCAAAGCCTCTTTTTTCTCAGAGCTAGCATCGGACAACCACTCTTCTCTTCCTCAGACTGACTGATATCAGTGAACAAGAATATCTCAGTGTGTGACAGACTTATCCTAAAACTTAATTATTGCCCCCTAAGTGATACCTATTTTCATTGCAAATTTAGAACAGAACATTCTGTCACCATCTCATCTCCCAAGATGAAAGACTCAAGTGAAACTTGGTAGCAGTGATTGACAACCAGATGCCCTCTGCATCACAGAGATTCCATCTTTGCATGGCTTTCCCTTTTGTCAATCTTGGTTTCCAAACTGTCTAGCATATTTAATTTCAGTGAGGTCTGGGCAAGAACAGCTCAGTGGTTTTCTGACTTTAGAAGTGAAACAACACCACAAATGCAGCAGAAGAAATCAAATGAAACAGGTTGCCATTTGTCAAAAGCAGCTCAAAGACAGAGAAAATAAATCAACTGATACATAAAAGAACCACTTGCGTGAACTATTTTGAAGAATTTTGACCTGTGGTATCAGAGTCAAAAAGACAATTGGACTTATATCATCATAAGTGTCTCCTAAATTCAAAAATATTCTTGCAAATGGCAAAAGTAGCAGCCAGTCAAGCTAGGAGCAGTTAGTTCCATGTCTGTGCTTCTGGCAGTGGTGGCATCTGCAGTGCTCCAGATGCTGCACTGAAAGAATTTACAGTAATAGTTCAAGCACTGCATTTATGAATGGAAAAGAGTACAAATATGAATGAAAAAAACTTTATATAAGCTTTTATGCTGGCAAATATCGTACTCATTTTTGGGATGAAAATAATTCAAATTGAGATCAACATCTAAAGAAGACAATTTTATGAAAACTGTAGTCTATGCACATATTTCATGCAGAGAAAAGATGAGACTTCTGCTTCCAAGCTTAATTTCTTCAAGAACCCCATACATTTTATTGTCTGCCTGTCACAGAAACAAATGAATACTACTGTGTGAGAAAGATAACCAAATAAATTAACCATTTATTTCCCTACATGTTTTATAATCACAAATCTGCTGTGGTGCTTTCTAATAGCAAAAAAACTTACCAAAATATTTGTTCTGTGCACCACTATTTTCCAGGCTTTAATTTTCAATAAATATATAGGGTATAAAGACAAAATTTTCCTTTGCTTAAATAGCAGCCAGAGCCTTTGGCACTTCAGCCCTCTGTAGGGCACAGATCTGGCTACGTTACTTTAAGTTTAAGGAGAAAACTGGAGTTTATCTGAAGCCTCAAGCACATGTAGGATCAAATAACACTGAAGAATAAATGAGTGATAACATTTTCCTATGCGGCATACATGCTAAAGATACAGTATAAACATGCTATTTTCATAATCTGTCATTTTCCTTCTGTTTTTCTCTATCACTGCACAGGATAGGAGTAGATAAAATAGCACCAACACTGAAAGTTATCAGAATGAGATACTATTTTCAGGAGGAGCATCTCTGAACTCAGTGTACAGGGAATAGTTATTCCACTTGTTGTCTCCTCTAAAAAGTATAAAGACTTCAAAGCTATCTCACTTTTAACATCCCAGCTTGTTGATGGTCAGATGTTCTTCCATGCTCCAAGTCAGACCAGCAGAAATCAGAGCAGTGTAGGGGCTTACAGAAGTATGATATTTAATGTTAGGCAGGAATTATTATCACGGGGAGCACAAGGAGACTCTTTTTCCTCTCCTTCCTCCTTTATTTGTTGTTATTTTTCCTCTCCAAGTTTGGCAAGAATCTAAAGAGCTAACAACTAATTTAACATGACAAATTCTTTCATCACTCCTATGATCTCTGAAGTGAACACTGACAAAGACAGTATGTGTGGTATATGCTTTCCTTCTGACACTCTATAAATTACTTTCCTGTAACTCGGTTTCACCGCCAGCCCAGGATGTCCTAATTTGAATGGCTGATTCTACGTTCCTCAAATGTCACCCAAGGAAAATGGGAATAACTCCCAGGCTTTGTGAAATGACAAATCTCAAACAGGACTGGAGGACAATTAGTTCCAAAGGATATTATGGATTATGATTTTTTTTTCCTTTTCATTTCATTCAGTCTGTTTTTATTTACCTGAAAAGGCAATAGGAATGCCTAAATCACTTTTGATATTCTTTTATATTCTCTTCTATGATATGTTTTTTGCTTGTCTTTTTAAATCACTCCTTGTTAGAAATTTTTTTCATGACACCATTAATCTTTGGCAGTCCGAAATTCAGATGTTTAAGCCCACAGACAGCATGCTTTCAATGAACTGCTTTGAGTCCCACATCTCTTGTATATTAGGACAATTCATTCAGAAGCCCTGTAGTCTGTGAGAACTTCAAACTATTCTTTCAATATAATTTACTACTTGTTTGCCAGTGTGGTGTTTTTCATTTAGTCCAGCAGTAGTTATCTTCACAGAGCCTAGATAGACAAACCTAAAGAGCAGAACCATTCACTGCAAATTTTGAAAACTTTTTCCATAAATATTACTTTTATAGCAGATATATCCCCAGAAATATAACTTCTGCTTTGGTGAAGAGCGAGAAATTTGCTTTTTTGGACATGTACAGCAGAAAACATTATCAGTGCCTTTAAAGAGTCCCCTGTGCTTCAAGTTCTGACAGCATCAGTGGAGCTAGTGCAACACAGAGTGCTGCCCTTCCTCCTGCCTATGTTGGTCGAACTTAAATAACATCCTGAGACTCCCAGTAGATTAACAGCTCTCACTTTACAACTGTCTCAATGATTAGGATAGAACTGGGATTTTGGTCTGATCTGAACATTATTCCGATCATTTTGAAAACAGAAAAGCATTTTTTTCTTCTAACAGACTGGCTGGAACAAGACAGAGTTATTTTGTCTTCACAGCAGTTCAAGGATTAGTGGGTCAGCAGCTCCAAAGCAAGGAGCAGAAGAGCAGACAGCTGGTATTTTGGATTGCTGCTCTTTGCCCAAGAGAGAGGATAATTATTTTTTCCCAGGACTGAAGTACTGCACATGCCCAGGAGAAGGCATACCCTCCAGGGAAATGCAGGACAAGGAAAGGTTTTTCAGGTTTCTTGTAATAAGCAGATTTCAGCACCTAAACTCACAGTGTTGCAGGAAAGCAGAGACCCAACAATTTGATGGCTGGATGAGCTTATAGCTGATGGTCTTAAGCACATCCTTTTTGCCATACCGTTGTTCTCAAGACAATGTCACAAGACACTGTCTTAAGAAAACACTCCTTTCCTTTCTTTTTTCTTTTCCTTTTTCCTTTCCTTTTCTATCTTTTTCAAAAAGACCTCAAAAACTTCTGTCAAAATGGATCACTTATGTCGTGACTTGAAGAACATTCAACAATTGTTAAGGGTCTGTGCACTATTTTACATCAGCTCTTGTCTTAAATAGTGTAAGAGAAAGCAATAATCACTTTGCAAAGTTTAACTTTAGATTACAGTAACCTAAATACCAGGGAAAAACACATCTCATAATCCATCACTTCAAAGTTATGCACATGATTAAAATACTCAGCTTGCAGTATATCATTTCCCATGTGCATAATCACTCAAACAGAGAGTTGTTGTATGATAACTGTCAAGTTCAATAAATCACATGCTTTCCAATCTTTTTATTTATATATCAAACTAAGCCTGCTATTCTTCCGAGGTTTTCCACAGAAGAAGCACAGAAAGTTGGTTAGCTCTGAACTATTGAGTATGTTGGGATGAAGGCCTGGCCTAAGGAGACAGAAGCAATTAAGGAGCTGTAGCTAATCAGTTCTTTTTCACCTTGTATTAATTACCTGCTGAAGACCATTAATGTGAAAATTCAAATTTCCATAGAAAGCACTACCTACACTTTTGAGTTAGGCTGCCTGGACAAAAATAAATAAATAAATNCCAACCAACAAACAGAAGCACATTTAAAAAAAAATCTGAAAAGACCACAGAAAAAATAGAACGAAGTGTTCTCATTATTAATATGTTAAACAGAGAAAATAAGCACAAAACTTGAGTTTTTCTTATAAAACACTAAGGATGTGCTGCATGCAGAAAACAATAGCACACCGAATGGATTTATCTCATTGAGGTCAAAAGACTAGAGGAATTTAAGCATGCAAATGGATATAAACCGAGATTTACAATTCAAAATGATTCTGGATTTACTTTTTCTCTAAATGCAGCATGCTATGCTACTACTTGGATTCAAACACCAGTACCTTCTGTTACTCTTATGGATTCACTACCATCATTTTTGCAAAATATTTTAAACCTACAGTAGTGCTTTAAAAAANGCTGATGGTCTTAAGCACATCCTTTTTGCCATACCGTTGTTCTCAAGACAATGTCACAAGACACTGTCTTAAGAAAACACTCCTTTCCTTTCTTTTTTCTTTTCCTTTTTCCTTTCCTTTTCTATCTTTTTCAAAAAGACCTCAAAAACTTCTGTCAAAATGGATCACTTATGTCGTGACTTGAAGAACATTCAACAATTGTTAAGGGTCTGTGCACTATTTTACATCAGCTCTTGTCTTAAATAGTGTAAGAGAAAGCAATAATCACTTTGCAAAGTTTAACTTTAGATTACAGTAACCTAAATACCAGGGAAAAACACATCTCATAATCCATCACTTCAAAGTTATGCACATGATTAAAATACTCAGCTTGCAGTATATCATTTCCCATGTGCATAATCACTCAAACAGAGAGTTGTTGTATGATAACTGTCAAGTTCAATAAATCACATGCTTTCCAATCTTTTTATTTATATATCAAACTAAGCCTGCTATTCTTCCGAGGTTTTCCACAGAAGAAGCACAGAAAGTTGGTTAGCTCTGAACTATTGAGTATGTTGGGATGAAGGCCTGGCCTAAGGAGACAGAAGCAATTAAGGAGCTGTAGCTAATCAGTTCTTTTTCACCTTGTATTAATTACCTGCTGAAGACCATTAATGTGAAAATTCAAATTTCCATAGAAAGCACTACCTACACTTTTGAGTTAGGCTGCCTGGACAAAAATAAATAAATAAATAAATAAATAATCACTCTCCTGAAATGGAGGAAATGGGAAGAAAATTCAGTGCGTCTTTACAGGGCTTTCACATATTATGCATGAACCTTGCTCTTTCTGGTAGCAACACATTAATATCAGCACAAAGAGTCTCAGAAATGAACAAAAAACCCAACATAATAGGTCTGGAAAGTATTTACAAGCACTACAATTTTGCCATTTACTCAGGGAAGCTAGACAATCTGTGTAGCACATCATTATCAACATATTGTTGAAGGCATTGTAAAAGGTTCAAAATACACATCTAACTGGTATAGATCCTTTGAAAAATCTCCAAAACAACAGACAATGAGGAAGACAGTGGGGTTATTATATTATTAAATAATATATTATATNTCTGAAGCACCTACGACGCCTCAATTTAACAACGCATGCTGAGGATCCTTACTCAGTGTCTCGTTTCCACTCTTATGACAGCGAATGGGACTTGAGAATTGTATTTTTCTCATTAACCATTATAAAGAATAATAATTTTCTTTGCTCGGTAACTACACAGGTCTGCAAAACAGATTAAACCATCCTTTCATCTGCTTGTGTTTCATTTGCTGACATAGCCATGTGATTTGACATAGAGAACAGTCTTACCTATGAAATATGCTAGCAGGATGGCAAGCAGGACTGCAGCAGCAATTGCAGATAAAGCAGCACATTTCCAGCTACAATACTTGGAGGGTTTTTTCAGCTTGAATGCATTCCTGGAAAAAGTATTTCTAGGTAACAGCCTGGGAGGTGGAGTATAAACTGTTCCTGAGGTCAGTGGGTAGCCAGGGGAAGAGCTACTGAACAGCGGAGTCGTTCCAGAAGATGTCTTAAACAAGAAATGCCTGGAAAAAAAAAACAAAACAAAACAAAAAATGGAACTACAGTTGAAAACAAGAAGTCTTGTAGTTATGAAAGAATAGCTCCTATTCCTAACCCAGATGACATAATGGATTAAACTGGAGAAGAAAGTAAAATGAATTTGTGTGAAGAAATAAGAAAAACGAACACTCTCACAACCCTTTTGCCACCAAAGCCAAACAACTGTCACTGAAACACTGTCAGGATGTCTTCCAACAGGATAATCTTCTAAATTTTTTTGTGATTAGGTGGCCTGGACATTAACTCAAACACCAACATGACCAATGAAGTGTCTTTGAGCACGATGAGATTGTGCCTGTTAGAAGGGGTGCATCTGGTAACAGAGCTCATACTCAGAGGTTACATTACCAGCCTTGGAAAGAGCTGCCAGCAAAAAATAAAATACAATTTTAGAAAAACTAGTCTTATATAGGAAGAAATTTTACAACAATTAGAATTAACCATTTAAAAAGCTACGGAGGTTTGGTCTGAACAACCAAAGCAATCATCAGAAGCACAAAACTTTGCAGAAATAAAACCTCGGGCTGTGCAGACGCTCGCTGAGAAGAAAAAAAATGAATGACACTACCTAAGAAATTCTCAGAGAATGCTGCCAACTTGTTTTAGATGCACAAAATGGAGAAAGAAAAGCAGAATACTGGTCTCCTAGGTTAACATCTCACAGTCAGGAAGAGTTGACTACAAGCACATTCACAGTAGAGTGAGAAAAAGAGAAACACAGAATCAAGGCAGTGGTCTTCAAGAAAGTCACTGAAAATATACTTGTTTAAATTGCAGTCGTTTATGAAGAAGTCTATTAATGACCATTATAAATCACTTAGTTTGACACTGCATTTGTGATGCTGTTGTTTTTCCTCCCTTGCAGACCCCAAATAACATCCCACATCCCACTCAGCAGTGATGAAAAATTTAGTTTATTTCATACAACTTTCAGTCCACTGCTGCAGCAGTAGTAGTCGCTTTCGTAACTTTTTGCTTCAGACACACAGGTACACAATCAGAAGCACCTTTTCAAAGCCCAAGGATCTCAAGCAGATTAATTCTGTTGGTTTTGTTTGTTTCTGAAAAGAAAAAAAATCAAATAACTGTTGGGGAAATGATGGTATGAAGCTGGTGGTGTTACACGAGAGCTGCTGACACTTCTGTTCCTTCAGCCTGGTTAAGCAGTTTTAGCCCCTTCGGCAGGCTCCTGCTGCTGGGAGCACAGTGCTGCCCTGAGACAGGAGCTCGGGGCTGAAGCCACATGTGTGTGAGGAAGGATGGATGGACAGATGTGGTGATGGAGAGCAGATGTGGGTCACACACAGACAGACCCCTCTCTCCTTCCCACTCACTGCAGCTGCTCAGCCGGCCCCTCTTGCTGCGTGCCCCTTTCAGGTCTGGACCTCAGGGTCTGCAGTGAGCGGTTCTTACTGTCCTTTTTCTCCTGCCCCAAAGCAGGAAATCACAAAATCAAACTGGAAATTGCAGTCCTTGGCACTGCCTTTATCTGAAATGTCAAAGCTTTTAACCTGGGAACGTTATGCGCTATTCAGCTGAGAAGGCAGCTGCAGTGCCAACAGAAATTTTAATATAAAGCATTGTTAAAGTAAACTCAGGTATATAATGAAACTCTGCTCCCATCGAAAATGAATGAATGAATATCTAGATATGTTTTAATAGAACATGCCAATCATGTACTGTTTCAGTGAGAGGAAAAAAAGGAAAAACAGAGTCCCACCATGGTCCACTTCTGGTATGTGAAGTATATAAAGAAAACCAAACTATTTACACATGCAAACATGACCCCTGTTGCACTGTTGAACCCACTCAGAACTTAATAGAATCAAAAAGGCTGATATAAATGAATATGAGGAAATATGCCATTTCCAATACAAGATGGAAAAAATGTACTTGAATAAACTGAATTTTGTCACACCTTCAACTCCCATCCATGTGTTTCCAAAGCAGAAAGTTTGCTGTCTCTAAGTGAGGATTTCTGACAAAGTGGCAAACATTAGAAGATTTCATGCCATGTTACAGTACAGTAATTACATCTTCAGAAGATTAAGAAAAAGGCAGTTAACTAAAGATGTGTTAAAGACCCATCGAGCCATTTTGGAAAACTGGCACCGCGTTCAGAAGCCGGAAAGCAGATCAGCAGAAACACCTTAAGGTACAGCAAAGCACACCACAACGACTGAGAACAACGGACAAAGTATCTGTGGCCCCCAGAGTGTTAAGTTTAGATTCACCTTCTAACAGAAATAAATTGACTTGTCTGAACTCTATCCCTAAAACCAATGATCTATAGCTGTATTTTTACGTGGGATTTGACATGCTCTGGTACAACCAATTGTCTGTGGACCAAAGCTGCAAAGGAAGAACACAAGCATTTATCAACATTAATTACAGTCTCTCAGAGGTAAGAGCAGCAGATATTGCACAGTGAACGCTTACGGAGAGAAATATCTTGTTTGTATCCATTCACTTCATTTCAAGAAGGAGAATTAAATAATAAACTGTATGTTCAGTGTTCATCTATCAAATACTGTAAGGGGAAACACATTTATCACCTCGCTTAGGATTAATAATTTGATTCAGATTGGGCCAAAATTTATATTTTGAAAACACAGGAGTAGATCTGCTAATAGCAGCACGGCCTCTCTATAGTTTCTGTGCATCGTGAAGCATTCCTGTAGAAGATAACTACAAAATATGATCATCAGCATGCAGTGCTTCAGTAATTTAAACAGCCGTGAAAGCTACGGATGGAGACTGTGTGTCACTGATGGAAAGGCAGCTGGTACCACAGCTCACCCAGGGCTGCCCCAAAGCAGCCCCTGTTGCCCAGGCCCTGGCTGCCAGGCACAGCAGAGCAGGGAGCACTCCCTGCATGCAGCACTCTGCCAGCAGAGGTGACATCTGTGGGAGAGGAGCATGCAAGGGGACATTCGTCCACAGTTCTGTGGATTACTGGTAAATAGAAAAAGCTATAGTTTGCTTTCTTCATTAATTCAGAGCTCTCTATAGCATTTATTTTCCCACAGGTCAAAAGGACCTCTGGTATTCAGGGAATAGTGGTCTGACAGAGCCTGTATTAACTTCCATATTCTTTGAGAGAAAAATCTTTTTCTTCCCCCCCTTCTTTATGACCAGATTGTCACAGCAGCACACTGCAAGAACCAGTTGAGAAAAAAAAAAAAATCTTTTTTTTTTTTTTGTGATGAAAAACTGTAATAGAAAGGAAGAACAAGGTACCTTAACAGAAATTGCTTCTTTCACTCCTTGTACTATCCTAAGCTCATTCTGTATGAAAAACAGAAATACGGAGAGCTCTAAGGCTTCAAGTGTCTTTTTTCATACTAACATTTTAATAGGAATTAATAAATAGAAAAGATACATACCAAGAGATTAATTTACAACTCAATTTATTGGTTCAAAGACTTACGAATAAATGATCTTTAAGCTGTGATGGAATCACATCTATCTACGTTTATGTGATCACACTGTGACATTTATTTGTTGCAGAAGAAACAATGCAGCATGGAGCATCACATGCTCACTTTTCCTGGAAAAAAATATCATCTTCTAAACTCTTGTGCAAAAGAGTAGCTGTGTCCTTGGTGCTGATGAAAATGGCTGTCAAACTCAGCCCAGTTTCATCTCAGTTTTCTTACTTTTAGACAAAAAGAAACCAAGAACAAAGAAAACTATGAGCTGTTATAATTCTTTTTATGCTCAACAAACTCGGAGTGTTAGGCTGGTGCAAGATCTGGTGGCTTACTTGTGGACCTCAGTCCACTCCTGAAGGAGGTTTACTAGCAGGTCCTTGATCCGGGGGTCTTGAAGGATTAGCAGCCAGGCTGACACCACTCAGGGCTCTCCGAGGGGGAGGTGACTGCTGTCCTCACCTCACTGCACACAGCAGGGTGTTGTGTGTTTGGAGGTTAGTTACAGAAAGCCCCCAGTTAGGATTGATAACAACACACCAACACATATATATTATAACAAAAGCTCATTAAGTAGAGAAAAAAGCAATGCAGAAGGAGGAAAGGTTGGTTGGTTAATCTCATCCTGACTACTAACTCCAAATTTACCAGTGCTCTAAATCCTGTGGCCATCACTTATGGATCTCCAGCACAGGATCCTTCCTCAGTGTCAGTCAGCCCTTAAAACGAGGTCTACACCTGTGCTTCCAGTGCTGACCAGGTCTTTTCTCCAGGTGCTTAATGAGTGGTTCAGCAGTTCCCACTCAGGGATATTCTATGATTCTAGATGTATTTTCAGTGGAGAACTATTTAAAACACATACGTAGGTCAATGAAGTGGCCATTTCACAGAAGCATGCCAACATGCACACCCAAGAGCACACTGCAGACAGGCACAGTTGCAGTCTGCACAAGAACACAGTATTTCTGTGGCTTATAGCTTGCTGCAGAAAATGAGTTTGCAACCGTGCATGCTGCAGGAACTAAGGACACTCAGCAGGCTTGCACGCAATAATTCAGAATGGACATCAACAGCCAAGTAACACTTCTATCACTTTTATTCTCTGCTGCAGAACTCTGAACACGGCAGCAGCTGCCAAGCCTTCAGCCAAGTTCTAACGCTGACTTCCCAGCCCTGGAAGGGGTCACGATTCCTTGGGGGCTGGGTTCACTACATCCCAAGGCAATGTCTTCTAAAACATACAGAGTGTTAAGCAGACTGTCGTGTGTTGCCTTAAGTGCCAGACCAGCTTGTGACCGCCATCTCGACTCTCTCAACAAAGGCACAGTTGGACACACAAAAGCACAGTAATTGAAAGCTGCCTGGCAGGAAGGTGATATGTTGTACAAAAAGGCAGGCACCAGCCTTTGGGCACCCTGATCTGTCTTGTTATTAAACAAAAACAAACAGGCAATGCTCCCAAAGCAACAATCAAAAATAGAGTAGATGTAAACAAACAAACAAACAAAAAAAAGCAAAACATCTGTATTGTGCCCCAGCAACAACCTTAGCTCTGTACTGGATACCTTTTTACAGGACAACCTGCACCTGACCCTGGAGATGTTAATTAAGATATCGTTGGGTGAGCTTTTATAACTCCCTCTCACTCCAGCCATGAGGTCCAGGAGCTCCCACTGCTGGTGTGAGGCATAACATGAGCCAGCAGCATCACCCCAGCTCAGGCTGCTCAGAAAACAACTGGGGTGTGACAAAGAGTCCTGAGAGCCTTTAAAAAGAGAGGGTGTATACTATGCAGAGAGGAAGGATCGCTGTGATGAGGATCATCAGAAGCTCAAGAACATAGCAGACAACACCAAGGTGGAAAGGCCTCAGATCTGACAGGTACAGAAGAGCAAGGCAGCAAGGATGACTGGCCTGAAGTGTTGGTGTGGTGGAGCTGGTTGCACACAGAGCTCAGCAACAACACGGAGCTGCAGGGGCCACCCTTGCCCTCCTGACTACTGTCTGTCCAAAACCAGCTCTGGGTGCCCTACAACAGCTGGTGGGCACACGACCACATAGCCTGCCAGCTTAAATCCCTGTAGTGCCCAAGCTAGCCAATCAATAATTGCTTTACCCTTTAAACATACACATATCCTTCCTGCAAAGTGCCTTGGAGCCCAGCTGAGGTCTGCTTGACAAACTGACCCAGAAACAAGGTGGTAACAGTTTTTCCTAGTTACTTACCAGATGATTCTTCACTTAAGTGAAGCTGACACCTTGTTGCATAAGGAAGCTATTAAAATCTGCACTGTTGTTTATTCTCCAGGTCTGCAGCAATGAAACTGCTAGCTAACACCTGGGGAAAGGCAATAGAAATAGCTACACATATAAACACAGAAAATGAGTTACTCCACATACGTACTTAAGATTAAATGGAAGTACAATCTATAAAGCAGACCTGGACAGATTCAGGCAGCCTTTACTGGTTCAAACTATAGGACCTCTAAATTGTCAAGTGCAAAAATAGTTTCATTTCATCTATAAAGTTCTGAGAAATATGTTGCACAGCACACTCAAAGTGATGAAATCCAATAATGCCTACATCTGTTACTCTGCTAAGGACAATAATGACAACAGCATTTTGCATTTTAATAGGTCTGCTAATTTTTAGCTTTCTGCATCAATACATGAACTAATTTCCAAAACACTTCTATTTTAAAAGGCACATATGTAAGCTCCATGCTATCTCTTAATTCCACTACTCAATTAACTAGAAATAAAGGAAAAGTGCTAGTAACGGGGCTAAATTAACAAGTTATTCATGTTGATAAATAAATAGAATCTTATAGTAAGAAATTCAAGTCTCTAAAATGTTTCTTTATCAGTCTACGTGTAAATGTATAGAATAGAAACCTTAATCATAACATTTAGGATAAAAAACAAACAAAAGTCCCAAACCAACTTAAAAAACCAAAACTGAACAAAAACTAAAACCCAGACATCCCTGTCTCTCCCTGTGCAACCATTCATGCTGCCTGTACACTTTACACAGCTCAAAATTCAAAAATGCAAACCAAGCAGATCATGACAACATGCAGTCATCTGTGACCTGTAAAAATTTATTTGAGCTTATGGGTACGTGTGTAGGAGTACATTGCACCGATTTCCAGAACCATCAGTACATATCCTGATTTTGTAGGGTTTCCTCCACCCTTTTTTCATCTCTTATCAGAATTTATAGTTGTTATGAAAACATCACTACAGAAACCTGCTAAAAATGACCCTTGTACAATACATTTGGAATACCCCCTGGTGTGTGGCCCAAATGCACATGAAGTCCCTCTGGATACTTCTGATTATGCTTTATTGTCTCTTCTAACTCTCTTGATTTTCAGACACATCCAGAACGTATCTGTGCAGATCCCATTTATGTGGAAAGTCTACACAAACATCCTGCAGCCTTCTTAAGCAGGAACAGGCAAACAGAGATGCCAGTTCTTGCCCCAGCCTGTAACTCAGAAGGACCAAAATTCTGTGGCATACGTATACCTGCAGTCTTGTAGTTTACGTAACTGGTAAGAGAAGGCTGTATAAGACAGAGCAAAATTAGAGCAAGAAGATATTTCACTGCTCCAAGTAGTTGCTTGCTGTGCCCAATAGATTCTAGAAATTTGCATTAACAAAAGGAAAAGAGGTTTTGTTACACTGTTCTGTTCCAGAACAGTTTGCATCATGTATGAAGATATCAAAATATTGAGACATTATTCAAAATAGGCAGACAATTTAAGGAGTGGCTGCAACTTGCAGTTTCTACACATTCAGAAACTTTGAGTTTATATATTCAGGTCAGAAGTTCTGTAGCTTATCTTGCCACCATCACGGTACAGTATCTGGCTTAAGTATCAACAACATTTCAGATATTTAATTTCCTTCTCAAATAAATAAGCAATATCTCAACACTAAATCCCCCTCTCCTCTTAGAGCGTTCTCAGAGTTTTGCAATGGCTGCTGCAGTCCACATGTAGCCATCACATACTGCATTCACTGCTTCACTGCTGGAAGGCTGCAGCTACAACAGCACTCAGCACAGGTGCTCCCCTGCCCTAGCTCTTTGTGACTTCACATTGGTGTGAAGTGGGATGTAGCCCAGAGTACTACCCCATCCTCTGAGCTCCTGCACTCTCTCTCCCTCAGGCTCACCCACAGGGAGACTACACTGGAATTAGACTCACAAAGAAACAAATGTAGCTTGAACGCCAGGAGCAGACAAATATTTGAAACAACAACATGAATTATTTAAAGCCAATTTTTACTATGTTTTCAATTTTTAAATAGAACTTTGCTTAAATGACCCCAGATTTTGACTGGTACTTTTGTACTATAGCCCACAAGATCTAAGGAAACATGGATTTCACAGCCACCAGAGGAGTGACCATCATCCTTTCTCCTGAAATACAGGAGAAATGTTGTATGTTACATGCTTTACTGAAACCTAATAACAAATTTGTGAGCAAGCCCAAAGAAAACCATAAACATACACATAAAATTATATTTACAGCTAAAAGATTTGGATTGAAAATACTTTAAGTATGAAACTAATTATGAGATTAAATAATAAGACTAACTTCTATTTCATTTAATCTTTTTTTTTTTCCTCTTGGATTAAGTATTAATTATAACCGTACCAACTAAATTAATTAACATCAATATGAAGCACGGGAACAGGCATTAGCACATTAGGCAATCTTTGACAAACATCCAATCACGAAAGCTCTTCTGTTATCCTCATTTATGAGTCATTTCATTTTTGACTGGCATCTGCAGATGGCCGTGTGCGAGGTTCCCGTACCAGAGACGAACCTTACAGTGCACACAGTGATGCAAACCTCCCTGCAGAGCCCTGCCTTTCCCACTGAGCTCTGTGATACAGAAGACCTCAAAGCATTTCAACCTATAAAGCAGAGTGCAGCCTCTCTGGCTGTCTGGAAGTAATGAGACCCACACCAGGATGTTCAAAGGCAGCGTTTTCATCGTTCATCCTCATTGAAAGCAGTGATTAAAGAAGTGATAAAGAAACACCTTTTAACTGCAAAATGTAGACACCAGCACTATGGAAAGGAGGAGGAGATGGTTTGAAACAGACTGCAAGAGGACAATAAAAGTTAAAGAGCATTACACAGCAGCTCCGGGCCTAAAGGTAAAGCAGCTAAGTACTGCAGAAATGAACCATAAAAATAGCATCATGATATGCTACAGCGATGCATTCCTGAATCCTTAGTTAAATATGTTTCAACCCTTCCATTATGGATCCCAATTTCAAAGAAAACAAAACAGTTATGAAGCCAAAGCACAAGTCTGTTGCAGCCATAAAGCAGTAGCAGATCAGGTAAAATAAAATTTATATTCGTCTTGAACTAGACTTAACCACCCCAAAATAGTGCAACTAGGAACTCTGCATAAGCATTTTTTTAATATTTTAGCTTCACTAAAAGAAACAAGCTACTGAGATTCAGGAAAGCGTAATTATGTTAAAAATACAGTGCCACAAAGGGTAAATGGAGATGTGTGGCATGGCTGCCTGAAGAAAGTACATGCAAATATGGGCGAGCAGTAAGCTTCACAAGGAAACAATGATGGACAGATGGTTGCCAGTGAAACTATAACAATCCTGCAGAAAAAGCCAGAGAGCTGTTTGATGGAACCAGGATAATCCTACAGAATAAGCATAACATTTCACTTCAAACAGAGCAAAAGTTGGTCCCCAAAATAAGCTGAACAATATCAAAAACAGAAAAAAACTGTTCCCTTCTTAGGTAGAGATGGGGAACATAAAAACACAAGCAGAGAGGGATTAAAGATGGATGGTTTCCTCCACTAGGCACTCTCAGGCACCTCCTGCACTTCTGCCATGGGTGCCAGCCAGGCCTGCAGCCAGCAGCCCACCAGCTCCCAGCACTGCACCCACACTGCCAGGTCAGGAGAGGCTCCTTAAGGACCAAAAGTTGTAAATGAAGGGATAATTACTGACGGTTATAGGAGCTAATTGCTCATGATATGTACTGACGATGAACATAGGATTTCTTGAGTGCTGCTTTCAATTTAGGAGATAGTCCGTTACACCAGTTGGGCCATCAGCACCTGCCCTCCTCACTGGCCCAGCACAGCTCCATGCCTGGCACTGTCCCAGAACCCAAAACCTGTCTGGTTCTGGCTGCTCCCCACTAACAGCAACGTGGTTTCTAATCTCCTCTGTATACACTTATGTCTGGTCTAACCTATCACATGTATGCTATAGTAAATAAGAAAGGAGTCCTGGGAGCTTCACACTGACTTTAAATTTATTCACCTTTGAATCTGAAAAGTAATTAAAAATAGAGAATTTCATCAACATATTTTATGCTTATGTTTGCATTGAATAAAGAGCCTCATTAAAAACAAAAAACAAAAAAAAAAAAACCAAAAAAACCTGTCATGCCAAATTAATACAAGTCTGGTTAACCCTTCCAAAATCAATACTGAAACATGAGATGGAGAAAAGATGCATTTGGAAAATGTGCTGTCTCCATGTGGTCTGTGGATTTAGCAAAGGAAAGAAGGGAAGAGAAAAACATTCTTAGAGTAAAAATAAAAATATGCAGACACACGTTGCTGTATTCAATGATTTCAGCACTCAGCACTGATAGATAAAGAGGTGTCTGGAATCTGAATTGTGATCTGAATTTTGTAGTGCTGACATTTTAAAGCATTCCCTTCAGACAGCTCAGGTACTGCTTTCCGTTTCATAATCAGTAATGTGACCACTTGCATGCTGTTTTCAGCTGAGACCAGAATCTACTGAAGGTAAGCAAAAGGTGAAAACTGAAAGTTGTGAAGGATGGTCCTGATACAGCAGCTGCTGTCAGTGGTGGCTTTGACTCTGGGGTGCTTTGCTGCTGAGATGAACAACTGCCAAGAGGGAAAAACATTCAAGTGCAGTGCTCTGAGAAGAGGCAATGTGAGAGGGATCAGCGCTCACGTCAAGGTAAAGCCAAAAAATAAAGGCAGAACTGACAAGATGGCAAAAAGGTGTCATTTGTTTTTGTGGCTACTGGCATGAATTTACAGGAAATACCAGCTCTAAAGTGTACAGGCTAATTTGGAAAGTCTCCAGTGGTTCTGCAGGCATCCATTCCAGCAAAATTCACTGCAAACAAGAAAAAAAAAACTCCCCATCTTCTGAGTTAATATTCTTGTGATGAAACTTGTCATAAAGTCCTGTCAGGTAGGCAATGTCAGTAAGGAAAAAAAATCAATCCTGAAGCACCCCTGGAAGAGTCTTTAGAAGGTGCAGTCCTGTCAGGACGCCCTCTGGCATCTCAGTGTTTGCCTCTGACAAACGCATCCACAGAAAACTGCAGTTCTCTGGTAGCCAGGTGTCCTGCAGCCTCCGAAAATAACAGCACTGCTTTGGTCAGCAACATGAATTCACGTGTATTCCCTGAGAGTTTGTGCTATAAAGCAGAAAAGTGTAAGGTCCAAAGTTAGTACTGAAATTGACAGTCCCCACTGGCAGGAAATAGGCACAAAACCAGAATGTAAAGAAGTCAGAGAAGCCCTGTATTATTGCTCGAGGCTGCCAACATTTCGACAAAGAGCCATTTTGCAAATATGAAAAGGAATTCTTTCCCTGTAAATGCCTGGGACAATCTTAAGACATCAGAAATGACAAATTACAGGTGCCACTGTACTAAAGAATGCCTGCACAGAGGTGTAACTACACCATGTTGGCTACCCTGCATGTAAGCTGGTAGAGCAGCCCTAAATTCCCACAGGGTTGCAACTGAAACATAACATCTGAGAGCTGTGAGCAACCAAATAGCTGAAACCACTGCATGAACCAGTGTTACAAGGAGTCCAGCTGCCCTACCTGCATTCTGTGTTTTTATATACATCTGGGCAAGCAAGATCACTTTTCTTTTTAATTGAATTTTCTAGAATTCAGTAAAATTCTACCACTATCAGCAAGAGGGGCAGACTCAGATGTACAAATTTCAGTTCTTACACATGTTCAGTTGCCACTCTGACAACTGCAGCAGGACTTGGCCTCATGTCTGTGAACAAGGACACAAACACAGGCTCCTGCAGAAGTCCCCACAATGGCTTGTTTTGAATCCTTCTATTCAAAGCAGATATCCCACACACTGAATGACCACAAATCTCAGTACTGAGAACCACAGCCTTTCAGGCACTTAGTTATTTGACTGACCCAAGTGCTGCACCTTTAAATTTATATGCAGCTGTTTGCCCCACGGGCATCAAGCTGTTAACACATACAGAAGAGATTAAAATGAGCTTGCGTGCTGGATGAGATATAAATGAAAATTATAGTACTGCCAGTCTCAAATCTGGGATTGTTTCTCAAGTCTCCGAAAACGCATAATTGCATAATTATAAATGAGTCTCTGTTTGTGATTTCAGGAAGGGCAAAGCACATAATTTTCCAGCAACACAGTCAATGTGACTTATTAAAAGCTCCCCCTGAGCCTGCGAGCAAGATATGCCACAAGAGTACCGTTAGCTGAATACACAAGAACTGTCCAAACGAGTAAGAAATACTTTAAAATAGGACAGCAGCCAAAGGGCACTGCAGAGCAGTGCTGGGCCCCGTGACCCACCTGGTCTCCAGTGGCACGTTGCTGTTGAGCACCCAGCTGTCCTGCAGCTGCACAGACTCAGGAGTGGTGGCCAGATCGTTGGGAGCGGGCGCGGGCGCGTGGATCTGGTTGCGGCGGTTGGTGAGCGAGTTCCTGTTGAGGGAGTTGGCAGACGAGTGATGGTGGGACAGTGAGTGGTTGTGAGGAGGAGGGAGAGGTGGCCTCAGTGTCGACTGGCTGTGATGGTTTGAAGGGCCTGAAATGGAAATAGAAAAAGGAATCACAGCCATGCTCATGGTATTACTCTTCTCAGTGTTTTTAAGAGACAGTTGGCTGGAAAGAAGGACCACAAAGCTGACCCATGGACTGGGAGGTATACCTGTGCACCTTCTGGACTTGTAGCTACCAAAGCACTGTTGAGTCAGACCACAGATTGTTGGAGACCGGATATAAAACAGCACCCCAAGTTTGTACAGTTAGCCTAAATTGAGGTTTAAAAATAGTCTTTGTGGCCTCTCCCCGGAGGAAGGGAAGGAAGCAGGGTAGCAGGCAAGCTCGCCCATTCTGTACACCCAACCAGAGGGACATTTTTCTCCCTGTTTCTATCAGGGAGCGTAAGGACGTGAACCTTAATGCATTAAAAATAGCTTTTGAGAATATGGTCTTTATGCTTCTATAAAATTTAATCAGAGATCTCAATCTGCTTTCACTCACTGTTTGCCCATTAGCTTCAAAGGAACAGTATTTCTGCCAGTGAAAGAAGATTAAGCTCCAAATATGAAAAGACAGCAACAATGCAACGATAGTATCTTTCACATTCTTACATGTGATCGGGATGTGGCCTCTTTTTTCTCTTTAGCAAAGCCACAAACACACCAAGATCTGAACATTATGCTAGTCTTTCAGCCTTTCATTGAAAGATGACAGAAAATTTTGGGGGGAGATAAGGAAGGATATACACCTTTCTCATTCTTTGACTACTGACATGTTTGTGTGGATAATGAAAATAAATTCTGCTAATCAATAAGGCAAGTGGATTAAGTGAAAAAGCACATGCATAGATAATAGAATAAAGAGGCATTGTTCTAGCATAGTCACTTTCCTAAACAAACACAAAATGGTAAGTTCATAATTCCATATGTTGTAATAATTCAATTTTAATAAAAAGAGCAAAATTTAAAATAACAAGCACTAAGTGGATTATGAAGTGCATGCTTTAGTCAATATATCAAGTTGTAGTTTTCTAGTGAACAATAATCAGAACAAGTAATATTAGCTAAATTATAATCATAATGGTGTACATTTCTTTTATATACTGAAGACTGTTTTAACTAATGAATCAATCAATAAAAGAAAGCATCACAAGAGGAAAACATTTGCAGATAGACTGGATCCATACCAGATGATCTCTAAAGGTCCCTTCCAATCCCTACAGTTCTGTGATTCTCATACAAAACAACAAAGCACAGAAAAACTGTTGAAATGCTTAATGAACTATTGGATCATTAAGTCCAATATTCAACAAAGGAAAATAATTTTCCTTTTTGTTCAAAGGGGACTACTCCCATGTGAGAATCACACCACGTAGCCAGGAATTGAAATAGGTGCAAAAACCAAGGCTGTTGATTTCTGAAGTTATGACCAACTCCCCTTAGTAGCCTGGGAAGGGGCACAGGAGAAGCCGCAGCCGTGCTCCATCAGTGTGGGCAGATGCACAACACAGGAGCAGGGCTGCCTGCCCAGCCTGCCCCAGGGAACACAAGGACCCACTGAGGGCAGGGACAGGGCTTGGCAAAGACATTTCCTTCCTTTTTTCAGCGTAGGCCAAAGAAGAAACAACACAGGTCCAACTAAGACTTAAGCAAATGGAAGTCGTCTGTGACAGGACACCTTCAGAAGGGAATGATAAATTCCGAATCTGCATCTGCTGCTTTCGATCTGCATGGAAGTTAATTCTCCTTTTTTGAAAGTCTTTATGCCTGAATGCTTACCCTGTTCAAAACACAAAGAAGCCTTTCATGAACACATTCTAAATTTTGGAGCTGTCACATGGGTTGGCCACCTTACTATCCTTCCCTTGGCCATCTCCGACATAAGCTTGGAAGGGACTGTTTTAGCCCAGCAAAGTTCACATCTAAAATCCCCATTTGGACCTCCTAAAACATCAGATGTCTAATCTACACTAGGTCCTGTGCCATTTCCAAACAGCATGTGGAGGGAAACACAACAAAAAGAAAATGTCCTTGGATAATATCCACATGCATAGAAGCTTAAGTGGAATTACTCTCCTCATGTCTGTGTTCTGCCTTTAAACAAAGCACAGTGATTTGGATTTCAATAAATAGATCTTTATGAGAAAAAAAAATACAGATGTGTGTCCCTGTGTTAAAAATTACTTGAGAAGATTTGTGTGCTTCCTATTTTCTCTGCAACTGCTCTTTCAGTTTCTCCTTTCAGAGGATAAATAGGAAAGAACCATAAACAAAAAAAGTTTTGTTCCCAGAGACACTGCAGCAGCAGCTATATGGACTCTCAATCTTGTAACCACAAAATCATAGCGGCTGCTCTCACAAGTGAGACAACACTGCATTCTTATTAATGTGCAATTACTGTAAGGTTAAAGAACTGAATTCAAGCTACCACAAATTGATCTGCTGCAAGAGTGAGTTTGCACATGGTATACAAAGCATACTGCACAAAGCAAGCTGTGCAGATGTAGCTGAACACCTACTGCAGCTGCAAAACCTCAGAACAAGTGGCATAAAATGAGTGAAGTGTTTAATACAAAACAAAAATCAAATGCCAATGTCAAAATTATACAGTTACATATTAAAACGTATAAAAGCTTATATATAAATACTAAGAAGCATACACACACATATATAGAAGTGAACACAGAGGTTACATACATATATAGGAGAGAGTTAAAATCTTACACTGCCTCTTCATTGAGTTCTTTAAATAAATAAAAAGTAGAAACGTGCAAATTGGAAGCTGAGTGAGGATAAATTATTTCCTAATTAAGAAACCCGAGAATACAAATTCTGACCTAAATATCTCTGAAGCAAGCACAAGTTATTCAATTGACTTATTTGGGTTTAATCGGAAGCAAGACGCTAGAAGTGTAGAAAAAAATGCTTTGTTCTGTTCATTCTTTTATTCAGGAAAACAGTGAAACAAAAGCTAGCACAGAGGTAACTTTCACCTAAAGATGCAAAATGGCACGTTTCTCCTTAAAAAGAAAATACGATCAGAAAACCCCTGAACACAACTGTGTCTTAAGGGCATTCCCTTCTCTTCTACCTGACAGGGCACGGAAGCTGCAGCTCAGGCCTGAACTGCAGCCACTGGGCTCATGGCACCCCAGGGCAGTGTGGCCTCAGGCACTGCCGTCTCCTCACAGTGCTGTTCTGCCCTGCTGGGCCAGGGAACATTGGGGAGCAGCACGAAGAGCCCTCAGATGTCACAGGGTTACAGGCACCACAGCGAGGTGCTCCCGAGGGCACACCTCTAAATGCTGCTTCTCAGCTCTTCTTGTAGCTCAGACATTGCCTGGTACACTATATGACACTTTGGACCTCATTCAACATTGTCAAATTAATATCTGAGTTCTTCCAGCTCTTAGTTACACTCACATCGTGCCTGCACTAAATCCACCCAACATGAAGATCTGAGGAGAAGCCAAGCTCCCACTGCAGAGACCCATTTCAAAGCACAACTGGCAGCGTCTCTGATCAGGGAAAGCAGTAGCTGTCCTGCATCCTTCACATATACCGCCGAAAGAAATAATGGAGATTCCACCTTAGCTAAGCTGCACTATCCTCTATGCCATAATCTCGACCATCTCACAAAAGAACTAAAAGAAAAAAAAAACAAATTATTTTTCTGAAATGAACAACACATCTTTTACATCTCAACAATACAAACATTGTACAGAAACAGCGAATGAAGCTGATGCATTGAAAGATAAAAGTGATAAGCTGATAGCACAAAAAAACCTTCTTAGAGAGCATTAGAAACTCACTCTAGTGAGTCTAGTTCTTTATTCATATGACTCTACCACACTATTTTCTCAAGGAAACCACATCATCTGCTCCCACAATGAGTAATAGGTTTGTCTCACAACCACAGGGCCAGCTTTCAAGCTCAAATCCTTTCCAAAGGCAGATCACTTTATTCAGAGTCAGGAAGAAAAGCAATCAAGCACTGGAGCAGCTAGGGAACAGAAGGCACCATGCAAGGAGCTGCCCCTGCTTGGTAGCCCCCACCTGGGTTTCAGCCCTGCTTTGAGCTGGCTGGGTAGGACCACGGCTTCTCATCAGCCCTGTGGCCTCTGGTTTAAGCTATGCCCTTCTGTCTGCTTTAGTACTCTGAATTATTTTGTGGAAGGCCAAAGTTTAAATGGAATCTCAGTGTGCCCAGAATGTTTTCAATGTATGCTAGAAAGAAGCAAGTTATCTTGCATATAACCATAGATGTCATTAACTCTCTCTCTTGCTGTAAAACCATACCATTTGCCAGGTGTGCCTTCTTTTGTCCATGCTTTTACAATGTTTGAGGCAAGAACAGGTTGAATGAATGACTATCATCCCAGGCCGTACATTCCAAACTGAAAATTCAGTAAATGCATGCTAGAAACTCTGAGAACCTTATCAGTTTCTACCAGTACACTGCAGCTGTCTCCTCTACACAATATTAGAATCAAAACCTAAATGCTTCTGCTGCAAAAACATCCCAACAAAACAAAACCCCAAAACATCCAGATAATCACAGAAAAGAGGCAAGGTATCGGGCCAGGATTCTGTCATACTTTCTAAAGCCTACGGTGACTGAGGCCTCCTCCCTTGAACGACTGAGGATGAAGCACTTGTTATCTATATGCTTCTTTATCCATATCCTTTGTAGGAGCATTGGAGGTAAATTACCTTACCACTTACAAGGCAATCAGAAGCTGATGCGGACTGAGCCAGGAAAGCACTTTGCAGCTCTGGCTCCCAGCCTGAAGGGCACGAGTTCATCACACGGGAGGCAGAAGAGGCAGCAACCAAATTAACTTGGCCACAGCAGAGCTGCTGGTGAGCATACAGAGCTCGGCTGCCACTCCATCAAATGACAGGCAGTGCTGGGGAGCTCTGGGCAGGCATCAGGAGCACCCAGACATGACCAGCTGCAGAAATGGCAGCTCGCTCCCAGCACTGTGAGAGCCAAAGGAAAACAGACGTGGCCTTTACACCAGGTGGGAGGATGGCTGTGCACACTCACATCAGAGAAAACAAAGTTGCAGGACATAACCCAGAGTCTGCCTCATAATAATGCTTTACATAGATTTGATGCCAGTGGTAGTTCTACCTACATATATACACACACACAGGTAGGTGTACCATTTCCAATTTTACATGTCAGAAAAATGAGTCACAGAGAGGTTAGAGAGTCATCTTTCCAATTAAAAAAAAATCCATACACTTCAGATCTTTCCCAATCAAACTTCTCATTTAATTTTCCAATAATGAAATAGATATAAAACACATCTCAGAGATAGCAAGATATTTATCTTTAGTCTGGATGTATGACTTTTGAGTGAAGAGGGCACTGATGTAAGAACTGAAAAGAGAAATACATAGGCGTGCTTTTAAGTCAAAAATAGTTAACTGTTGCCATAAAACACACCATCCTGGATGCTAGATTTTGCTCTCTATGCTTGGTTCTACAGAACGGGAAAGAGCTGAACCCTATCTAAAGTCTTACACAAACGCTCTCCAAAGCTCACTCAATTTGATACACTGAGAATCACACCAAAGAGAAACTGAAGAGACATTTTCTAAACAGCATACGGAAACTTCTAAGGAGAAGTATTTTGGCCAGCAGCATAAGTCTGGCGACATTTTTTGTGACAGAAGTGCAGCTTGAATACCGCTGTTTCCCTGGATGGTCCAAGGGGGAGCCTGAAAATGTTCACAGTGATATAAGAATAATTATACTGCAATTTCCAACTCATTGTGAGTCTGGAGTCAGGTGCAATAGAAAGTCATCCCTGAAGCTGTTACAGCAGTGTTTTGGATTTTACATGATCTAGTTAGCTAGTACATGAAGTTGTTTTCCACAGGTGTAAAAGGAACACTAGTCACAGATGCTTTAATGCAATGTGTTATTTTGATCATTTCAGAAACCTCACAGAACACATCATGTAGTGTCCAAAACCTGAAAACTAATTGTTGCATCTAAAAAATCATATAAAAATATACAACAAACTGTCTCAAAATAAATTGTTGAAGGTAACTGCATCAGAGAGAAGACAGAAGATAAAGATCTGTATGATGCTCTTCTGCTGGTGTTTGGGACGAACAATTTACCAGCAACTCATCAGCTAGTAAGACAACCCATTAAGCCAGCAGTTCATATGAAACTACTGTCCATGCCTCTGGAACATGAAAAAAACAATGGGATTTCAAACCAGAAGAGATTGCTTAATCATACTGGCAGACACCTAACACTAGAGTGGTCCCACGCTACCAGAACAAATAGGATGCTTGGAAGCTAGAACATATTTTGTCAATGCTGCTTGTCCCTGATGTCAAGAGGACAACAAATAGCCAGGGTTCCACACATTGTCTATAAAGCATACAGTTTTTAAAAGCTGCCTCATGCTAGGAACTTGGGATAACATCTTTTATGTGTCTTTAATATCACGGCCATGATTTTATTTTTCTGAGAAGATCAGAAATGCAAACAGATGAGTAAAGTGCCACAGAAATTATTATTAATTATCTAGTAATAAAGGAACAGATTCAATAAAGGAACAGATTCTTTCTAACAGATCACATTTTCTATTTAAGATATAACAGTAGCTACGGTAATTGAATTATGTACTATATATATAGAAATATATCTATCTATATATTTACAGATAGATAACATACTCATTTCTGAGACCATTACAGTTCAAAGTGGAGTTGAGTACTGTGAAAAGAAAAGCAGTTCTGGGTGCAGTGCTGAATTCAGTAATGAAGAATTTACCAACAGGAAAAGACAATGACTGTAATATTGCATCCAATAAAAGTCACAGGAAACAGTGGACACTAGATAGATACCAAGATTGTAGTTTGGCCAAAAGCTTTTGATAAAAATCTTCAAGCTTGCAAAAAATGGCTAACAGCTTTATCAAGGGTTAACAAGTAATCAAAATCTACGTTTGAAATCCCTGCTCAAAAGTGTGTGTGAATTGCTTAAAATCCCTTGACAGAGAAGCTTCACAGCAGTTAAAGCCATAATGTGAGAGATGAGTTTCAGAAAATCCAGAGACACAGGGCAAAACTTTCTGACACTGTTGTTAACCTGTGAAACCACAACAGAGAAGAAAAGGAGATAAAGAAAATTCTGCACTAAGTCAAGGAAGTCTGCGCTGCTTTGAGACACTGGGGCAAGGCAGAAGGCAGCAGGAATGAAGGAAAAAGACACTAAATAGCTGTTTCCTGTGAGGTCTTATAGTAGCTTGATAACTGTCTCCCACATTAGGACATTTCTGGATGTTTATGTGTTGTATGTTTAGGTTGTATGTAGATCAGCAGTAAATTTGGCACAATATAAGCAGATCTACAATGAGAGCAGAAGTTCTGAGAACACCTTGGCTACAGGATATTCTGTTTGGATGCTGTGGGACTGGATTTATTTTGGCTCACCTGGATCAGGAGTCCCCACCACCATAGTGCTTTGAAGAAGTCTCAAGGACCAGTTACTGTTTACAGTTCTTATTTCTCCATTACAAGCAAAAGAACATTTGCATCAAAGATTCTCACCAGTTTTCCCTGGGAGGAATCTTGTTTGTGCATGTTGAGATTTCCCTGAAAGTCATCCCACCCCCCACAAGCTGTGCAGCCCAAGGGATCTCTTCAAAACTGCTCCAGAAAGCACGACACTGCCAAGCTCAAGCCTTGTTCAGATGTCATTGCCTTAAATTTTGTTACTGATCTGTTAATCTGTATTTCACACACAGAAAATTCATAACAATAGTAAATAGGATCTGCTAGGAAAGATTAACATTTGATTCATTTTGTTTCTAAACAAATAAGATATTTACTGGCTGTTTCTGTCTGCAATTAGTAAATATCCTTAAAAACACTTAAAAGAACAGCTTAAGTGTCAGTATTAATTTCTTATGTGGGCTGTCAGCTGGGCAATATACTAAAAAATTAGCAATTATTAAGTTGCAATTCTGTATTTTAAAAATCCAATGAGGTTGCTTTGGTTTAATAGCGAAACTAAGACACAATGACAGTACAGTCTTCCTATTTCTAAATTGATACCCAAGAAAGAAGTGTGTCGTGCTAAGTCCTCAGAGCTCCCTAAAGAGATGTGCTCAACATTCAGGCTTTTCTGCACAGACATTTATCAAGTACACTTTAAAAGGCATATTCAGATACACAAAAGCCAAACTTAAGAAATTTCAAATAAGATATTTTTTCTCCTCAATATCTCCAGTATTTTAGGTGAAAGTTATCATCATGTTATTCAACATATAATAACACTAAACACATTTAACATTTTATTAGTAAATTAGAGCTATCAATAGTTTTTGGTAGAGAGACAATTACTAGGTATCTCTACTTTACCCAGAAAGAAAGAAATGAAAACAGTTTTAAAAATAAATCTTATCTAGCAGAAGGACTGCCATTAGATATCAGTAACTCCCCATGACAATAGCAGCATATTTTTAAAACATTCATTTTAAATTAAGATTAATTAAGATTCATTCATTTCTACTACTTGTCTTGCTCTTTGCATGTGTGAAAGATTTTCATTTACACTCATTTATCATCTCAGGCAACTCCACTGATAAGGAAATTTATTCTGACAAAAAAAAAGTCAGACTGTGTCTTGAGAAGGTTATCGCTGATGTTGCTACATGCACATGGCATCTAGATCAGGAATAAGGATGATCTCTTCTAAAGCACACCTCTCAAATATTACCATTATCTTCGATGTTAACAAAGGCAGATGGATGTCCAGGTAGCAAAGATCTTAATTGAAAGTAGTATTTTTGAACGATATATTCACAGATGTGGGAAGCAGAAGAGGCGTTGAAATGGAAAGTAAAGCACGAGTTGAAAAAATATCTTAGAAACCAGAAGTCGTGCTTTAAAGTTTAAAATCTAGAACCCAGCTCTTAACTGTCAAAACTGTTCTTCGTGAATGTTACATGTACTGAACTCATCACTACTAACAACCACAACATCAAAATAATGACAGTAGTGTCCTTTAAGACAACGGATGTGTTTCCTTTACAGTGCTTCTTACATAAAACCTCCTGAGGTAAGGATATGAGCAAAATTTGAAGGAACATAAACCCAAGCACAGAGAGTAATCAAGTAACACTGAATTGTCTGACCAAAGCCTAGTGCTCTGGTTCCAGTTTGGTCTCATCCCCACCTAAGCAGGCCTTCCTTGTCTGGCACATTCATTTCTCCAGTCATGACAAAGTAAAACAGAAGACAACTAATTCCAGTGGGTACTAGTGGAAAGTTACATGCTAAAATTTAACTATTATTTCAAATACTTTGTATTTTTTCTCATGCGGATTGCTTAAGTCATATTTCAGGAAGGAGGAAAAAAATCATACAATGTCCTGGGTTGGAAGAGATCTTGAGTCAGAGAACAGCAATTTTTACATTGTATGTAGATCTACAAATGCAATATGCTTCCACAGAACCTTATAGGTGGCTGTTAAAAAAAAGAAAAACAACAACAACAAAAAACGTAGCTGATAGTAAGCTTTCCAAATGATACGTAACAAAAATCCTACCCACTAGGGAGGAACACATTTGTAAGCTAATGTCCAATTAGTACACTTTGACAAAAACGTAAGAGCAAAAGCTATCCTCTGCAGGGCTCGAGAGTCTATCATCATTAAAGCCTGAAGACTGTTCCATGCATGTTTTCTACATCAGAAAGAAGTAGTCTGGAACAAAACCCAAAGTACACATCTGTGTAGGATTCTGATAGACATCCTGATTTGGTTACACTACTTCAATTTACTTGCATATTGTCTGGTGGAAGCTCAGGGAAACACAGCAAGCTGTGCAATGAAGGGAGGGGAAGTGTTGCAGTACGGTGTCTTTACATTAACTGCGCTCAAAATTTATGGAACACTCAAGAAAAAAATTATTAAATTATTCATCAGCGATAAGACAATTAAGAAGCAAACTAAAGGGGAAAGTGGAAGCTCGGTCCTGAGGGAGAACAGCTGGTCCTCTCATTAAAAGTATGTTTTGGCAGTAAAATACTCCCCGAACAGAGGGAACCTGCTGCTAAAGCAGCCTCAGAGTCAAATCTAGGAGCAACTGACAAAGAAAGGCTTGTGCAAACAGTAAGGTGGGTGTACGCTGGGTACAACCATGGCTGGTGGGAGCTACGCTTCCCAGAGTAAGGCAAAAAAGGTGCTGAGATGTAACTGCACCTGAAGCCACAGCTTCAGGCAGTACCACCATCAGCCATGGGGCAGCCTTGTGCTGCTGTACCAAGCTGCGCTGAAGTGACTTAAGAGTCATGGAGCCACGTCACTCACAGCAGCCCCCAGCACACACTGCGTGCCCTGAGCCACTCCTGTGCTCTGCTTCTGATCTCACAGTGGGTAACAATCCCCAGTCAGGAGCAGCACTTCACCTCTGAGCTGTGACTGCGTGTGTGTCATTGGAAAGAAAAGAGCGTAGCATGATGGTAATTGTAGCCATTCAGAATTGGAAAAGAGAAGAAAAACAAGAAAGGGAAGAGAAAGGCAGCAAGTTGGTGCAGTGATTGAGGCAGACAGCACGCACACAAATACAGCAGCAGACTGCCCTAGCAGGCAGGTTTATACTGCAGAGCTCTGAGGGTATCTGAAAAAGTTCTCATTAAATACCACAATGTTTTGATAGTGCAGAAATGCAAAATTGGATACTTCATCTTCATTCTGTACACTCTTGCTTCTTTGGCAGATAAAAGAAATCTCCTCCCTAAATGCAATCCTCTCCATTCACATATTTGCCTGTATACTTGGAGTAACATTACAGCTAGAAGTAGAAACACAGTAATTCTTTTTCCTAAACCAATAATTCTGCTTAAAATGGTTACTGGGATTCCTCCCAAAGTCTCAAACATATTCATATCAGGTAGGAATTCAGACATCCTTACATAGCATAGTCTCAGCCTGTTTCAAAACCTGATACAACAACGTAAAGAACGCATTAAATTAAATTTCATTGAAAACTCTGATCTTTCTATACCTGTTTGTTCACTTGGGCCAGCGGGTAAAATAAACATTCTAGCCTTTCCTACTGCTCCAGATATGTCACACCGAAGTGCATTTTGCATAAAAAGAAACAGCATGGTACTAGCTCTGTAACAGTTCCAGGGCCTTAGTCACGAGTACTTCAGATGATGCTCTACACAGGAACACAAATGATGCAGATTCCTGCTCTTCAGATGAGCTGCAGAAAGATTTACAGATTCCGTCTGAATCTGTACTATATCAGTTTACATTAGTTGATCAAAAGAAAGGGAAGCAAAGACAAGGCAGATTTTTAAAATGGTGGGATATATACATATCAGGTTAACAATTTACTAGATGCACACAGTCACTTGGGCATATACACGTACTGAGTGTTCAGGAGTACACAGGACAACACCCTGCGACACAAAGATGATTCCTGCCCGCTCAGGAGAAAGCGCTGTAGGGCAGAAGCAAAGCAATGATGGGGCCCTGAGCTGAGATGCCAGCAGAGCCCTGTGCAGAGCAGCAAGTGCAGGCATAGCCCTGGGGCTCTGTGCACCATCAGGAGGCCCAGAACCACAGAGACCATGAGGGAAGACGAGGAGGAAGCAGTAGTGCCAGGAGGAAAAGGGCAAGAACGTGACAGAGGAGATCTAGCCTCTGGGGTGTAGAGCTCCTCTCCTTCCTGGGGCAAAAGGGAGCAACAGCAATGGGAACCAGCAGAGCAGAGCAGATGGGTTAAAAAAAGAAGGTAAACAGAGAAGATATTTTCCTATACACATAATTATTTTTCAGCACTGCAGTGTTTTCAATCCTAAAGTATTTTCCTTTTTTCCAAGAGTTGGTTTTACCAAAAACACTTCTGCTAATGAAAAAAACCAACAATGACCTATGGTCTTAAGCCACGTTAAAGAAATTGCTTCAATCCTGTCACGTAAATGCACTGTTTGAAGTGTGAGCCTCAGCCAGAGCAAAGACTATTAAGGGAATTATGTCAGCCCCAACACTTCACAATACCTACCCCACTCAAAGCAAGCAATGACAAGACAAAAATGACGCTTCCACGTTAAAATAAAATAAAAATAAAAAGCTTGCTACTTCCTAGGGTAACAAAGAGATCTGCCTCTTCTTCACGCATTAACAATTAATACAGATCCTGCTTATAGACATCTGTAATGCTTTGGGCTGTATTTATGGTGTGATAACTGTGTCATTTTGAGACAGCGCACCGAGATGATAGAAAGGCATAACTGAACTGCTCCTATCTAAGGGACAACACTGTTATCTTGTTACAAAATACTGCCCCAAGCAATAAAAAGTTCCATGAATCTTCTTCTACCAGTGTTGTCAGCTTCTATTTTTGCCTGTGGCTGAATGTGATTATCATCTGTTTTCACCCTACAAGAAAACAAAGTGATCTAGAATATAATGACTGGGGAACATTTTGGAGCCCTCCTGAGCTGCAGGATGCTTCCAGCTGCTAGCATAGCTGATAACGGACTTAATAGAGCTAATGATTTCTAATACCACTAACACAAGGCTATTTTCACAGTGGGTAAATAATGACTCTTTTGTTTTGGAAATAGTTAAGAAGTCACGTAGATGTCTGATAAGTACACAGTACAGTATAAATGGAGCAATATTTGGGTAACTAATGGTGGATTACACTAGAGCTGTAAAACAATATACATTTCTGTTTCCTTTAAAAAAAACTCGAAAAGTTTATAACCCTGGTAACACCACTGTGACAGCAAGGAGATTTCACTGTAAACAATTTAAAGTAATGTTTTAATCCAAACATAAAAAGGCATCCACTCGCTTCAGTGTATTGCATCTCTGCTTTTATGTTGGTAATTAATATTACTAGTCTTCACCAGAAATAAAATTAAAGTTGATTGAATACTAAAAGAAATTTTCTTAAGGGTTGAACACAAAAAAGTACAGATGAGACAAATGATGAATGCTGTATATGCCTACAGTGTTTCACATGGTTGTGATGGTACTTCTGATGAGCACAGTTTTCCTGGCTTGCTCCTCTCCCAGGTGGGAGTGGGTAACCCGCACCTCTGTTCAAAGGCCGTGCCTCCACTGGGAGAACCCACTCCTCAAGTCAGAGTCTTTCAGCTCTTTGTTTCTGCAACATCATACACAGAACTTTTCTACAATATCTTCTCCTCTCCAGAAATTACATACTCACGTATGCTGTGTATACACACAGCCCATTTTCCTTACGGAACCTGGAACACGGTTTTGTATCATGGTTGGTACAGGGACTGCTGGGACCTCTGTGCCAGCTCATGGTAGCAGCTGGAAAAGGCAGTGGTCCATGCCCCTCCTGCCCCACAGCTTCTGTGCAGGGTAGGGCTCCGGCTGCCACGGAGCTGTCACCTGCCACTGTGTGCCAGCCAGGAGCAGCCTCCCCTCTCACAAACTAGTTTTAAAGCCAGATTTACTGGGAAATTCCAAGTAATCAAAAGCACAATCATTAAACAAGGAGGTTTTCTGCCCAGTGAGATGTCTTGAGTTGTGTTCACCACCAAACGGCATTCATTAAACAGGACTGCATTCTAGCATGCTCTGTGTTCCTGCATCACCCAAAATTGGAGGCACCAAGCTGCTTACAACCCAAACTCCTCACCAAGCTGAAAGAAGATCAAATGTATTTTATTGCTAAGTAAAATATAAATAATTCAAGCTATAAAGAGCTCCTTCAGTCAAAATGAAAGAAGTGAAAGTATTTGATTATCAGTCCAAACAGCTATAAATAATATAATGTAACAAGGCAATATCCACCCACCATAAACTTCACAGATTTTAGAGAAGCATGCGATAACCCCTATTGTGATTCATTTTCACATATCTTGAATTATTACAGACAGCAAGCAAAAAGATTAAGTTTACCAAACTGTATTTCAAGGTAGAATTTTTACAGTTAAGCTAAATACAAACTTAAGCAAAGAGTCTATTGCAGCTGCTGGCCTCAAACTGAGAATGCAATCTTTTCTCTTTGTCACTACCATTGTTTCATTATGACAAGAAACTATAGACTGGAACAACACAAGTATTTCACGGTCTAAGAATTAATGGTAGATTTTATTTGTGCTAGTGAGACAGCAGTTCTAAATGACAGGTCAAACATGCAGGGGACACCAACAGATTGTTCCACATCACAAATAAATCAGGTTGAATATCACTAAAAATAGGTCTAGCAGGATCTCTAGGTTCAACATCAAGTTTTGCATCAGAAACCCAAGAAATACAGGGTTCATAAATTCTTGTACTTGAGAGACATGAACAAGTCAAGGGATGTAACAACAGGGAAACAATACCACAATCAAACAACACAACTGCTGCATTCATCAACCTGACTTGCTCAAACGTTAGCCTCCCTTCACAGACACACATGGACACAGGAAAGCTCCTGGATGCAGTTACTTACGTATCCTAAATGCTAATGCCTTCAGACAACATTAGGTATTATACAAACTACTAAGTACTAAGGTCCAGAATTCAGCAGCTTTTATTTTATTTTAAATAGTACTCAGTGCATGAAAGAAATTCAGGAAACATAAAAAGGATGCTAAGGCATACAGAGCATAGCTGCCGTACCACTAGCATGTCATAGGGTCTATACATTCTTATAAACAAAGAGTGTTGAGCAAGGTTGAGAACAAGATGGCTAAGCTGCCCAAAGAATAAGAACCCAGGACTATCTAAGTAAAATAAGCAATAATATCATAGGACAGAGATACTTAACATGCTTTAACGCACAAAAATTCTAAAAGTGAGAACTTCGAGATCAAGGAGCAATTCTGTATCGATACAGGAGCTGTAACTCCAAATAAAATTAGATTTAAGCCCGTAGGTTTGGCATTTATGATAGATGACTGAAAGAAAAAAGTAGTAACAGGACAGGAACTAAAATGTATTCGTTACTTAAAAATGTTCATGAAATTGAGAGAATTCAAATAGAGAATACTGAACAGAGAAGATTTTGAGAACTGAGACAACATTAAGGGAACAAATATTACTAAGTACAAAAAGTCTTGCTTTGTTAAAAATAATTAGAATAAACTACACTGTGAGGTCTTTCAAAAGGAAAGAAAGGTATATAACGGGTGGTGGGACAGGAGATGGAATTCAGCGATGACAGATTTGGCGTCAAAAGTCTCCCAATAACCATTAATTCTAAACTACCTGCATGAATACCGACAGAAAAAGGGGCAGAGGGGAGAACTTTTGTGAACAGTCTGTATTATAAACACAGTTTATGCCTGAACATACATTGTGTAATTGGAGTTGGAGCTTTCTGTTTGATTCAACTACTTCGCAATAACATATTGTTCTTGTCACTCATGAGCCAAGCCTGTCATTGGTTTATGTTGCTTGAATAAATGGCAGCACCGACTGAGTAAAATCCGTAACACACAGTAACTCACTGTCTTCACTCTTACAGCACCTTTTAATGCTTCACTGTTAGAAGCAACACACTTTTGCTCTTTATTTTTTTCACATGTAATTCACACAATCCACAGTAGATAGTTTAGACGCAAGCGTAACATATTCACTCTTCAGATATTATTAGTGCATGCATCTGATTTTCTAACTCCAATTAAAAGCAAACGGAAACAAAGCTGCTGGTCAAGGAGATGCTGCATACTAGATCAGAATAAGGCACCTCTAGGTCACAAATTAAAGAGCTGCACTGATACAGGCACTCTTCATTCACGTTTGATAAGACAAACATGATGTCTGCCACAGTTTTTAGAGGGATGTAGAAAAAAAAACCCATGACTCATAAAGGCTAGAAATAGTCCATCACTTATCTGTGGTCCCTGAACTATCTATCTGGCACATCACTGTCAGGCTTCTGTGGGCATCCTGCTGGGTTGCTTTCAATCCCATACCAAAGAACAGGAGAACGCTGAAAAAGGAAAATCTATTTTCTTTTTATTCTTCCTTCTAGACACTATGTAGTGTTCCAAACTGTAGTTATTTTCTTAGAGTAAAAACAACAATAGTCAGTATGTGAAAAGAAAAAAAACGGGAAAAAAATGTAAGTGGAAAATGCTGTCACCAACAAGGATGCCATAGTGGAGGAAATGCAGAAAAGTTTTGTAACTACTTCGATGTTTCACAAGTTGGAGCTACCAGAGGTGAACAAGGCAGGGGAATTTTACCTCTGCTTATCTTCACCTGTACATATATATGTATGTATACAGATAAATACATATCACTGCCATTGCTACATAACTGAATAAAGAGTTTAAATTCACATTGCGCTTCTTGTGACATTTCTCCTGTTTCCCTACCAAATTCTGACACAGAGGTTTTCACTAATAAACATATTTATCAGTTCCTACTGAGCTGGTGACTGCTGCCTGCAATCAGTCAGCATTTATCCCTGGATATACATGAACACAAAGTCATTTCCCATCCGCACCCTATTCCTCAGGCTTTCCTCCTGAGAAGGCATTGCACGGACACCGTCATATTTTGTAACAAATGGCGAACTCATGGTGCATGAAATTCACCCCGAGCAAAACAGAAGTGCCACTGAGGCCCATGCACGTAGCATGCCGAGACACAGAGGGCAACACACACATGCAGAGAAAGGACTGGGCAGGTACCACACCTCTCTATCACTCATTATTTCATTAGCCCCCCCATTTTCAGCCTTCACACCTAAATTGATCTATTAAGTACTGCAGAATGCTTTTTACATGACTGCTTCCTGTTCTGCTATTCTGATTGCTCTCATTATTCCTTCTTTCCACAGAGAGACATTCTGTATGTAAATCTCACTTGTTTCAAGCCTTTGCTTACAGCTCCAGATCTGTCAGGACGCACATATTAAGACATTTCTTATCTACAGAACTATTTCTGTAGTTTTGGGGAAGGAATTGAACACAAACAGTTAAAATGATTTCTAGTAAGCTAACAATCTACAGGAAACAATTTAGCTGTTATGTAAAGCTCCAGAGTGTCCCAAGGCCTCAGGAAATCCAAATGTTACTTGCCTAGCTGTCGTTTCACTATTTTAGAAAACTACAAAAAAAAGAACAGTCTTGCTTACCAGCTCAGCCATGCCTGCAACGCGAACAGGAACAAGGGCACCTCCTACAGATGTAGGGCAGCACCCTTTGGACTTTGCTCACAACTAGGAGTAAGGAATAATGTCTCTAAACCACAGCGTGGTTCTTCCATTCTGTACCTTCCTATCTACTGCCATGATACTCTTCCGTGTAAATCAGATTTATTTATTCAGAGGCACTGGCACACCGTTACTTTTGTCAAAATCGGTCTTGCGCGTGCAGCCATCTCAGCGTTCCTGTAAACCGGAAAAGCAATTAAGATTCCCCAGCAATTCAGATGGGAAGGGGGAAACCATCGCAGTGTTGCTAACACAATCTCTGTAGGCGTACGCTAGTGCAAAATGACTGCATCTCTGTGTAGAGGGAGATAAGAGAAGTGACACAGATTAAAACAAATTGTTGATCCATACCAGAGAGGAGCTAGGCAAACAATAGCAGTAAAAGCATAAATGTCAATTTGGGATGATAAAGGATACAATCTAAATGTAATATGAGAGGCCTCCAGACAAAAGGAAGAAGCAGAAATTACACATTACTAAGGTACCAGATGTAATCAACAAACACATACGTAAACACAGACATGAATATGCATATGGCAAAATTCAGATCACAGGGTTGATTGCACAAGAAACTAGATTTTATATTAAAATACCTAACAATCTCCAAAAAGTTTGACTGCAAGATTTGAAGAAACAAATTGTATTTACAGTCATGGTAATTTGGTTTCGTTTGGAGCAATCTGCAGGTCCTGCATTTGCATCTTGAGGGTAGGGCTGTTCTCCTTTAACACTAACAGCAGTGCCAGGAGATCCTTTCCTAAAGGAAGTTGGCCGCACTTCCTGGAAAGAGCTGTCAAAACTTTCTCTAATTGCTTTCAGTATTCTCTGTCCCCTTCCTTTAACACGTTCTTGTGTCCTATACCAGTTTGCCAAATGAATGAAGATTTCCCAGCTCACTGAAACAATCTTATGCTTTTCCTAGCCTAGATATTGGTGACAAAAATCTGACAGTTTCATCCAAAACTATGACATGAAAACCAGCCAGTTGCACACAGCTGTTGAAAGACCTAACCAAAATTCAAGTGAGTTCCGTATCAGTCATCCTAGGTTAACAACACTGCTACACTCTACCTGAGAGCAACAAATATCCCTGAACTATCTGGTTATGAGAACACATGACAACTGAAAAAGTAATATTTAACTTGATGCAACAGAAGTTCACAAATAGGAGCGAACTATCCTCTCAAAAGTAAAACTTTAGTCATCACTTTTCTTCTGCAGTCACATGCTACTGCAACCAACGTTTGGGCAGCATCACTGATCTGGTGGATAGCTCGCTTACGATTCTGATTTACGTTTAGGGCAATTCTGAGACCTGGTATCTGTAGATAAAAACCTCTCAAAAAGAAGATTCTATGTGAACAAAAAACCCTCTCAAAAGCCATTCAGTCAACAAATAGATATACAGACACACACGGGTACATGGCAAGTACATTCAGTTGAAAAAATTACACGTGGTGAGCTACAACAGAATTGCTGCTATGCAAAACTGGGAATTTACATTCTCAGGAATCCCACACGCCTGGAGACAGGACCACGCTACAGACTGACATGCCACATGATGGCACTGACCACCTTTGCAGTTCTTTGTTGACTCAGTTTCCTCCTCAGTTTAATATTTCATAATGCTACCTTCGAGCATGCAGGGACGAGCTGAGGTGTGAGAGCACGAGAGTTAGCAGGCAGGTGGGTTTTGTTCTCCTCCAGGCCTGAAATCCAACTTCTATTCAAAAAATATTGAAAGTACTTTTGAAATGATGCAGCCAAATTCACTTTTGGTTACTAAGAATCAGCTGTACTAATCATGTATTGAAAAAGATACGATATTGTTCTTTCAAGGATTTTTTTGTAGGAACCTGAGCTGCTGTTGGCTCTTAAGAGTTTTATGCTGCTTGTTTCTAACCCAACAGCACTGATACTTTCTATTTTCAGTATTTTACTGATTTGTATCCTGAAGATGCATTAAAAAGAAGAAATCAAGTATTTCAAGACTCAATACAGCTGTTTCAAACTTCTATTCATCAATATTCCTGAAGAGTGTATTTATTTCATAAACATTCTATTACTTTCAGCACGGTGACTTCTACAGATATTTCTCATTCTTAAAGATGTAAATAAAAGTAATTCCAAGGTAGCTGTTAGAACTCTGAGTTTTCTAAAAATTAATAAATTCAATGAAATAATTTGAATGAAAAAAAAATAATTCCACGACTTCCATGTTTCAGACAATGTTACATATGTCCATACTTCCACTGCCCCCAAAGACTCCACTAATTATTAATGCCTGCCAATACTGCCTACTAGAAAATTCTATTTTTCTTGCTTAAAAATATTCCTAGGCTGCTTGGTCATCGTTTTACAATAAACATATTGGCACAGTCTTGCTTTGGAAATTGGCTTGCACTTTTTCTGGAAGACAGACAGAAGGAATATGTTTTTTTTTCACCCCATGTGAATGAGCAACTTTTTGTTTGAACAACCAGAATACCTTGTGCTTTGTAGCTGAGATAAGGCATTTGGAAGTGCGGGGACTCTGCATCAGGGAAACACTTCTTGTCATCTCTTTGTTTAGGTACACAAAAGCTTTATTTCACTTTGAACATTTCCCATTTTCAGATTGTTTGGCACCTGGAGCTCCAGGTAGCTCCACATCATTTGCTTCCGATAGCCAACCTAAGAAAACACACCCAGTGTCACAATGCTCAATGTACGTGACAACAAATACTACCCAAATGATCAGGAATGGAAGCAGAGAACAACACGTGAAGGCAGAAGGATAAAGCTGACAGAAAGACAGACCTATCAGAGAGAAAGACATGGGTTTAAAGATCCCAGTAAGTGAAGGGTGGGCTGAAAACTAATGAGAAAAGATTAAAAGTCCGAGTATGAAGAATCATTTGAGAATGAACAAGGAAAAGTGAGAATCAGGACTGGATAGACAAGCAGATGGTGCGTACTGACCAGACAGGAGGGCAGACAAACCCCCCATGGGGGGGGAGGACAGCCCTGCCCCTGGGAACACGTGGGGCTGTCATGGAGCTGCTGGGCTTGAAGGGAAAGACACTGCTCCTGCCTGTGGGACACAGCCTCAGCAGGACAGGACCAAGCAAGCTGACTGCAGAGACAGCTTCACTTCTGTCAACGAGCAAGCTTCTACATGCTTGGTCTTTCTATTGAGTGTGTTACCTTCCTTTTGCCCTTATTTTTGTGAAATAGACAGTTACTAATGCTGTAGCGAGTGAGCACCGCAGCTTTGGATGGCAAGCAGGAACTGCAGCTGCTGCACCAAACCCCACTCAGCTGTTCATTTCTGTAAGGTCATCCTTATTATTTCTCATCACAATAATATAAAATACGTGCACATACTGATGGCAAACAGACTTCATGATTTCTGTCAGATGTGCGTTATTTGTTATAAGTTTGAATTTTTATTTGGTGTTTCCTGAGCTGCTTTGTTAGCAACTGAGTTCATCTCAATTTTACTTTGACAACAAAGCAGTGGCAGATTAACTTGGAAACCATGCCCAGAGCTGAAATGCTGCTCTATTTGGCTGACTCAGTGTCTTTGAACAGAAGAAAAGACTGGGGAAAAAATTATAGTAGTTAACTCTGTGTCAGTTACCTGCCCCCACTGCTGCCCTTGGAAGCTCTGCTGGGGGTCAGTAGAATTGCCAGACCTTGGCATGAGTGGGAGGATGCTTTTGTCTTCTAAATCATTTGTCCTTATTTGTCCTTATTGAATGAAAGCAGATTTCTGCATTATATTATGCGCTGCTACTGATGCCACAGTTTTAAATATTGTTCTTTTCATTCCTCTTCATCAATCATCCTACATTCAGAGGATTTTTAACTTAGTAAATATTCCTGCACGGTAAAAGTCAGCATTAGGAGAAAAGTCCTGAAAAGCCCGCTTATAAATTCAGTTCTGATTTCAGCAAATTCATTCTTCAGATAGCTACATTTCTAGAATAAATTATCATCTCTAATATCATTACCTGAATGTAGCAAAACCCGTACTGTAAAGGGTCTTGGCACTGAATGATGATAGGCATCAGAGGTTTAATGTTTAATTACCGAGCAAGAGTTTTCCAGAGAGCTAGGTGCTAATATCATTCACTGCTGCTGTTGGCTCTGTGGCAGAATGTTGTGATCGTTACGAACTGTCAAGGAGAAGTGATTCATAAACTTTGCCGTGTGCTACTCAAACACACAGCTGGTGGGAATGGAGAAATGGACAGCTATTTATGGCAGTAAACCCCAAAGGGAAATACCTGACTTCAAATAGATATGAGAAATAAAAGGGAAATCCAAATGAGAAGAAAAATAGATATTCCTATATATTGTAAAGCATAAATGAAAATCAGGCAGCAAAGGGACTAAGGAATGGGGAGATTGAAGATTCAAATGTATAATTTCTGGTGTGCCTTAAACAGAAGTGACACACAGCCCATCAAAGAACAGAAGACAAAAGCATCCTCCCACTCATGCCAAGGTCTGGCAATTCTACTGACCCCCAGCAGAGCTTCCAAGGGCAGCAGTGGGGGCAGGTAACTGACACAGAGTTAACTACTATAATTTTTTCCCCAGTCTTTTCTTCTGTTCAAAGACACTGAGTCAGCCAAATAGAGTGACTTGAAAATCCGTCCATACCCACATGCAATCAAGAACAAAATTTACATCTGAGCATTATTTTTAATTCATCCCAAAATCGGTACAAATACAGAATACAAGGTGGCAGCAGCAGTGCTGCCAGCATTTCTGAAGGCACTGCGTCTGTCAGGGCTGATGCTCCCCACCAAAGCCATCTTCCTGCAAATACAAGTTCTGAGCACCGCAGTAATGCTCACTTCTGAAAACGATTTTGAAAGGCAAGAATGTGCAAGTTGCATTTCTATACATGTTGAACGGTACTAAGAACAAATGCTTGTGTGGTTGTAATGCCAGGTCCAATTTCGATACTGCATGTGGTCTTTTTTAAAAATCTGCACTTCTGAATATTTACATGCTTATCTGTATGCATGAGTAGTTGCATAGATGTTTGAGAGAGGAGGAGGAAAAGAAATCCTTCTTATTCATATGGAGTCTATACAGAGATTGATTTCTGAAAATCTAACGCTTGATTTTGGGTATTGAATACATACTTAAACTTGCCTGTCAGAGCTTTGCTCTCTACACTCATCTGTTTCAATCTAGTTAATGAAGTAACTTTTTCTATAAGAAATAGCAGGGAAATTAAGCCATGGAATTAACAGTACACGTGAAATAATGAATCAACGCAAGTCTTGCAAAACACAGAGCTTAAAGCTGTTTGCAAAACTAAGAGAACAGACACACTAGGTGATCTTTAAAAATGAAGCAGAGCCTGAAGTTGCTCAAAAAAGGATGATGGCAGCTGTTGGCAGAGGGCCTTGACTCTGACATTGTTGAAGTAAGTTTGAGCTGTTTGCTAAGGGCTCAAAATAACTAGAAAAAAGAAGACTGAGAGGAAGCCAGGATAAAATTGCTATCAAATACAGTTCTCCAGCAGAGAAAGGACTCACAACAGGCAGGACATGTTTCAGAAATACGGTTCAGAGCACCCAGCAATGAGGAATCAGTTTTTGACTTCACACAAAAAGATGAATAAGGAGCAGCACCTCTGGGTACAGAGGAGCATCCTCGAAAGGAGGCACTGACTGTCAACCTTAAGCCAAGGGAATTACATGCTAATCTTGACACTTCCATAAGCAGCACCATCAGTTAGGTGACAACCAATGAGGTGTACTCCAACATACAGATCACTGCTGGCATTCCCTGGCCATCCATGCTGAGAACTCCAGACAGCAACCCAACTGCTCCCTCTCCTGCACCTCTCTTGGTTATTGCCTGTGCAGCCACGTGGGAACCCAGTGCTGGGAACTCAGCTTGCCAAATGAGCACTACTTTTCCCAAAGGATAAAACTGATTATCATACCCACTCCGTGGGTCAGCACTTTGAGATGATGCAGGGTGGGGATGGTGACTGGAGCACAGCTGGGCAAAAGGAGCAGGAAGACCTCGAGCAGCACGGAGGTGCATGGTAAAGTACAGAGTGGAGAGCATACAGAGCTAACTACGTGTGTCATCTCTGTTCCTCCTCCATCAAATGTTATTCACAAAAGAGCCTTGTCTTTACAGACATCATTAACAAGAGGAGTTTTCTGCAGCTCACCAGATAACATTCTAGGTCATCTTAATCCAATCATACTTTTAGAAAAAAAGGGGAAAAAGAAACGATACATATATCCTAAAAATATTATGGTGAATGCATTTATGGTGGCTAAATTTCTTTAAACAAAAATTTGCCATTGTTAGACATTGCGTAAATTAAAAATCATCAGAGTTGAACTGAAAACACAACACATCATGCCACAGATCACACTGAAAATATTAACACCAGGTGCCTTTTCTTTTTTTTTTCCTTAAGAGATGATTCTATGAAAAAATGTACCAGCTGATCTAACATACAACCTCATTTCCTTTCAACATCAAATTTGTTAGAACTTGCAACAGCTGACAGTTGTTATAAAATGAATCTTCAATGGTTTCAGTAATTTAGGACCCAACAATACAAACCCTTCTTAAAACTGCATACACTGCAATACTTAAACTGATGCTGCTTGTCTGTATATTTGGATCCAACCTATGCCAAAATACATTTCAGTACTTTTCTGACAACAAATCCAGATATTGGTTTCTAATTGCAAAATGTTATCCAAGAAACCCTCACAGAAATATCTTAGATGTTTCTTATGGAAATGCAGACCTTATAAAAAGGAGTACTGCATTTTACAGCTCGGTGTCTATCCCCTGCTGGATGGGTACAGCAACATCCTATTGTTCCTACACTTCACACTACTGATTATAATCATCGTGTGAACTTTCATGCTCTGTGTGAAAGGATGTGGTCGTTTTGTAAAAAAATAAATAAATATATATATAAACTATGTGATTTTAGAGAGCATAGTTATGATTCGTAATGAATGTTGGTTTAAGTGCTTTGTAATCACATTTTTGTGCATATTTTTGCAGAAATTTCTTCAAACCAGAACAATGCAGCATGACTGACTGGTTAAAAAAACAAAAAACCCAACAACCCTAAAACTTACCTACTGCTGTCTCCCAGGAAACTGTGACAGATTCTGCAAGAAACCTGGGACCTGCATGCATTAGAAATTCTCTCCTGCAGGGTTAGCAGGTGTGGGCTATGTCAAAGAAATTTATTGCAGTCTGTGCTAATAGTGAAAATTATAGAAAACCTAGATGAAAGTGCTCTGCATCTAGCTAATTTGAAGCTACCTTACGAGACAATAACAAGCTTCTAACAGTTTTTCCCTTTTTTTAAATACACTAATTATGCTTAATGTTCCCTGTCGCATTAGCTTTCATGGTAATTATATTTCAAAACTTTTGCAATTAGGGTACAGTTAATATTGTGGAATATTGCAATTATTTTTCATTGTGACACCTCTATTGAAAATTGGTGGCATAATGATCACATTGTTCAACTAAATCAGAACTGTAGAAATATGGCAAATGAACCAATTACACATTATTATTCCTAATTACAGATAATGCCCTTTCTCTTCTGTCCAGAAGAATTTTTCAGATACCCACACTTTTCCTAGTTAAAAAAAAAAAAAAAAAGCCTACCTGATTCCTCTGCCTTCATTTTCTTAAAAAACATTTACTAGTATATGCATGCCCAGTAAGTATATATGTGCTGCACATTATATATGTGTAGCATTTGTGAATGGGGGCATGCATGTATGTGTGCATCAATAAATAAAGAGAATTTACAGTTAATACATAAGTTGAGTCTGGCTGAAAACGTAAACACCACTGAGCTGTGTGTGGCATATGTGAGTCTTCTGCTCACTGTAATTAATCCTTAGGGGTAACCATGAATCCATCACAAACACTCTACAGCTTTTCTAACTCAGTCCACACTGCCCTATACTGCATTTTCTTATGACTGCTCAACCTTCCTCCTTATGAGACTCAAGATCTCTGACGCTGAGACTTCAGCTCTCCTCTTCATCATTAAACCTAACTGTCAAGCCCCCAAATTAATATCCCCAGTTCTGTGTACATTAATGCTGAATATGCCAAAGCACAATGGCAACAGCAGATTTTTCCAAGAACTAATGCATATAATTGTTAATCTTTGGAGTTTGCTCCTGGGTTTTACTGAACCTATAACTAATTCACTCTAACCTGCTAAAGACAGAGCAACATTACACAGGAATTCACTAGGAGAAATTCCACAGAGGAGACAGGAAAAGCCAGCCAGTTAATAGGAGGTATTTTCATGTGTTAGCAATTCTAAGTGCAATTATCATTTACCAACATTTACATTCTTCGTATGGAATTTTAATAAAAGCTTGCTTAATTTTTCATTTAAATGACAATAAAACGTGCAAATAAATCCACAATTAAGTCAATGATTTCAAACAGAGAAGACTTTCACCGAGAACACCGACTTGCCAAACACCACCATCTGTACCTCCCAGCATCAGCTAATGCGTTTCAAAGTCATATTACTAAAGCATAAGGAGGCACTTCCAGCCAGCTGCAGGCAATGGAAACAGAGCACGAATCGGATGCCACACCGTTTCCAGCATGAAGAAGTTCTGGGAATCAGTTTACACGACCCCCTGTTCTGCTCAGCACAGAATGGTACAAGATTAAAGCAAAACCACTGCAAAGATCATTTCAGGCTGAAATCTGAAAATTGCAAATCACAGCTTATTCAATATTGTGGAGTGAGGCTTTAAGAGTAAAGCCTGTTCTTAGTAACCTGAACAATGAGCACATTGTCAGAATGAACAGCGACTCTGACTCCAGTGACCCTCTGAAACTCTGAAAACTTATTTGGTGATTAAATGATAAATACGGCACTGAATATAACCTTGAAGAATGCTGTGAATCCTGATACTACCCACGTCTCCACTATCACCCACCTCTCCATCAGTTCTTGGCTTGTATTAATTGTATTGATTTACAGGACACAGTACTTTTCACACAAAAATTTGTTTCCATTAACTGAAGTACCAACATCTCCTTAACAGAAATACAGAACAACCAAACCAAGCAGCAGAACAGGTTCCTACCACTACACACAACTCCACTAATGTGGAGATATATGGGAGGGAGAAGGTGACCCACAGTAGTTATGTGCACATATATATGCATATTCAATCTGAAAATGACAAATTCTAAAGGTCTGCAGTCTGGATACAGGTAAAAGCCAAATATATCTAGCATTATCAGTATGTATTAAATGACATCTACTGAAATATTAATGGCAAAGTATTACAGTATTCCTGAAATATTTTAAAGATGAAGTTAGTTATAAATAAAAGGGTTACTGGTTTAAAAACAGACACCATTTTCCTCAAGAAAAAAAATTTCTGTTTTAAAAAAATATAAATATTTAAAACCAATGACTGCAGCTAAAATCAGGGCTGCAAAGTCCACCGTATTTGAGATTAAACTGTTTAAAGATTTCTCAAACATACTGTCAGCTGGAAAGTCAACAGTGAGAACATTCTGACACAACAGCCATTCTGTGGGACACCCCTAATGGGTGCTGTTGCTGTTTTTGCTTTCCATGGGATAATTTTGTACAATTCTTTTAAAATTTTCTATCTTGTTTCAAACAAAAGTTTTAAGGTGATGACGACCACCGTGAGGAGCAAGAGCTGTAACATCCAGAAGTTTTTTTAAACAAATATGATGCTTACATTTGCTACCTTAACAGCTGGCATATCCCCTGCACGTGTATCCTGTGTATTGGATCAATGTACTGGAGCAGTGAAGCATGTAAGCATAGATGTTAATTACACTGTTCTTCCTAATGACCATTTTTTTCCATTGGACAGTAAAACAAATGTTACTGGCAGCTCTCAGCACACTGCATTAAAGAATGGAATATTCTTAGGTGGATACACACACACAGGATATAAAATGCACACTTTGTTGTGTGACACACTGGGCAAGGTAAGATTGGAGCACAGTGATGAACATCCACAGGGCATGAGTAGATTTTACTTGTGCTTTCCATTACTTTTGCAAAAGAAACTTCACTATTCCAAGTTCAATTGCAAATCCACTGCCATTTGAAATTGCTTCATTACACAACCATGCATTGTGTTTATACGTTGATACAAATTTTTATTTCCTGCTATCTTTTATATATATATATATTTATATCTACACAAATTCTTGATTAATTCATTAGCCCAATATTGCCTGTGGGAGACACAGCAGTTCTCTTTGACAAAAGCAGAGCTTTGTGCTGCTCTGATCCTGTGATATTTAAGCATTCCCAAAATACCACTCACTTTTTTGAAACTCTTCCAGTTCTCAACAAAGCCACCTAACTGCATTACCAAAAATAGCAACAGCATTATATTTCTTCTGCTTGTCT
>VXAB01012029.1:74044-127654 GCA_013399175.1 Odontophorus gujanensis
ATTCAGTTTTCATCAATATAAAACTTCAAATATCTCAAGAACAGGATTCAGCAGAGAAAGAGAAGTGTAGGAACTTCAAATTTGATTTCAAACCCCCAAAATTCTTACAAGTTCCATCTCTGTGCCTGGTTGGAAGGTCCTGGAGCTTCTCTGCCCTTTCTGGCTCTATCACTTCTCCTTCCAGTACATTTCTTTCAGAATTATTTAGATGTCCTTAAGAAAATAATATAAGATTTTTTCAAAAGTGAAAATATAGGGAAGATTTGATTCTCAATGCAACATCTGTCATGTTTCTCGAAGAAAAAAGAGAGGCCACCTGACCAAGAGGAACAAGACCAAGTCCTGCAGTAACTCAGGGAAGTTTGTACAGGAGATCCTATTTCTTTTGGAGGATCTTGAGCTGCACCTGCTTGACTAAATATGTAATGTTTGAAGTGGACAGACACAAAATTATTATGATGAATTTACAATTCTGTTATTTTCAGCTTATTATTATTATTATTTAATCCTATAACTTTTTAACATTTTCAGCTAATGAATCATGGCATACAAATGTATGCCAAAATTCTAAGGTTTACATCAACATCTCATAATAACTGCCAGTACTCCGATTTGTATCGAATTATAAGTAGTGATAACATCCAAGTTAATTTTAATGCTCCACATTGCTTAGCAATGAAAATAGAGCTACACACATTCCTGTGTTGGTTTACATGCTGTAATTGAAAAACAGACTGTCATACAGAAAAGTGTTAAAAGCAGCACTAAGGCAGGNTTTCTGTTTTAAAAAAATATAAATATTTAAAACCAATGACTGCAGCTAAAATCAGGGCTGCAAAGTCCACCGTATTTGAGATTAAACTGTTTAAAGATTTCTCAAACATACTGTCAGCTGGAAAGTCAACAGTGAGAACATTCTGACACAACAGCCATTCTGTGGGACACCCCTAATGGGTGCTGTTGCTGTTTTTGCTTTCCATGGGATAATTTTGTACAATTCTTTTAAAATTTTCTATCTTGTTTCAAACAAAAGTTTTAAGGTGATGACGACCACCGTGAGGAGCAAGAGCTGTAACATCCAGAAGTTTTTTTAAACAAATATGATGCTTACATTTGCTACCTTAACAGCTGGCATATCCCCTGCACGTGTATCCTGTGTATTGGATCAATGTACTGGAGCAGTGAAGCATGTAAGCATAGATGTTAATTACACTGTTCTTCCTAATGACCATTTTTTTCCATTGGACAGTAAAACAAATGTTACTGGCAGCTCTCAGCACACTGCATTAAAGAATGGAATATTCTTAGGTGGATACACACACACAGGATATAAAATGCACACTTTGTTGTGTGACACACTGGGCAAGGTAAGATTGGAGCACAGTGATGAACATCCACAGGGCATGAGTAGATTTTACTTGTGCTTTCCATTACTTTTGCAAAAGAAACTTCACTATTCCAAGTTCAATTGCAAATCCACTGCCATTTGAAATTGCTTCATTACACAACCATGCATTGTGTTTATACATTGATACAAATTTTTATTTCCTGCTATCTTTTATATATATATATATTTATATCTACACAAATTCTTGATTAATTCATTAGCCCAATATTGCCTGTGGGAGACACAGCAGTTCTCTTTGACAAAAGCAGAGCTTTGTGCTGCTCTGATCCTGTGATATTTAAGCATTCCCAAAATACCACTCACTTTTTTGAAACTCTTCCAGTTCTCAACAAANTTTACAATTCTGTTATTTTCAGCTTATTATTATTATTATTTAATCCTATAACTTTTTAACATTTTCAGCTAATGAATCATGGCATACAAATGTATGCCAAAATTCTAAGGTTTACATCAACATCTCATAATAACTGCCAGTACTCCGATTTGTATCGAATTATAAGTAGTGATAACATCCAAGTTAATTTTAATGCTCCACATTGCTTAGCAATGAAAATAGAGCTACACACATTCCTGTGTTGGTTTACATGCTGTAATTGAAAAACAGACTGTCATACAGAAAAGTGTTAAAAGCAGCACTAAGGCAGGAGATAATGGCTCAAACAAAATTTAAGAATAAAATAAAAGTGAGAAAACAGTTTAATTACTTGAATTTTGATGAATAGGGTACAAACAAGACTGCACCATGTAGGAATCTAATATTAGAGTCTTTACCCATGGTCAACTAATACAGATTAATAAGAATAACATAAGTACCTGGGAAGAACAGTGAGGAAATGTTATCTTTAATGAAAGCAATTAGAGCAGGCAGGTCTCTGCTATGGGTTGTGTGATGTCTGAGCAGTGCCCAACACATTCTCTGTTGCTAGGAATTTTACTCATGGGGATATTTAGCAACTTTCACAGATCGTTATGAAATTAGCAGTGTCTCATATCTTCTACTTATTTAGAAACTAATTGAAAATGGAAAAAGTACCCAAACTTAAATATAGAGATACTTTCACACAGAGCTCAGCAGCACCTGTAGGAGCCCAGCTGCCCAGCAGGGAGGACTCCTGCTCTCACAGTTAGGCTGCAATGGGAAGCAACTCCTGCTTGTGCTTGTGTTGTGCCATGCTTACTTTGTGGGAAGAAGACAATTTTATCCTGAAATAGGAACAGAAACCTAACAAGTGTTCAGACTGGAGATGTGGGAAGACGCTGAGTCTGGTGTTGGGGGATACAGAGGAGAGGGTGGGTAACACTACGTGAAGAAAAGCATTCCTTCTTCCTTCTCTTTGATAACAGTGTATTTGAACACAGGGCTGAAATGATAACAGTTTCACAACAGCACTCCCAAAGTTTTCAGAGCCTTTCTTACAAAATAACCTTAGAGAATTTCCTGGAAATCCAAAATAATTAAACAACTGATTTATTTATTTATTGTGCAAACTAAATGCAATACCATCTAATTGTGGCATTGATGTCCATCATTTTAATGGAAGTCAGCAGGCTAGGGTGTTAGGTCCTACAAAGAACCAGCTGTGATGTACTTGTTTGTTAATCAACTCAACCCAACAGATTGGTTATTAAAAACAGTTCTAGATGAAATTTCCCAGAAAGATGACACAGTATTTAATGCACGCATTTAAATATCATGGTAAAGGAAAAAAAAAACACCACAAAATTGCCACCAAAAAAACCTGAAAAACAAACAAATCCAGAAACAACAAGCATCAAACTCACTGAATTTTGAGCCAAATCTCCCTATTGTATAAAGAATGTGCTCGCACACATTAGTCTGCACAAACCAGTTTCAAATCATAAACTCGGCCTCTGAAATCCATTGGTTTCTCCAAAGCAGTCTGGTTTCCTCCTTCTGTCAGCCTCAATTCTCATTCTCACCATAAACAGATTAACTCAAAGCCATCACTTATGACCTGAGCTCTAACCCCCCTCCCCCAAACTTCCTTCACTTGGCTTCATAAATTCTCCTTTCAGAAACAAGGGAGCTCACATACATTTTACACCTTATCATGTTTATTGGCCTCGATTATTGACAGATTTGTATTGAATGAAACCATTATCTACCTGCTTGTGAGAATATAGATGAACAAAATGCTTGAAGCTTGAGTTTTACTAGGCAGATCATTTCACACTTGACTACAGTGTGCGTTAACTGAGGGCTACTCTGCAGTTCAGTGTGCAAAGTTCCCACTGATTCCAGTAGAAACAATATTTTAAACTCTAAAATAATAAACTTAGACTGTGAATTATAGATTTCATTATTTCAGTGTGCAACACTGAAGTCCATATTTTTGAGTTCCACTCAAATCATGTGAACTAGCAGCTGAGACCTCCCTAAATCATATACATTTATGTGAACTCTAGCCATGTGAAAACGTGTACCATTTTCTGAAAAGAGACAGGAAGAAATGGGTTAGTCTTCTACCTCCATTATTTTGCATTTGGTAACCTGCACGGGTTCTGGTTGCCTTCTACTGGATTTACTCATTTACAAATAAAAAAAATGGAATAAATACCCAAGGTTAAAGACACCTTAGGCAAAGTACGTGGCAGTGCTAGGAGATGGAAATTCATCTGACAATGAGTTCAGGATCCATGACAAAATAACTACAGCACAGTTCTCTATTTTTTTGATCTCTGGAAATTTAATATAAAACAGAAATTCACAGTCTAGTTAATAATGAAGTCATCTCAGTTCTTCCGAGGAAGAATTAAATTACCATTACAAAAACTACTTAGCCTAGAACCTTTGCCACCATATACCACCAACTGCCCCCTAGGTTTGGAGCTTTGAGTCCAAAGTTGTTTCAAAATAAAAATGTCACAAGTCTTTACTTCTTACAGAGTACTACTGAGACAATTGCCAAACTCTCTAATTGCACTCACAAATGAAGACCTGGGGATAGTAGTTCACAGAAAGCAATTCCTCCTTCGGTAGATTTGTGAGAAAACCACAGTGTGGGGTGAGACTCCTGGCTTTTGGGGTTTTGGTATGTAGAGTGCTGTTTCCACACTATAGCGTTCTAGTTATTGCTCCAAAATCAACAGATGATCAAGGACAACGAGTCCTACCGACACAACACAAATTCCACAGTAAGGTACAAATCTCTTTCCTTTACATTTACTGCTTTTTCTCAGAATCCAGGTATGAAAGACACATCTATAGCATACACATACCATCATGTTTCAGCTGGGGAGTACCTATTTATTTATCTCACAAATTGTTAGAAATGACCTCAGTAAAAGGAGAGAAAAGCTCAATTACTGGAAATCATACTGTTTCAGCCCTGTGATATCCAGCACAAATGCATTAAACAGAAAGGAACAACAGCGAAGGAGTGACATGCAAGGCAACATCTTGGTGGGGTGAGGTAGGGACCAAAGGAGATGTGAATGACAAACAGCACCCCACATAGCTTGAAAAGGTCACTGCAATAAAAACAACCCAGGGAATTGAGAGTGAGTGCGAGCACTGCTACGGACTGGAAGAAAACCCAAAATCCAAACAAATGGTACATAGAAATACAATTTCATTCATGTGTGAATGCCACAGACTGAATGGTGGAAACATTTGGGGAGCTGACAAAATAGAACAGGATTCCCCCCATGCCATGATATCAAGCTATCTGGAAAAGTAAGCATTTACCCAGGCCAGTAGCCAAATCTTACATCCACTCTTCAGTTTTTCAGTGAGAGAACCTGGCAGAAAACTAAATGACATACATTTGTAAAAGAAGCCAACATTCTTTGGTTGATCAATCTATTTGAGAAAAATAACATCTCATCTGTAGTTTCAGTATGCAATAAAAAGGAACTGGCCTCACCAAGACTTACAATGATCAAACTCCTTCTGTTCCTGAAGCTTCAGTAAGCCAGCTGTAAACAGGCATGATGCAAGCTAAGAGCTTCCCTCCCCCCCACAGACAAGAACCAAGCTGGAATGCCACGCTCAGCTCTGAAGGCATCCCCATCACATCAAAATCTCTGAACACTTACTTGGCCTCCCAAAATAAACACCACCTCCACCATGGTTCCTCTAAGAGAAAACATTAGTAAATCTGAATCAAAATAAAGCAGCTGTTTAATGAAGGAACTACACAGTCCCCACATTTGTAACACAGGTTGCACAAGGTTGCTGTTGAAGTTGAGACTGTGAGAAAAACAAAATTCTGGTCTACAAAAGAAGATGCAGCGATGCAAGCAAAGAGTCCTTTTCATAATACTGCTTAAACTATTTAAGGAATTGGATTAAGAAATAACAGGAGAGCACACTGCGTCGGGGAAAGCTGCATTTTCAGTAAAGAGTTACAACAAAGCTCCATCTACAAACCCTTCTAGTGCACATATGGCCAGAGGACACTATGGCTGCTGCAGGCAAATAGAGCCAGTGACAGAGTTCAGACTTCTTTCCTTTTACACAGAAGGGATACAAAAGACATGCTTGTGAGAACTGTGAGGCAAGAAGTTAGGTGCGAATGGTAAGAAAAAAAGATAATAGAATAACTAATAAGCACTGAGCAGTTTTTCTCCAGGGATGTGCTGAGTTCTCCCTCTCTTGTACTCATTAAGATAAGACTGAACCTCTTCACAGGAAAAAGAAAATCTTAGTTTCTATCAATTGAGTCATGCTTAGTATTAAGATAAATTCAGTTCCTACAGATGTTAATAACTGCCCAAGAAATGATATATATTTATAGATTTGTCTTATGTAAAGCTAATATTTATAAGTACATTAAAAATGGGTATTGTATAACTGTAAATCTATTCAAGTAACTGCAACCAGGAATAATTATTTACTGCTAGAAAATGTCACTTTAAATAAAGCACATACAGTCAAAGCGTATAGCTCTGCCTCACCACAATGAGGGAATCCATAAGTGGAACGTTGGCTCAGATGAAAAGTGTCCATTTGCCTTTAAGATGCTCCTAACAGCACATACTTGGATTTTTAAGGAAAAAAGATGAACCAATTCAACTTTTCATTAGTACTAATAAAAACCAAAACAAAAATAACTCACACTAAATGCAACCAGAAAACTCACAGAACATTCTTCGTACAGATATTGCAAATAGTTCTCAAAAACATCACAGCCTAAACGTTAGGTTTTTGACCCTATACGCTGACACGCTCATGGCTTACATGTGCTTGGTTCAGCCACCCTGACACTTAAAGATGTGAAATGCTTTCTAAATGTTTCCTTTCCATTTAAACAGCTACAGAAATCACCTTGGAATCTGAGAACCATGTTATTACCAGTGAGAAAGGAAGCATAGTTTCACAAGACTAAAACTGTACCAAAACATGTTGTTATAAAGCCAAATAATTTCCAGTACAACACAGCTTAAAGCAGAGAGTATTAACAAGAACCATTATAGGTTTTCATACAGAGAAAGGAAAAAATGCCCCACCTGAGCACAGGCAACTGCCTGACTTATCATGGGGAACAGGGAGATGTGTCATTATAACCTAGCAGGACCTTTCAGCTTTCAAGTATGGTACCATGGTTAGGCATGGAACAAGAATATTTATTGTTTAAATTTGAAACGTGTGACATTTATTGGTGACCTCAGACTGGTTGCTACAGGACATCATAAGGTTTGGTAATGAGAAAAACCAAGGCCCGCCTGGCTGTAGTGCCTGGATTATTCCCCAGCCATTACGAAAGCTATCAGCGAAACCAAACCTTGGAAAGTTACTGCTGCCACTGCTTTTCTGTACAGCTGCTATTACAAGACCAAGGCTGCAGGTCTCACACATTGACCAGCATTATGCTAAAATGAAATGAAAACATCAAAGAACAATCTCTTTAGTTCTCAGTATCATGATGGGGCCTAAGAATGTAGGAACAATAGAATCAGAAACTGTTCTCAATTCTATTGCTTTTGTAGTAAATTATCCTCTTTTTATTACCTTACAACCTTCTGTTTGAGATTTGCTTGTCTGTTATGAATTCATAAATTAATAAATACAATGTTTCTGCAAAAACTAATAGCTAGAATCAAATCTGAATCAGGTTCTGGCGGAAGTTCAGACATCTGCTGGCATTGTCAACATATGCTCCATAGATTAGCAACAGCAATAATATCCGTAATAGTTGCAGCAACATGGAGCTGAAACTTAAGAGAAAGCACACCCTTCAGTTTCAGTGTGAAAACACTGATCGTGCTGCTCCTCCACCTCTACTTCCAGCCCACAGCTGCAAATTCAGACACAGCGATAAAAGAATGAAACAGAAATAGAATAAGCAGAGATGAAGGATTCAGAGAATTGAAGTATTCAAACAAATTGAAAACAATAATGTGCATGTGTGTATATATATATGTAAATATATGTCAGAAACTTACAGCTAATGAAAAGCTTGATTCAAAACAACACAGAGAAAGAAACTACTGCTTAAAACCTGGAAGCTGGGATCCATTCTTCACAGCAAAAACACTGAGAACACAACAGGCTTTAGCTTCTGTTCAATCTCAACTACTGTCCTAAGGAAATCTCTACTGTTCTTTCTCACCTATTGGAGCACTAAGGACACAACTCCTGACGTTTGCTTTCTTCTCCCTCACAGACAGCACACAACAGCCATGGGTGCTGAGTGGGAAAGACAGTCTATAGCACAGAGTTCTTAACAACAATTATGAACCAAACATACATGATCTCCTCTTGTTTTGTAAACAGAAATTTAAATGATAAATCTGCAACACTTTTTTGGTAACTCTGGCTGTAAAATGTCATCAGAAAAAGGAAAAAAAGCTTATGGTATTCCCATGCGAATATACTGAACAGGAAGCACTGTCCCCAAGTAACTGTATACACAGATGTAATTCCATGCTTTTATAAGGGAAGATTAGAATCTGTACGAAGAAACAACAATAAAAAAAACAATCCTAACTGCCTCCATGGAACCTTAAGTTATTTAAACAGTTGCTGACCTAAGCATAGCTTAGCACAGTCCAAAATGATACACAGTGAAAGTAGCTTCAGGAGGACAAGCCATGCTGCCAAACTCTTCACAAATGCACACAGCTCTTACATCAGAAAAGTGACAGTGAGGAAGGCTGACACCTTTCTTGTCCATTTCTGCTCTTCCCCACGTGACCCCAGAATCCACGTGAGAGATTGAAATGTACAAAATCAGAACAAAACAGTCTGGGGCACTGCTTGGTGAAACAAACAACAAAAAAACAAACAAACAACCCCAACAATTTGTTATTTCTAAGCTGTATTTCCTGTACTTTTGCTCGTACCAGTTTCCTCACACCCCACCAGTGGGCACTGTTGTGAAGAGCCTGCATCCCACCCCTCCCTGCTGGGTACTGGTGCCCATCACTAAGCTCCCCCAGAGCCTTCCCTTCTGCAGTCTGAGCAGACCAAGCAGTCCCAGCTCCTCAGCCTCTCCTGTTGCATCAACACTCCAAGCCCGTGCTCACCTTGGTGGCGTAGCTCTGTTCTCACTGTGGTAAGACCCCTTTCTCTAGTACCAGGGGTCAGCAGTGCAGCCAGGCTGGGTAAAGCATCTCTTCCCCAACTCAATCCACCATCACTGCTTGCCTAGCACAGCCCGGGCTGCTTTGGGCACACCAATGCCTTACAGTCACAGCCTGGTGTCCCCAGATGCACTGCAGCACAGCTCTGCTGGCCAGCTCCCATGTGCTGCAGGAGGTCTGCTACTCCTCACCAGGCACCGGACTCTGTGTTTCCCTTTCTGGAACTCTGTAAGACCGTCAGAATTCTGACTGGTCTCAATGCTGAGCCCACTTAATCGTGGTATAGTTCCTCCAGCAATCCAGCCACTGGATCTCATGCTGGGATAGCAACGCACACACCTGCACTTCTTATCTACAGTTTAAACCCACGTCTTTCTAGCAAAAAGATGAAGGTGCTGCCTGCTGAGATCTCCAAACCCTTTCAATTAGCCTCTAAGTAAGCCAAAGTCAATCTTTTGTGAGGAAAATCTCAGCTAAGGATTCTAGATTTCTGTTGTTGCTACTATATTTTCTATCCCATAAATCAGCAGATACAGAAACCACTTTCTCCATTCTGTGGGGGGTGAGATGCAACCATCAGAAGGAGAAGCAATTATTTTTCTATAGGATTCATTTATTTTTTGGAGATGGCTTCTTCTATATGGCTTTGCATTTACAATAGAAACTGGAAATATGTTTATTTGATGCTGGACTGTGGAGGGCTATAAAGCACATATACACTTCCAAGCATACCCAGTGCAGGGCCTCAAATTAGACCACCAGTTACAGTGTACTAATGAAACTTCTGACTTCTTTCGGGAAAAAAGATTTTCTTAACATACTGCAAGGAGGTGGTTTGTATGAATTCACTCAGTAAGTTATGAAATCATATAGGAAGTTACTATCACACTGATGTCAGGAAATCCTTCTAAATACTTTTACTGAATATAATAAACACTGGTATTTTACATAATAAACTACCGTGGTCACAAATTTAAGAGACTGATTATATTTTAGTTCAACTTTAACTCAGACAACACAAAACAACAAGAGTCATTTTAGCCACCTTACTTCTCCATTCCCCTCTCCTTGATGACAGAAACTGCTTGTGGAAAAGCTCAAAGCAAACCCTGCCTTCTAAGCAGCATCCAAAGGAGCCTGCAGGCAAATACAGTTGCACTGCACCAAACACTCATATTACCAGCCTTGAGCCAAAAAGACACGTTAGCACTGAAAAATTACACTTCACTGCCCTTCCACTGGAACTTCTGGAACTTCCAGGAAATCATGGCAATGTCTAATGCACATTCTCAGCTGTTAGAGATGCATCTTTTCCCCAAATTCAAAATATCCCCAAACCCACCCTGCATCTACTCCCCCATTGTTACGATGGCTGAAGATGATGAATGTATCTAATTACAGATCCATAAATCAATATCTGTTGTGCGAGGAGATAAGAGGTAGGTGTTCTGTTCCTTTGTTAAAAACAAACAAACAAGCACATACCTTTTTCTGCTGGGATTCTAAAATTTGGTTTAATAACACTACATAAAAACACTAAAGCAAAGCTGCTGGCAACAAAAACCTCTTTTTTTTTTTTTCCTCTGTACGACTGAAAACAGTCTGTTCTATTGTGCCTAAAACCATTACAATGGCATTCCAACAAGATGAGTCACCTTATGTTGCTAGAAAGAAAATATGTAGAATGAATACACAGAAGAAAAAACCTATTCTTACTGTTAGCTCCAAGAAACCATCCTAGAAAATGGTGTCAGGAACTGACCTTCTCCTAAAAGGAACAAGAATCCAACTTTTCATGTGTAAAAGGTCTCATTACCTTCTGTAATATTTGTATTTTTCAAAATACAATCAGCAGGTGCACCAGCTTTCAAAAACCTCTTGTCCTTCATCAAATATAATTGTTCTGCATATTATATTAAGAAATACAAGCAGAGGAATGTAAGTGATGGGAGTTCAATTAAAAACAGCATAATATCTGTTGCATAGAAAATGATTCTGCTGCTGAAATCAGGTTCTAATGAGAGGAAAAAAGGAATACATTTTCACGTATTTTTAATTACACAGAATTTCCTCAAACATGATTTTTAATAATATATTCCATTAGGTTAACATCATATTTAAAGAAAGTGCATTTTCTGATTTCATTTTAAGTTTGATTTTGAGCAATTATTGTGTCATTGTTCAGCAGTAGAAAGGTTGAATTCATTTACTCTGTGGTTATGCTAGTTATGATTGATGTCGCTTCTCCAAATGATAAACCAATCACCCCGATGATGTAATGTCATTTTAAGAGTGCTATAATCACATTTCTCTCAAACTAGAAGCTCTGATGAGTTCTAACAAAGATTTATTGTAGATTAAAGACCTTCATAATACCAACAATAGATTGCTCATTTGATTGAAGATTTGAATAGTTTTTGTGGGCTTTTTTCCACATGTATGTAGGATGGCTATTGCAAAGGGCACAGGGCAGTACATATGGATGACTATCACCTCATATTAAAGATGACTTCAAATGGCTGAGTAGTTAGCCTGTAACTGCAGAGGCTGAGGCAACCATAAGCACCCAATCAGACAAACAGGACAGCTATACAATGAAATCAGTAGAAGTATCTGGCAAATAATTCTTTTTCAGTGTGCACTTTGAAGACTGCAATAGAAATGTTTCAAAAGAACCACAATGAAAGCGGTAACTAACATTCATTACAGATCAAAGATCTCCTGGAATCTAAACTGTAAATCTACGTCTTCAAATGCTTATCTTTTTAACCCAAACTCAAATTTTAAACAAAACGTTTCAGTTTATCTACTATCTTCCAAATGTGTAGATGGATGTTGCTAAATTAACATAGCACCTAATACAAGTTAATAACAGATATATAAATATAAAAACAATCAAAGCATTATCTACATTTCCATATCATGTAAAAGCTACTCCGAAAACCTTACAGGAAGAAGGACAAGACAAAAAAGGTAAGCTTATCCAATTTGAATTGTATGTCACTGGCTGCGGTATTTTCTTATAAACTCTTTACAGGAAACAAAGCACATAGTTAAAAAATACTCATGAGTTTCTACAGGATGTACTATATCCAAAGAGCATGCACTATAAAATGCTCTAAATGTTGATCAACTATGCTTCTTTTCTATGCCCTGGAAACCAAAAGCAAGCCACAATATGAGTGTTTATTTAAGAAGCAAATCGAATATTTTGGGGAAAAATACTAAAGCTCAGAATGAACAACTCAGCTCTTCATAAACAAATCAAAGCATAAGCAAGCATGCTGAAAAGGTTCCTCATGTCAGCCAGAGTAACGAGTGCGAAAGCTTTACATTTTTCTTTACAAGCTTTTTAAAGAAACAATGACTGGCATTTAAAATGAAACACAAAGAGCTCTTCCATCAACTTTTCAGATGCTCTTTTACTACAGTTTGCTTCATTTGACTACAGAAGAAAAGCCAAGCTTGGTCTCCAGCAGCAGCTAGAAATACCAAGTACTCAGTGCCCAAGGATTCTCCGTGTCTCCAGACTCTATTAACTAACTGTGCTTTCCTTTTACTGAGCAACTCTCACAGTATCTCCCTTACCACTGCCTTGTAAGCCTTTGTAAACTGTTCAATACATCACATCCTATGGCCAAACAATGTTCTGCATTCACTGTTTCCTTCCTTTTTTTTTCTTCCTGTTGTTCAGCAGTCAAATTCATCCATTCCTGAGCTCCAAGATGAAGCATGCTTGTCCCTGAGAACTCACTCCTTACTCGGAGTGGCCCACCACCAATCACTGAACAAGAATTGTATCCTCCATGAGTGTCCCTTTGCTCTGCTCTGAATCTCTTCTGCCTTTTTATTGCTCTACTACCTGGTTTCACAATTCCTTCTGAAATTTCTTCACGGTCTACACTTATTGCCTTTCAAACAACAACTTACAATGTCAGAAACAACAAATAACTATTACAGTTTGGTTTCCTTAAAACTTAATGGCAGATTTTAATGAGAGCAAAATACAAACTATCAAATAGAGCACTCATTCACAAATGGTTGAATCCTTCCAGGAACTCTCAGGTACAAACCATGCTGAATCACAAATAGAATATTTTACCTACACATCCACAGATTTCTATTTAATTCTACATAATCTGTATAGCTTCTAATGAGTTTCCAACTACAAAAAGATTGAGACTTGCAGCTCTTGAGATCATTCCAAATCTCTCTAAAACAAAAATAATAAAAAAGAATGTTATCAAATGCTATACCTTCAAACCTCAAAAGCAAGGAAGAAAACATGCTTAATATCCAAATCATTTCATATCAAATGCTATACCTTCAAACCTCAAAAGCAAGAAAACATGCTCAATATCCAAATCATTATTTCCTTTTGTGTATATAATGACAGTACCAAAGATGATGTTTAAGAACATCTTAGCAAATGGATGACAGAGTTAAAGGACAGTTCAAGTTGGAAGTTACTTCAGGACGCCTGGAGCCCAAACTCCTTGCAAGGCAGCATAGCTCAGAGGTCAGACAGCTCAGCATTTGTATCAACCTGTACTTGAAAATAGTCAAGGACAGAGGTTGCACAGGCTCCCTAGGAAACCTGTTCAATACTTACAGAAATATTTTATCCTATATCCACTCTGATTCTTCAGCTCATTGCCTCATCTTGCCACTGTTCATCCCCAGCCAATATTTAAAGGGCATAATTTAAATATACTTTATGTATCCACAAAGGTAAACAGTTCCATGCTACCTCTGGTGTCTCCTGCACTGTTCAGATCTCTGTTTTACAGTTAAGACAGACTTTGGGAAGGTGAGTAACTGCATTTAAAAAGAAGCCAAAAAACCCCAAAGTTTTTTGCTTGGCTTATAATAAAAAATAATTGCATCTTTATCTCTTAGTTTTTCAACATCAAAATTAAAATAAAGCATTCGTTTGAAAAATAGGAAAAATAGAAGAAAGAGAGAAGGAAAGAAAACCCTAAGCACTATAGAACATATAACTGAGAGCCAAACTGCAAATATTTTAAAACAGAAGACTGAATGACAAGTATTATTTTGCTGAAGATATCAGTATTTCCATTAAAAGTAACAACGAAAGCACAGAATCAGATTCTGAAACAAGAACACAGAACGGCAGAAGCAACACATACAGACCCTCATCACTGCATTGGGTATTTAGCCTGTGCAAAATAAAGGACCACTCTGTGTACATCTCTTTTACAAGAAATTTACTTTGAAAAACAAATTCCTTAGATGACAAGCTTTCAATAATAATTTCATACTGCTTATAACACTGAAATTAAAAAAGGTCTCTACAGCAAAATGATGGAAACACATATGATATATTGTGTTCCCAAAAAGAATTTTAATGAAATAAAACTAAGATTTGCTGTTCGCCTCATTTCCATATATGCTCTTGATTTTAGGGTGATGAAAAAACACATTTGCAAAATAACGTATAAAACCGGAACAAACACATCACAAAACTCCAGACGTTTGCAATTTTTCTTACCACTGCTTGATGCCTGCTGGGGCCCTGAACATGCTCTTAGTAGGTATGAATTAGGAGAGAACTCCTCATCAGGATTGGTGTCCATGATTTGATGGGACGTATTGCTGTCTAGCAATGGCATCTGGCAGCTAACTGGTGGAGGATTATGAGAACTGGGCAGCTGAGCAGATGGGAGAAGGCTAGACGAGGATGTAGGTGGAATGGGACGACCTGGGAAAGAGGACAGAGGGATCAGAGATCAGCAATGAGCGTAATGAAAAAAAGCAAACATTCTTATTTACTCTTTGTTTCTGGGAACTTCTATAACTTCATCTCAATCCATTCCATCAAATGCATGCAAATGAAGGCAGCTTGGTTTTTTTTTTTTTCCTTTTCTGTGCATAACCTATTAGAACATTACTGCTCATAGTGATGAAAGGAATAAGAGAAACAAGTATTCTGATTTTTGCAAGTTTATCCAGAGCATTGGAGAAACCGTTCATGAATAATTTATACACAGGAAAATACGACCTCTGTGATCCTGCCAAAGTCTGTGAGGCAAAGAGAGATCTGCATGCGAGCTACACATGTTAAAATGCAGCAAAACTATTTAAAATGTGCATTCCGACTTCCATCATTTTTAAAGAAACAGTAGCAGAGCAAACGCGTGCTATCTTTCTCCTCAGTTACTCCTTCAGTTCTGGAAGCAAGAGCCCCACTCTCTGTATGAGTTACATTAAGGTTTATCTTGTTAGGATTAGATTAAAAAAAAAAAAGTGGAATCATCAGAAAGTAACCATAGGTACTTTAAAAGCTTTCACTGCCTGATATTGGCATGCAGCATGAACTACTTTCCTACTTAAAACAACATATATAATAACTAAACCAGATGGATTTAGGCAAATGACTATTATGCTTATTTTTCACTATATTTTTAACTATGGATAAATTGATGATAAGACTTAACAGCCAAGTTATCATATGACAGAAATCAGTTTATGCTACTCAATAACAACTCCCATCTACCTTCTTTCATGCAGTACATTCAATATGTACTGAATATTTTCCTCGCAGACTTGCATTTACCGAGAACTAATTCTAATATTGCTGACATGAATAATTACTGTTATTATTCATAATTGTGCTATTCCTATGAAATTCTGCAGCACATGTTCTCAACATTCAAGGAAGTAGTAGAGGAAAAGCAGTTTCAAATTATTTACTTGCAATGTGTAGGAAACAAGCAGCAAGATGGAGGTTTGACACACCTTAGATAGGAACGTGACACAGTCTACACTCTGTGTATTTAACTCTCTCCTATTCTGGTGTTGCTTCAAGCTTATGAAGATAAAAGAAGAAACTTCATATGTCCAAAATCTTCATTTACCGTATGGTATGGAAAGGCATTAACTGAAAACTTTGTACATGAGAGGTAATGAGATGAAATAAGATTTTGCCCTCTGTGCAAACCTCAGGACATGCTTTAAAGAAACTTAGGTACATTTTTGCAGAATACATTCAGATAGATCAAAGATCACCAAAGACAATCTTCTGGCCAGCAAAGCTGATTGCATTGCTATCTTCATGAGATAGTACAGCCCTAATCCCTGAAGATAAGGTAACACTGCTGACCAGGACATTTCTGTCTGTAGCTCAGATCAAACACGTATGCAGTTGTTACAACATTCCCTCTTTTTTTTTTTCCTTGTCTGAAGCAGCCTCCTAAGGAGAATTTGTCCATAAAGAAAGCTTTTCTCATGGTTGGGGTACTGTCAAGAGCATTTTTGGTGTCTATTATTTAAACTCCCACCACAGCCTCCCCTACCACGGTAGTTGGGCTCCCCTGCTCCCTGAAACATGCAGAACCATCTTAAAGCACCCAACTCTCTGTACAATTTAACAAGAAATGAACTGAAAAATTACTAAAGAACAGAAAGACATGTGCAGAACTTCAGTTTTGTTTCCTTGGGAAATGAGTCTAAGGGGAAACTCTGCAGGACCACAGCTGAAGGACTGGCTGTAAAATTACTAAAGAGAAGTGAATGCAGTTAGGCTAAAAAAAACCCACAATCAACACAATTTATTAGTTACTATAAATTCTTAAGATAGATATAATGATTTTGATTCATCCTATTGAATACTAATTTCTTGGTCAAATAAGTTCAATGTGTTACTGAATGCACTTAGCATTACCAGTTCTGTAAACCTGAGTTTCCTGTCATAACTGGTGTCTGCAGATACCTTAACAATCGTATTTGGAAGCCTTCCATCTCTTAAAGTGATTCTAATTCCCATCATTTCATGAGCCTCACGTTACCCTACAGTACTATAAAGCATCCTATGGTACTTATATGAGGTAACACTAGTCTTCTGTTTCACCGTTTTCAGAATTTACATCCATAATGTAAAACAGAAGCTGGTACAATTTATATCTATTCTTCAAATACTAATATTATAAAGCTTCTATAAATAAGATTTTTACCTTGTTGTGTATTGACAGAAATCCTTTGTAATGGATACTTACTTTTACCGACAACAGTAATGTGATTGTGTCAATCCCCAAAGAAATGTGAAACAGATATAAATGCTACAGAAGGGAAAACAAAGCCTAGAAGCTGTTGTTATAATTTCAATAGGAAAAAAAACCCTCTGTTCATATGCATGTTCGTACCACATACACTCACAAATGGCACAGAAAGATACTGAATGCAGTATTATTATATAATATTTATTTTGAAATAAAGCAAGGAAACACCACCACCACCACTTTTTCCCTTATATTCCTTTCCTCATTACTTTCTCCTGTCAGTTATCCTATTCCTCAGAGTGAAAGGAAAGCTTAATAGCTCTCCTTCAGGAGGGCATTCTGATTTTGGGTAGCTTTGCACTTATGTTCTACACGACCTCTCATTCTGCAAGGGTCTTTTTAATTTTTTTTTTATTTGTATTTTTCTCTTTTACTCTATAACTTTTATTTCCTTTTTTTCCTCCCCAACATAAGATGATATAGTAGACAACAAAGAGTTATTTCTTTTCTTTTTTTTTTCTTTTAAATGGCGTCACATCTCTCTTCATCAGCTCAGGAACCTCTATGAAACATTCAGTTACAGTTTCACTCTAAGTCCCTAAGGTTTAAAATCCGCCTTGTAGTCAATGATCAAAAATCAGGCCATGCTTGCAGCTCGTAATGACGCCACAGGCTTACGAGCATCCCCAGCAACGCACCCACAAAAGCTGAGTACGCAGATCAGATCCTGGTGTGAAGACTTCCTTTTAGGAAAGGCTTCTCATTAAGGACAGCTTCACAGACAGAGGTTGAATAAGGCACAAACGGTCACCAAATTCCAAATTTACAGAAGAAAGAGCCCTCCTGATGGATAAGATGTTACTAATGCCTTGAAAAGTTTCAGGAGTGTGAAAATTATGAAGTTCTCTGGTGCAACAAGCAAGAGTGATAAGGAGCGACTGGAGCAAGGTCACTATCTTTCTGTTTGAGGACAAGCTTCCAGAGCACAGAACCACATACAAGAGATCTTAGAAGAATAAGGCCAAGAGTTTTATCACGCTGGGAACAGAAATACATGTAATGGGCATCAGCGTTCAAAATGCACTGGTGAAGTCCAGAAGCAAAAATAATTTTGTAAGATCCTCAGATATCTGAAGTCCTAAAATGCAGCATTTAATTTAAAGCTAACACAATAATTCCAACTGCATCCTGCATAAATTTTCAAGAATATGGGGAGGAATGCCACTGAAGCCAGGAACTTAGATTGGATTGCCCATCTGCCCTGAAAAATAATTCCTGCTGACAACAGCACGTGCAAACAAGTCAAGCTTTCCATTTACATTCAAAGTCAGTGAAGCAACTATAACACTAAGAACATCCAAAGGATTGGATGACAGTTACAGAAAACATTTATCTAACGGTATTAGTTTTACAGGTGAAACACTCAACTCTCAAGAAGTATTTCAACCTGCCTGCAGAACAGGAGCAGAACAGCGACTGAGGGCTCTTAAGGTTCCTGCCTGCTGACCTGGATGTCTCAAAATTCAGATAATCCTTAGTGGCATTTTCTGGTATGCCTGAAAAAGGAGAAGTGAGACTGTGGTTTTGGGGCTTTTCCACTGTGACTTGTTTGGACATGTGAAGCAGAGGAAATTGCTGAGGTAGTCTAGCACTTCCAAATCCTGCTTATGCTCTTCCTGAAACAAGTTTCTAAGCTCAAATAATCACTTCATGTTTTAGAGGCAACGACATTTCCTGTTACTTACATATAAAGAGGCTGTGTAAGTGATGTTCCTGACAGCACCATTAGCTACGAGATCCAAAAGTACAGCAATCTCTATCCAGGGAGTCCATGACTGAGGAAGTGACAGGGTCAGAACGGGTGACAAGCTTACTACTGCAGAGCTGCCATGTGTGGCTGCTGTGTATCACAGCAATAGGGCGGCAGAGAAGATGGAGTCCAGACACTTGTAAGACAGCTAATACGAATTGTGTTTATCTTAATCACAGTAACACATTTAGGAAAGGGATACTGCCACTGCTGGTGTTAAGAAAACAAAATCCACCAAGAATCCCCCCCGAAAAAAAGACAACAACAAAAGGGAAAAATCATTGCCTGCAATTGCTCCTTATTATACATATATATGAGACACAATCAAAGAGAAGAAGCAGGCTGCTTATCAGTTTCTGAAGAGTTTTTGAGATGTACTTTACACACTCTCCCTTTCTTTCCTCTCCCTGTCTTTCCACTCAAAAGATCCGTGGAGTCTTGTGGACAAACAAAACCCATACACATGTAAAACTCTGGCATTAATGTTCCACTGTGGTGTGTGACACGAAGCAGGGAACACACAAAGATGAACAAAAGAGAAATGCAGGAATTCTGATGGGAGCAAACACTCTGTAAATATCCATTGCAAAAGCACATCTTGAAGAGCTGCTATCCAAACTCTTCAGCTGATTGTAATACGGTATGGTATTACTATCTGTAACAACTCACAGAAAACAACATATATATATTTATATAATATTTGGGTATATTTTTACCCACACACACTTCGGCAGAAATACATCGGTTCTGAAAAAGAACATCATTCTATGAGTCAGAATCTTAGAATTCAATTGAGACTCCTCAAATAGCCATTTTGCCATAAGTTCTGTCAGGGTAAAGATCACAACCTGTATGTCACCCCCCCCACACCCCTTAATTATCCTTCTTAGTAAGTTATCACCAGGAAATTATGAGTCTCAAACATAGATCTCAAAGCTTACTATATTTGCAGTGGAATTTTCTAGCTTCTTCTGTTAGATAAATCTCATTTTTATGGTTAGGATGTACACTAAAAAAATCAGGGCAGATTTTATCCCCCTCCCTTATNTTCTCCCCCCCCCCCCCCCCCTTTCTTAAGGACACCCAGAAAACCAAACTGGGAGCACTGTGAGAAACACAAGGCAGGAATGTCCCCATGAGTACGATTCACTCTGTGTACAGAGCACAACGCACTTCTGCCTGAATTTCCAGCTCAGCCTAATTGAAGCATCTACATTGTCAGCAATGTTAAGCTCACTTTAAAGAGTGAGAAACACTGCTAAATGTGTCAGGAAACAACTAGATAGCACAAGAAGCATGTTCTGCAGTGCAAAGCACTATAAATTAAGCAGGCAGCTGATGAAGGTGAAACCTCCCAGAGATATAGCACATTCAGCACTCTCCATATTCCTCCCAGAATAATTGCTTTTTTTTTTACAAGAAAAAAAAAACACCAACAAAACAACATCCTTCAAATACTTGTGCAAAGCAAGCCCTGCCAATGGGCTGGGCTCTCTCAGGCAGAGTCATACTCACTAAATCAAGTATACATCATTACAGCTGCCATAAGAAATATTTATATTTTGTATTTGACGAAATTACTACAGGTAGCTGGCAACAGGAAAAACCATCCATTTTCTGTATCGTACCAGAACCTATTATTTTTGTAGAGAAAATGGAATCTGTACTTCAGTACACTGGGGGCCAGCATGGAGGCCCAGCAGCAGGCAAAGCTGTTCTCGTGGGAGAGAGCTGTCTGCCCTCAGAGCCCAGCAGGCCCAGGGGCAGGCGAGGTAACTCTTCTGCAACGAGCTCTAAAAGCAGCTCCATTAACTCTTTATCTTTCGGGCTCAACACAAAGTCAACAAGACAAAAAAATAAACCCCAAACAAAGCATACAAGAAAAACAGAGGAAGAATTATGCCAACTTGTGATCATTTCCTTCAGCATCAAGATATCTCAGTTTCCCTAAACTCCCACTGCAGTTTTACTGTAAGGCAAACAAGCTTCAAAGACCACAAAGAATATAGACATAAATCAGGATACTGGATGATAGTTACCACTGAAGAAAGGTACTCCCAGTGCTTCTGAAGCTCCTATCTTTCTGAAAGCAGCAAACAAAACCAGTCAAGCCTTTAAGAAAAGTGATTTCACGGAGTCTATTTCACAAGAGTCAAAGGAGAAAATAAGGTCTTGCTAGCTCATGGGGCTGATACTCTTGCACAGACCTGCTCATTGATGCTTACAGGCATTTCTCTGCTTCAGAAGGGACAGTCAGGGCAACTAAGGATGAAATAAATACCATTGTATCATACAGGGAAGAGAGGCTAAAAGGTGCCTTTGCAAGAGTTAGAAGAGAAGGCAAAGGTCTAGAAACAGTAGGTCATCATCTCTGATTTACACAGCAATGAACTAATGAAGACAAACCAGCACTATTTTCTTGTATCCTTCCCACTTCCCACTGAACAATACTCAACATGCCGTGATTAATTTTTTCAAAGCTTCTGCTATGCAAAAAGTGTAAAAGCACATGAACAGAGTGAAGATAATGGAAAAAAAAATAGAAAATTACACAGCTACAGTATAGGCAAGAACTGTCCCCAAAAGGCAACTTGTACTGCAGAGTGAGATGCAGAGCTGCAGGGTCATTCATGCGTAGTGCAGAGCACGGCTGCACTGCTTTCACCAGCACAGATCCTGCTCTGCCCAGCAAGTGGCAGTGGAAACACCTGTGCTGCAAGATTGGCTTAACTGCAGAGATGTCCTTACAGACTGAGCATACTGTGGGCAGGAGGCCTGGGGCTCACTCTGCCCCTTGGGACCAACTTGCAGCCACGATCCTTCAGGATTTCACTTGGGCCCCTGCAGCTCTGAGACCTTACTTATTTTTCATTTGGTGGGTTTTTCATTTGAAGATGCACTGAAGTTCAAAGGATTTTACTGCAGATCCCCAGAACAGCATAGGCTGAACATCAGTGCTCCCAAGGCCCCCATCCCATGGCACCCCCAACACAGCCTGCAGAGCTGTGGGTGAGAGCAAGCAGTTACAGCTGCCAGTCCTCCACAGGTGGTACCAAAGCCAAACATAGCACAGGTGATGACCATGTCAAGGAGGAGAAAGAAGTCAAGAAAGCCTCCAAACAAAACCTAGCAATAACCTAGATTCTTCCCAAAATACTGCACTAAATCTCTCTGGCACAGCATTGTTACAGTTCTAGTTAAGACTTGGACAAAGGACAGGAAATTGTTTATGAGAAATTATTTGTGATAGAAAAAAATGAAGAAAAAATTCCATGGCCAATGATTTTTGTGACCATCAAAAAAAGTACAATTCTTTTTGATTGATATTTGATCATATTCAATAGGAATGCACTGTATCTTATCCTTTGAAGCAGAACCATTTACTGTGCAGAGGGACATGTGGCAAGAAATGAGACAAAGAAGAAGCACTAAGTGCTGGGCTCTGGTTGTTTTTCTTTTTTACTTTATTATGGATACACTCTGCAAATTTGAGCAGGCACTGTAAAGTTTCTTAGGACATTCCACATCTCTGTGGTTAGTTATTACGATCACTGTGCTTTTGGAACAGTTCCTGAATATGCAAATCACTATATCAATGCAAGGTACTATCATTACTGAAATCTATGCAGAAAAGGAAGACTAACTCAGAAATCAATCACTTCTCTTGTGGCTCTTAGCATTAAAATCAAAGCTAAATTAATTTTCCTAGGCAATACATCTAAAAAAGATATCAGTGTTATAGAATATAGATATTAAAAATAAGCAGTCATGACTGAAAAATAATGTAAATCAATTCAGTATGTAAAAGAATAATTTGCTGCTGTCCAAATCTAACACCACTTATTTCTTGTCTTGTTGAATCATCTGATACCCCTTCCCCTTTTAGTTAAACAAAGATAAATAATAAAAACAATTTACAACTTGAAAATGTCAGGGGTTTGCAGCTGCTCAATGTCTTTTGGGCAGATTAGATTTTGTAATGAAAAGATATAGCCCTCATTTTATAAAAGCTGTTGCTGTCTTGGGAAAGTGAGTAAGATTAGAAAACTCTTTCACTTCTTGAACATATTACACTAGTGAGCTGATTACTTGGCATATGTTTAATGATACCTCCCTAGCTCGAAAGCAGTAATTTGTTTCAGTGACTTTTTCCCATCACTCCTAAAGTCGAAGTGTATTCTCAACTCTCACTGTACCTCTGATTCAGCCAGGAAAAACTGAGGAAGAAGAAACAGACAAATCCAGCTGAACATAAATCACATGAACCTGCATTAACTTCATTTCCCTATAAAAGGTTCTGCTGAAAGAACTATATGAACTATAACTGACAGTAAACTATAACAACTCGTCAGCAGCTGCTGTAACTGTGGGACAAAAATAGTACTCTAAAATTAAGAAGATGTATTTGGAAGAAATTTTCCAAACATTTCCAGCCACCATCACGTGTGACTGAATTTCCTCCACTGGTAACTTAATAATATGTAAACTGGGAAGAAAAAAATCCTGTGTACCAATTTTATCAGCTCATAAAGAGTAATGCATTCATGAGAGGGAATTTCAGCAATTAAAGGATTGTAATTAGGTCCTATACAGATAATTACCAGGAGCCATATGAAATTCACTGCCTTACATGAATCTACAAAGACATGATTTGAACTTGATTCTAGTGGCAGAGTTTGAGCTCTGTGACAAAAGCTCATTTCAGCTATCCCAACACTCCTTTGTTTCGTTCAATTCCAAACGCTGTTGAACAACCGCTCGTGCCACCTCTACCACATATCCTCCTGACTGTCATTGGCATTATTACTATTAGAGACACTCAGTTCCAGAAGCCTTTCAACAATGAGTGATTCAAGTGCTTGGCATCACTGCTAGGTGGGAAAAATAACACCATCTTGGAAAAATATGAGAAAATTCAGATATCTAATTACTCAGCAAACTCCATGAAATACATAGCTGGTATTAACTGGTGGGTTTGGGGTAACAAGCAGGGAATTTGTGTTAACTCCTTGCAACTCACTGGAAAAGCAGATCAGATTTTGGATGAACAAACCTAAAATGAACACAAGATCAGTACTGTGGAAATGGTTAAATAAGGTAAAAAATGCATTCAAAATCTGCTGTATTGCAGTGCCAGTTCTACATTCTGGCTAATTCTGCTTTTGGTAAGTGAAGTCTGCTTTTTAGTCACACCTACAGTCTGAACATGGCATTCCTCTTCCATTTGCGTGCAGTGCACTCCTGAGTTCACGCTGAACATCTGCTCTGACACGCTCTGGAGATGTCTGCACTTCAGTACTGGGAAGCACTAAGATGCAGCAAGGTAAGTATCTCTGCAATCATCCACTGCTATTGATGCTGACAAATACTTTTACATGATATAATCTCGATGCTTACAGTTTTCTTTCACCTTATTTCTTCTCTCTTAAGATCTCATCCTGTACTCCCCACACAGCAGTACAAGCGTTGGCTGCACAAGGACACCAAAGGCACGACTTTGCAGCAATCTAAGCCACTGGAGGGATTTTCCAAAATACAGAAATGCTTAAGCATCTATCTTCCCTGTGTGTTACTGCATTAGCAAATTAACACCTTTTCTTCCTTCAGCATTTACTGGATGCTGTGAATATTATGATATTTTAGACACAACATTTGTGTGCCCCGAGAGGAAACTATCAGGCCTGTAAGAAATCCAGCTTCAAAAGTGAACATTCCACAACTTAATAACAAACCACAGTAAAATCTCAGCTCCATTTAAGTCGATACAAATTGTATTTTTGCCTTCAGCACAGCTGGAATTTCACCCTAGAGTCCTAAAAAGCTTTTGCATAGAGAGAAGCTTCCCCAGCAGAAGTCTGGTACTGACTTGAACTCTGGGGCTGCTGTCGATTCAGAACGGTCCATTGAGCTCAGATCTGGAAATACAGCTTGGAGCTAAACTGCAGTTAAAAATCAAAGGGGAAATGAAACACCATCACTAATATGGATCTAGGCCTATTTAGCCTCTTTAAAAACCTCTCTCGATATCTTCTGGTGAAGCAGGCTATTCCCTGTAGAAGACATAGGCTACGTAAAGCATCCAAATACAGGATAACAGACAAAACTACCCTACCACTTGCAAACGAGCAATTTAAGTGCAGGTAAAATTCTGTTCACCCTTAGTATTGACCAAGATTTGGAGTAGTTCCTTCTTTAAGGTCAACTTCTTGTCCAGTTCGGAAAGCAGACTCAAATGAAGAAACAGAATACAAACTATGAAGGAAAGGAAAATGTTTACTGCTTGTGGGGCAATCTGAATTTAAACTTTAAATGGACACTGCAGTCTGCACACTTTTGTTGTAAAGAGAAACCAAAGCACCTGAAAAAAATGATCATTTCTGAAGTGGGAAGGTTTATTTTCACTTAATGTGAAAAGATTTTAGCCAAAATAAAAGCTTTCAGAGAGGCGGATTCCAACACAACAGCTATCAGACCATTGACTATTTTCGCACTGGTGTGTATCACCATAATTACTGGCTCACTGGGAGAGCAGTACAGGAAATTAAAAAGATAAAATTTCCTTTTAATGAAAGGAAATCACAGAGATGAAAGACTACTCCACAGAAAAGGGAGCTTCACTTCGCAGTACCAAGAAAACCTATAACCTTATTAAAAGGCATTTGCAAGCACAAAATTAGATATGTTAAAAAGGTAAGAAATATTTTAATTATAGCTACAATTAAATTTGCCAGAATGAATTAATAAAAAAAAATTGGGATAAATATTCTTCCCTTAAAAACAATTGCAGGGCTCTATTCCAGACTTCTCTGTAAAGCTAAAAACCCAGTGCAATCAAACAGGCTGCAGAATAGCCTGGATGTGCCATTCTCTACTGCAGCATGAACTGTATCTTTAACATAATGACAGTTCCTCTCATCTTTTTGATCTTAAGGCACTTTATAACTACAGCTCAGAAATGCAGGGACAAAAAAGAATTAAAGCAACTGAAGCTGAAATATGCTACTTTGGAATCCAAAGTTTGTTTACACCATTAGAAGGCACTCAAATATATATCCCCATAAATGACAAGGTCCCAGCAGCAAATTAACAGGAACAATTTTCCCATCTCAGGAGCTGTCAAGATGGGCTCTGTTAGCCAATTTATCTTACTCCAGCACATCTCTGGTGCTTGTCAATCAATATGTGAAACATTTGGTGCTGATTGCCATTTTTCTATCCACTTCCTTTTGCCTCTCGTACCAGGCAATTTACTGCAAGTCAATCAAGGTTGAAGCAGACCTTGTTTAAATAAAACACTGTTGAGATCTTTTCACACCAACAGTCTCAAAAACAGAATGAGCTGTAGCTTTTCACATTTACATTTATACTACTTTTTCTATTTTTCCCAAATGTCATGCTGAAGTTAGAAGTCATAACTAAACTCAGCTGAAGGATTACGGACAAAGTGATCAGGGAAGATGAACTGAATATAACTGCATGCACTTTTACTATCACAGATTCAGTCCATCAAAGGAGACAGAAATCATTAAAAGGAACTTAAGGAGAATGAGATGATTTCTCTTTTACTTCAGCTCAAAGTCTGTTCTCCTCACCAAAAATCCCTGCCTGAACTTCATCGCTCAGGACAATTATTCAAAGGAGGACTTCTGTATTTGTAGTTAGCATGTCACAAGTAAAAGTACAAAGGAAATCAGTTCTCCCAGCTAACAGTTTTGTGGTGTCACATGTCCAGGCACTGTGCACAATCCTTCCAGTTTTTAGTTTTGCTGTGGATTGCAAAATTAACCACATGTTCACTTGCAATAACAGAACATTAAATCACAGCCTTCTTACAGCAACAACTGAATACCTGAAGCATGCATTTATGTGCTACATCAATACAGGCAGACGCCACCGAATTATTCACTTATATCTTGTTATTTATCTCTAAATCTAATGGCATACAGCAGCAACAAATGAAGCTGCAAGTCAGGACAATTCCTGAGATCTCCAAGGTAATAACCTCATAACAAAAACAGAGGACATATTTCACTCCACAGAAGAGGAGGTAAGGGGTGTATGTCTTCAGCTGTTAATGCTCTTATTAGTAATTATATCCACTTCTGTTCCCTTTTTAATGCTGAATGATGTGAGGGTATCAGGCACCTCCCTTCCCCAAAACAGCTCAATATGATACACTATATGATGTACCAAAAAACGAACAACTTATGAAAGACAAAAAAATTCATTTGCTTATCTGGTCACCAATTTACAGCTATCACTAGAGCATAAAAAGAGCTCAGGTTATCAAAAAGATGCACGACATCAAAATCCAAAACTTCCTGCAGTTAACACTGTAACATGCCATGATGGGAATGTCCTTACTCGTTTCTTAGTACTTCAGTATGAGACCCTAATATCTTCCTAATCCACAATGTATATGATAACATCCATAATGCATCTATAATAGTCAAGCACTGACTGAAAAATACAGACTGTATAACTGAAGCTGTGCACAATTGCCAGTGCTATCTGTACAGCACTTAGAAAGCCATCCTTACAGCAATAGTTCTGGTCAACACAATGGATGATCAAACTCAAATTTGCCGTGTTTCATAACCTTTTCAATAAAGTACATACTACTTTTATCCTAAAAGCATTAAAAGCTTAAAAAAAAACAATAACAAGAAAACCAAGAAACAAAGCTGACAAGCACAGGAGTCTCAAAAAACAAAGGAAGCCTTGCTGTCTATCCTCCCCCACGGGCTGCTGCAGGAAACCCTGCTGAAGTCATCCCCAATTTCAGGATCTCCCCTAATGCTGCTGCAGGGCACAGGAAAAAAAAAATCCATGTAGTATGTGAGAACCAGATATATGCCATAGATGTTGATATTATATAAACACAGGTGAACACACACGCACTAGGACATACAGTGTCTTAACCTTAAGAGTTGTCCTTTGAGTTACTTTTGTAAATATCCCATTGCTCATGAGAAGAAAGACATATGTTTTACTTTGCACTGATATTGCTAAGGGAAACTGAACTGAAGCACAGCAAGTTCTGCACAAATGTGTGTAGGAACTTCTTCACAGTGCAGTGACGGAGCACTGGCACAGGCTGCACAGCGAGGTGGTGGGGTCTCCTTCTCTGGAGACATTCAAGACCCACCTGGATGCCTACCTGTGCAACCTGGGCTAGGGAGCTGCTTGGGCAGGGGGTTGGACTCAATGATCTCTAGAGGTCCCTTCCAACCCCTACAGTTCTGTGATTCAGTGAAAAAAGACCAGCAAGATAAAGGTAACAAAAGGTGTTTCCCACAAGGCAAAACCAGTCAGCCTGATTCATGCATGTATGATGTATGTGATTCCACAGTAGCTGGCAGCCCACAACACGAATTATTGTACAAGTAGTATAACAATTCTGCACTGCTAGTATAGGCTCCACTAAAGACAGAAGACAATGTGCGATTCTTTTCCTAGTCTTTAAAAAGAAAAATGCCTCCCACACTAAACCCTGAAGGAACACATTTATATAACATCTATTGCCACACTTGGATATTAAGAAAAGTTCCATTCATTCATTTCACGTTGCTGTTTGTGCCTTCATGGCAGGGGCGTGGGAGCAGAGGGCTGCAGGGTGCCCTCAGTGAGCAGAGCCCAGCACTGCCCAATGCCAGAGCACAGCAGCTCAGGCAGAGATCAAGAGTTACAGACTGACCACACACCGGGCAAGTAGGATGGGGGGGGGAAGGTGTCTGTAGCCTTTTTAGCTTCTCACTGCCCTGATGTGTTGGCAGCAGGCAGTAAATACCACTAATCTCTCTGTGCCAAGCCTGTTTTGCCTGTGATGGTGAATAATCTTCCTGTCCTTCTTTCAACCCTTGAACCCTTTTCCATTGTATTTTCTCCTTGTCCTTTGAGGAGGAGCGAGAGAGCTGCTGAGGTCGAGCTGTGCTGCCTACCAGGGTGAAACTACAGCTAAAGTATCCTTGATAAAAAAAAAAAATAAAAATATCATTTTAATCCTTACAAAGCTCTGAGCCTACTGCATTTGAAATTTCACTGCTGGCCAAGGCAAGCCCCTCAGCCCTGCAGACGCTCTCGGTTTGCAGCACTGCATGATCCTGGCAGGAATGCAGGGTTACAGCCGGGTCTGTTCAATCATTGGAAAGGTGTTTCATCCAAAATGAAAACAAACACGACAAATAAACTGCAGCTTCTTATTAACTGCTTCTCTCTGCTGACAGCAAAGACTGTGTTTTCATCACTAATATTTTTTTCCTAATAGTTGCACCAATTTCTTGATACACACTTCCTAATTATGAATGTAAAGGCAAATGTAAAATGTTGCTGCCACAGAAAAAGCACTAGATGAGGAGAGAAATTATTTGACAGCTAAATGATTAAGCAAACAGCTGGAGGCAAAACACTTATCAGGCTACTCCTTTTTCTGCAGCCCCACCTCCCGGCCCTCTGTCCCACAAATGTTCTCAGATCCCCTGTGGGCCCTGCAAAGACTGACCTGCACAACTAGGGGATTTCAGGCAACACACAGTAAGCCGGGTCAGAGCAGCAAGGAGCAGTGTGCAGAGCCTGGCACGTCACCTGCCAGCTCCACATGGCCAGTCGCCCCAAAAGTCACTCACAGATTTCACTCTCCTTACCTTAAATCAGAAATCCGGGACTTCTAGCTCTCCCTATCCCCTTCCTTTTTTCCCCAATAACACATTGTTTAAAGCCCGTACCTTAATTTTAACCTGAACCTGTAACTTTAGCCACTGTTAGGGGAATTGCACTTTCCTGTCTCTGCAGCCCCGGGGACTAATTGAGCAGATTACCTGAAGGCTCAAGGTCTTAATGCCCAAGGAAGAAAAACCTGTTTGAAACAATTTCTGCAAAGAAGAATGACAGAAATAGGAACAGCGAGGAGATTTTCCTGTCACTGGAGGTTTTTCTGTTACAAATGACGGTGTGCTGCGTGTGATCATGTGCTGGGAAAAACAATAGTAATAAGGCCTTGAATTGCAGTTTGAAAGGACGTGTGTCAGAAAAGACAGGTAACTGCTGCTGTTTGCATTACATATACACATCTTCCTTGCAGGCACAGAAGCACGTTAAGCAGCAGCAGCAGCTTCGCTGTATGGATTAGTTTAGAGCAGCACTGCAGTCTCATCCCTGGCTTCTCCAAAACCACAAAGAACTGCTTAAATGCTTCTGTATGACCTGCAGATACATTTGCAAGATAGGCAGATGTGCCCTCACCAGTAACATATCCCCCTGTAGTTAATACTGAAAAATCATCACCACTACGTTTACCAGACGATACTCCAATTTTTTGTGCATTTTGTTGGTTTTCAGTCTGAAGATTGAGGAAAACCCCCCAGCCCTCCTCGTGCAGACACCAATAGGATCCTTCTGAGCCCAGGTGCCACACACAGCTCTGGCAGTGCCCGGGGACAGAGCTCAGCTCTGCTGCCTGCACCTTCCAAACCATTACCAAGAAAAATGGCAACGCGCACCGGGCACGTTTCTCTTACTCACTCCATTCTGCAATGGAACAACAAGCTACAGAATGAGCAAGGTGAGATGTGGCAGAGGAAAGCAAAGAACAAAGAGGGTCTGCAGCATTCTGCAGTAACACTGAATGGAAAGCTTTACCAGAGGAGAAAGTACAAGACAAAACCCATGAAGTGACAGTAGCCATTTAAAAATAAGTAAGAAACCAATACCAAAATATGTAATTACAGTAAATGTATGAACTGATATTTTCATGTAAAATGTACACATTTAGATAGGTCATGAGGAATTTAGGAGGGCCTGTTAATATTTATTGCAGTACAGGAAAAATGACAAATAAGGAGATTGCTTTCTCTAAGAGTCCCAGAGCTGCAGAGAAACCTCAATCTAAAAGCCTTAAATCCCAAGCAGGGGTCTTCCTTGTCTCAGTGCTACCTTGCAATAGTGAACAGCCAGAATGTGTTAAACACATAAGGTACAAATAGTGCTTCTCCACAGCTATCAAGGAGGTCAAGTTCCAGTGCTACTGCGATCTAAATTGAGTAGATACATAAGAAAGAATGAAAGACAATTTTAAAAGATGCTGTTTTACCTACGCTCACTGAAATGAAAACTAGGAATCCACACTCCTCTTCTATCAGCAGAAGTCACGACCCCATCAAAGCCTGATGTACAAAACCGTTCCAGCAAGGTCAGTTCGCAGTAATAATATACCATGATGCAGTCCATTTGGGGTTTTGTTCTTAAACACTTCAGCAAATGGACCTGTTTGTTAACTCCAACAGATAATTATGAAGTGCAATAAAAAATTCAAATTATGTTAATAGGCCAGCGAACAACGGCTGTTTGCAGAAATCACTGGCAATTACTAGGCATAATGGCTCTCAATTAAGCTGGAGGGTATTTTCAATCATTCATAACTCACTATTTTAAAAGTATCATAAAAATATGAACTCTTAACAAAGCTTTCAAACTTGCAAGGAAGGTGTTTATCACAAAAATATCTATTTTATTTTCATAGATTCTTTTTCCTTGCGAATGCTATGTGAGAACATTGTTAGTGAAAGGATGGGAAGTGCTTGGGGAGTTGCATCTCACACTGCATTTTCTCACAGTGCCTTTAAGTGCAAGAGGAGCCATACTGCTTTCTCAAGCAACTTCAGCCTCCCACAGGAGAATGGTCAGCAATCACGCAGGCCTTCACCATTTCTGTTTTTAGATATCATAGCTCACTAAATAAACTGTAATGCATTTGTGCATGTGAACTCGCACGTGTCTCGCTGCATGGCCACTAAGTTTATACTTAGGTATTTTTCATGGGAATAAATTGGACAGAAAGTATTAACGGAGAAATTCAGGCCTAAAATAAGCTTGACGCAAAGTACATATCAACTAAATAAAATAATCATACTCAATAAATGAAGTCACTAATGAAAGATCAATTGGCAATAATTACCATTTACACTTCCACTAAAGCTAGCATGCAACCTGCACAACCTCGCATTAATGAAATGGCACTTTAATGACTGAATTCCCATCATAGCTTTACTAGTTTCGATCACTGATCCATTTGGTGGAGATACTGCAGTACATACACACACACAAACACCCAAGTGTATGAGTTAATCTTCTGTCTTCCCTAATCCAACCTCTTCAGTCTTTCCCCAGCCAGGAAGCAGAAGTTATTTCATTTTTATTCCAAAACATTTGCATACACATTCCTGAGAAAATCATTCAAAGCTACTTCTTAGCTATATAAATTTATACTTCATATTTCAGCAGCAATCAGATTTGAACACAACACTGTGTATCAGCAATGGAAGACAATCATTCATCACCCAGACACCAGGATCTGTTGAGATTCTTTATTGCTTTGACCTCATTAAAATGGTGCAAACCATGAACTAATATAAATCTGTCTTGCTAAATACTTGCCTCTTTAATTTTTTAATAGTTCATATATGAAGGGAAAGGTTAAAGTCAATTAAAAGAGATACAAATACCATTATTATTGCCTTGACATAATGTTAGTTATCGGATTTGGTCATTTTGCTTTAGAAAATCAGTACTCCCATTTCTGAATGAATTAATAATTATACTCGTTATTGACTTCCCTTTCTGTGTGATGTTTTTCTTGTTTTCTTTTGTTAACCCCTTCTTTCTTACTCCAGTTTTTCTTCTTTTACTAATTAATCTTGAGCTTAACAGTAAAGTAAATCTCAAGTATCGCAGGCAAACAAGGATATCACATAAGAACTGAACTGTCCTTTTAATTCCAAACAGGGGAAAAAATATTCCTATGCTGTAAAACTTTGTTTTCTACCTCATTAAGGGGGCCTATAGGAAAGCAGGGGACGGACATTTTATAAGGGCATATAGCAACAGGACAAGGGGAAATGGTTTTAAACTGGAAGAGGGTAGATTCAGAGTAGATATTAAGAAGAGGTTCCTTACTGTAAGGGTGGTGAGACACTGGGACAGTTTGCCCAGCAAGGCTATGGATGCCCCCTCCCTGGAAGCATTCCAGGCCAGGCTGGATGGGGCTGTGAACAACCTGGTCTACATGGAGGTGTCCCTACCTATAGCAGGGGTTTGGAACTAGATGATCTAAAGGTCCCTTCCAACCCAAACCATTCTATGATTAAGATCATCATGTGATACTGACAGACACTTAAAAGTTTCTAGTGCTGAAGAAACTGTCAAGAAAGCTGAAACCGAAGTACTAATAAATGATTAGTTTCTCACCTGCAAGTTTCTGCTTTCCTTTATCAGGCACAGCACAAACAAATCAGGAAAAAAAACCTTGAAGTAGCTACCGCTGTCACGTTACTCAGCACTGTGAGGAGTACACATCATTTCACTTAAATACAACTTCAAAAAAACAAGAAGTTTTGGTTTAAAGTCTCCCAGCATTCCCAGTGATCTCAGTAGCTGCTATACATGCAGAACTGTGAACAGAATACTACCATTAACATTATAATCCTAGTAAACAAGCACCTGTCATTTAAAATAGAGCATTTTCTGCTAACTCCTGTTATCTGTAAATCTTTCCTGGCATTCCAACTCCACACTTAGCATGCAGTGCATGCTCCACTTTATGCACAATGATCACTCACACTGGATGTCAGTATCTTGTTATCATAAAGATAGGCAGGATTTCATTCACTAAAACATCTCAAAAGTAATAGAAGAAAATATACTTAATTATGCAAAAAATAATCAATAAAAATATTTTCATTTATTACATTTTACATTGGGGATAGTCTTTTTTTTAAATTTTTTTAAACACACTTATTTCCTTACTAGCTCCATCAGTTTCCTTGAAGGACGGAAACTGAAGCCAAGATCAGATCAATTCCTTGTTTATCTATATACACCATGCCTAAATCAGCAAAGCACTACAGTGTGTCATCCACTAGTTCATTTTTATAGCTGCTCCCCACACACCTGGGAGTGATCTCCAGTGCTGTGCAACAAATGTCTCTCCTAATGCACTGGTGTAAATCAAGAGCAACCCAGCCAGGTGAACTCACTACGAAGCAGTCAGTGCACTGAGCATCATCTTTCTCCCACAGCATTACAGCTTCAAAATGGACTCACATGCATCAGAAATGGCATATGCTTACTAAATATATATACTTTTTAAAAAATGAAACATTTCAAACAGTGCCTTTTTCGTTTTTATTAAACTTTGTTTCTTGTTCTCCCTCTCATTTAGATGCTTGCAAAATAAATATAATTACATCGAACTTTAATAACTTCTGTACCTTGAGCTGCAGGTGCTAGTATGCTGTATCTATTACCATATTTTAAGCCCTTTAACGAGATTGCATTAATTTCTATGATAATTTAGAGCTCATAATGCATTCCACGATGTGAATAGATGTTAATCACCATGGAATGAGTGATTTTCCTGTATACTAACGAAGCCATGCTGTAACCAGTAACCACTTACTTTCTAAATTCAATATTCCCACTGAAAGACTTGATTAAAATTTTGTTGAGAGTAACAATACCCCCAAGAATGTTTAAAAACCAAAACTCATCAACAAACGCATGAATTGCTATATCCTTCCTACAGAAATGATTAGTACTAGAAGTATTTATAGTACCCATTCCATCCTCTGCCCAGTATTAACAGAAGGTATCCTGCATTTATCTTCTGAGACTACCATGCATTTGGTTCAGCAGCTAGCTTAAGGAAAGCAGGCAGAAAGGAGCTTTCATTATTAAAGTGACATTATGTCCCATGGTCCAGATATATCACCGAGGAAAAGCTAAAGTCAGTAATTACATAATTATTATTCATACATTAGAATACTCACATTGATAAAATACAGCACAGTTTATGCTGCATGATTTAAATCAAAGACCAGTTTGCTTCACCAGCTTGAATCACCTCTAACACTGCACACTATAATTTAAGCACCTAGAGAAAGAAGTGAAAATCTACCATGTTTTCTGGAACATGCCCTTCACAGCTTTTCTGCAAGCCAAAGGAAACGAAGAGATCTCTATTCTGCATTAGCCTGCCACTCCTGCTTCTTGATAGTTATCTACAACATGATGTACTACAGTTACTACCTTGTGTTTCTACTACAGACTGCTGACCTAGAATGAAATGAGGAATATTTCCATCTGCTTCCAAAATGTTGCAGTGACCCAGCACACTGAAAATAGCTTCCAGCTCAGCTACGCACTGCCCTCTGGAAGCATGGGGACACTAGTTAGCTGCTTCAGGACTGTAGTGGTCAATGTGCTACTGACTATAAACCTCAAACCTGCCTGCCTTCAGTACACCAAGACAGAAACTGCTCGAGTGGAGATCAGTATTGCACATCAGAAATTCAAGTTTCACTTCACAATGGATGGTTTCAGGCATGTTATTGCATATGCAAAATATAGTACCATCTTCCCAAACCTGGAGAACTAACTTCTTGAGGATTCTGCTCGAAGAACAAGATTTTGAGGAGCTTACCATTGTTTTTCTGTTTTGTTTAAAACTTAAAAAATGGAGTAAAAATGTGATCTTTGCGTCAATTGTGGCCCCAAATGTTCTAAACAACTAAATCAAACTGACACTCCAAACTTACTCCAAATTTTCCACATAAGATCATAGGATGGCTTGTGTTGTAAGAGACCCCAAAGATCTAGTTTCAACACACATGCCACAGGCAGGGTTCCCAGCTGCTAGAACAAGTACAAGATCAGAACACCCAGGGCCCCATCCTCCCAGGATGGAGCACACACAGCCTCTCTAGGCAGCCTGTGCCAGCACCTCACCACTCCATCAGTAAGCTTCCCCCGACATCCAAGCTAACCCAACCCCTCCTTTGGTTTAAAACCACTCTTTCTTCTCTTACTATCTACCCACATAAACTTATCTCCTTCACATTTATGAACTCAAAACATTGGAGGGTCCTAATGAGGTCTCTTCTCCACGCTGAACAAGCTGAGTTCCTTCAACCTGTCTTCACAGGAGAGGTGCTCTAGCCACCATCCTCACAGCAATCCTCTGGACCCTCTCCAATAACTTTCCTATGTTGGGGCCCCAGAACTGGATGCAGTACTCCAGATGGAGCCTCAGGAGAGCAAAGAAGAGAGGGACCATCACCTCCCTGTCCCTGCTGGCCACCCCTCTTCTGATGGAGCCCAGGATCCCATTGGGCTCCCAGGCTGCAAGCACACACTGATGGCTCACGTTATATTTTTTGTGACATGATTACATGTAGAGGAAATTTTTAACAGAGTTCCAATGTAAGGAAGTTACTGTTTAATTATTTTATAAACATTGAATAGATAACAAGCACATCCAGGTAAGCAGCTAAAAGCTGCTATAATGTTGCCATAATTCAAACTGCTGCTCTCTCTGCCAACAATTAGCCTACATGCAACAAGTGATCCAGGCACTCAGGTCCAGCAGCAGGACCAGGACTGCATATACTGCACTCTCATGGTAATGAGTACTTCTCCCCAGTGTATCTTCCCAGTTCTTAAAAGATGCTTAAAACAGCCATCACTTGAACGCCATGGTTGAAGCTGGGTTTCAACTTCCATGGTCTCTGTTACACTATAAGTATAGCCCTTGAAATACAGTATGATGTGCTGGAAGAAAAACAGCTCCCATATGAGATCTGCCCAGGGAAAAAAAATAAATGCAAGTGAGCATCTTCCAGGGAAACTTTTGTTACTATCACTTAAAAGTCTTTGCACTTCACCAAGCTCAGTGCTAGTAACGATGAAATACCCTCAAATTCTATTGCCTGCAGTAGAAGTTCACTCTTCCTTGCCAAATTTGTCAGAAGTTCAAAGAAAAAAAGAAATGTAAAAGCTAGTAAAAAAGATGTAGAATCCTCTGAAACTCAGGAAGGTAGCATTAGAATTACAGATTAAATCTTAATTTTGAGTGAGACCTGTAAAGGCTCTGTAAGACTCTAACATCAGAACAGGTCACTTGAGAAGATCCTTGGTCTAGGGAGCTGCTTTGGCAGGGGGTTGGACTAGATGACTTCCAGAGGTCCCTTCCAGCCCCCACAATTCTGGGATGTCTCTGATTGAAAATGAAGTATTTAAAGACAATTCTCTCTTTTCTTCCTTTTTCCTTCTTTCACCTCTTTAATTTTTTTCTATTAACTAATAATCTGAGATTTATTTCATGGTTGTGTATTTTCCTTGCAACAATCAGCACTGCCAGGATTGAAGCTGCCACTAATACAAATTGAATCAGTGGAATCTTGAATTTGAGTCTCAATAGACAAGCAGAGGACCACTCTCTTTTCACACATTTTGTCTAAATAATCACTTAAATCTGTACATGTTATGTACAAAACGTGCTGCCATAATGCAGTATTTAGTCCATATAAATGTGACTTCTCGTAAATCAAAGAAATTATCTCAAGAAAAATATACAACAAAGCAATTGCTAGAGAAGACAGGTAATTAAAAAAATAAGTACAATATATTTATTGAAAAAATATCTGCGTGGCTGTAGAGACTATCCACACTGAAACTGCTCCCCACCTAGCTCAAGTTCTTCTCTTAAAATAGGAGGAGCTGAAAAATTATTTATTTCCTTTAATCAGGGAACCACTGCAAAACTAATGGAGATAAGTGCAAACAATTCTAGTACAAGTGTGAGTCCTGAAGTAAAAGGCGCAAAATAAGCATCAGTGCTGGAAAAATAATTGTAACAAATTCCATGACAGCTTTTATTTAATTTCCCCAATTAAAAAAATAGAGAAAAGATTCCTTTGTACACCTTTTCCAGAAGCATCCCAAGATCACATTACAAATCCAGCAGACAAATGTAGAAGATGGTTAAAAGCTGAAGACTTGTTTCACAAATAAAATCAGTGGCAATATACAGAACCGCCAACCAAATAATTGATCAACATCTTTAAGAAAGCTGGCTTTTCAAGTAACAGCTTTGAGTCGTTTTTTTTTTCCTCCTCAATTTCACATTTCCACTACAAATTCTTTCCCCATTTAGGTTGCGCTACCTAACAAATGGTTTAAATGTCCTTTTCCTCCCTTGAATGGCCATGCGTATTTTGCCAGAAACATGAAAAGTAGGAATGCAATTGTATTTGTGCTGATGCTAAATGTTAATAGATTTGCCTAAATGCCTGCTAATAGCACCCCTAGAATTAGCTAGACTAGTAGTGCATGCCTAATGTGTTGTTTTTGTTGTTGCTGTCTTAGCTGTTTCCTTTTTTTCCCCTCAGTAACGAAAAAAGCATTTTTAGCAAAATGTTTCTATACATTCTCAGCCTGCACAGCAAGCGTGCTGCTAACATCATGTAGCACTGGCACAGCACTGTTAAGATCATAAATCCCAACATTACAGAGTTCTTTTAAATTAAACATGAAAAGTTTAATTTTTTTTTAATTAAACATGAAGCCCTGACTTTGCCTGACAAACTACGTCCTTCTATCGCCTCTTAATTCCTCCAGGTCACTTCTTCCATAAAGAAAAAAGTTCCATGCAGCCAGAGGATGGAGCTCCTTCACTGGATGTGCTTTCAGTATGTTCTGGCTCAGCAAAGCCTTTGGAAGACGTTTTCTACAGGCCAAAACACCTCATCACTGCTTCATACTCCAAGGCACTTAGAAGCACAAAGCATCTTAATGCAGATGCTGAAAAGGAACAGTTGCAAGCAGCTTCATCTTACTTAGTTTCAAAAAGCTGTGAAAGTCAGATAATACCATATTACAAGCAAAATCAGTATTCACTATTTCTCTTCGCAATAACTGAGCAAATCGATCACATTAGCAAAGTTATACTGTTCTCAAATACAAAAAATTTAAAATCGGAGTGGAAGAAAATACTTTGAAGGACCTCTACGCTGTGGTCAACAACTGAAATGAGGCAGTGCGGACAATGTGCACACAGACCCAGTAGGCCGAGCTACCTTGAAATAGCTCAGTTACAGTAGCGCAGGCCACACAGAGCTTCCTCTGACACAAGGATGTAAGAAGGCCACACAGTAACTTCAGCCTGCAGAGTCACTGCAGACAGAACATTTCCTGCTAACTGAACAAAAAAAGCGCTGAACAGAAATGAACCCAGCATCCGCACCACACCCTAGGAACTGTAACTTGCAAACCTCCAATGAGAAATTCCGATCCCGATTCTCACTGGAACAGTATCCCAAAAACCCTGTCAGTCATTTACTCGATGCCAATGGAAACACACAACCATCAAGGGTAAGAAGAATAAAAATCAGGTCTCTGATTATACTACCTTCCCGAAAATTTGTTAGCATGTTATTAGCAGAATGTTTATTTGTTAATTATAGCTTTAATTAGGATGCAACAATAAATTATCTTGGCAACATTTCTGCAGTTACTTACAGTCCTTGAGACTTATCCCATTCCATATCTGTACACCTGACTGAAGGAAATTGAAGTTGTATCACAGTAATCATACCTGGCTGGTCCAAAATTCCTCTCGAAACTTTGAAGGAGGAACTCAGTGTCCCTCTGAATGCCTCAGTGAACCACCTAACACAGATATAAACTTATTCTCATCAGGAGTGCCCCACACCCTGGGGAAGGGGTTTAAAGAAGGAAGGTCCTTCTTTAAGGTTACTGTAACTGTTGTTGACCAATTGCTGAAGTGTTTGCACAGTCTAGGATCTTGTGATATCAATAAACAGTGTGTGACTGGGAAAGGAAAGCCTGTACACGGCCGCTCCATCTGCAGCCCTCCCTACATATCACCTCTTCCTCTCAACCCAGCAATTAAAGATTATCCTTTGTGATAAGCTTCTATTGGAGGATATCAGGTGTGCTTTTCTGCACACAAAAACAGCATTCTATGTCTGTGCCCATATAACAGCAACATCTAAACAACATCAGTGCAGGACAGTTCTTCCAAGGAGGACACATGGCTCATCGGTAACCAACACATTGATGGCACAGCCTCTCACTAAGCTTTGGTAGTATTATCTTCATAATCTATCACAGAAAATACAGACATCTGATGTTACACAAATTAAGAAAGAGCTACATCAGTACAGAGAGTAGGTTGTGATAAAAACCAGATAAATACCCTGAATCTCAGTACATTCAAGGTTCAGCAGGAGATCCATGAGCCAACTGTTCCAGGTCTTAGAAATAGCAATTTGTAGAATTCTGCAGGTTGGGGGTATTTCTCCAATTATAATTATCAGGCAAAAAAATCTCTCTACTGTACAAACAGCCACGATTTGAAACATAACTCATGCCAGATTTAAAAGCAGTGTTTCATTCCTGAAAGCAATAGAAGCTGATACACCCTTTGAAGAAACATGAACATTAAATTTTTAATTTTTAGCAATGAATATCTGCAGTTCCTAATCAGAGTCAGCAGCTAGGGAACTGGTTTACAAGGAGTCAATAAAATTTTGCTCAGAGCAAGATAAATAAGCTTTCAATTTCTCAAAGTGCAACTTCAGTACCATTGGATTAATGTGGTTAAAGGTTACTGACAAGAGAAAGTAAAAATGGTGCCTGCATGTGCACATGCAAGGCAGGTCTCCTACAAATCCAGCCATTCAAACTTCCCTTTGAGCATCCTGGACCCTGAAGAGGACACAGACTGCATTTTGGACCTCCAAATAAATAGAGTTTTCTGCTTCTGGCTTCTAATAAAATTATTATTATACACTACACAAAAACTGACCCACATTTGGCCTCTTAATGGTCTCTTCTTCTCAAAGGTACTTAAACAACTTGACTAACCAAGGTTCTGATTTTGAAGTGTTGAAAGTTATAAGGAGATACTCCACTACCTGATTTCTACAGCAGTATAGGAACTAAGCAGTTACAGAGAGCTTAAAGTAGCTCTATCATCCTATAACCATATTGTTTCTCTTGAAATAATGAAGAATTAGTTTCATACGTATTGCACTACAACAGGAAAACAGAACTTGATTTTTTATTTTCTATTATTTACTGAAAAGAAAGGGCTGCCTCCTGGATACCTTTCCATATATTACCTATTCATGCTACCCTCTTCCCCATGGATGAGAAAGCACAAAGTACAAAACTAAAACAGGAGTATTTGAAAGTCAAATACTTGTTGGATGATGAATCCTATGTGTCAATTCAAAGCCGTGGATAAAGTCAGTTTTATGAAGATGCAGCAGTACAACAGTACTAATACAATAATCACAACAGTCACTGTGTACATTTCTTCCTCATTACTGCATTTCTCTAATTACCTACCAATTACCTGTATTTCTATGGTCAAAATGTAACAAGGCCAATATTTATCTGCCACAAAACCTGCCAACAGAAACAGGTTTAGAAACAAAATCCACGAGTACTGTTTCACACCACGACTGACACTGCTCTGATATGCACCTCATCTGCTCTGAGTTCCATCTCATGATGGGCATTAAAAGTCTGCCAAAATTACAAAGAGGGTGAATGTATAAAATTAAGAAAAATGAAATTCTTTAGATCAAATTTTTAGTATTTCTATAAAGTTGATACTGTATCAGTTAATATTGAAAATACAGATTAGTAATGGCATTTACAGAATATATAGGAACGCATATGTTGTACATTATTATTCAAAAGCACATCTAACTGACTAAGCTTTGTAATTCACCAGCCATCTCCACTCTAAGTAGAATTGCTTTTCCCTCTTTAAAACAGGAAAATATTTATTTTCTTTCTTCAGCCAAACGACTGCAGCAGAATGATTCTTCAGCTTAAATGGTACTAAAGCCGTTCCCATTCTTCTGCTTTAAAAGTCTTTCAAGTGATTCTATTTCTCAGCCTTTCTGGTAAGTACATTTTACTGCCTTAGTTTTGCATAGAAAGAAACAAGACTCTGCATCTAAGCAAAGATGCAAAACGACCTGGAGGCATAATGAAGAGAAGAGCCGAGCAGTCTTAGCTTTGTTTATTAACATCTTATGTTTGTAATATTTTGCTGACAATGTCACACCACATCTCAGAACTGTCTGTTACTTCATAAACACATAGATACATACTTGAAAAAATTACTGAAAATGGGTTTTCCTGCAGCAAGAGCAGTTGACAGCAAATAACTGTTCCTCTGTTAGCTCACGTTTTTGAAGAATGCATTAAACTTTATTATTTCCATTGCCACATTATTTGATTTCATTACACGGCCAAACAAAATCTGGTCTGTGAAATGTCTTACACTCAAAAGCTGACTCCTAGCAGGTAAGAGATATATTAAAAACAAACATGTTCAAGGTAGTAAAACACGAGGATGCAGTCACAGCCACACCTAGCTTACACTGAAAAGACAACACAGAAAAACAGACACTGTACTGAATATACTCAGAAGCATTCCAACCTTTTTGTGACTCCTCCTTATTTTCCCCATACGGAAGAGTAGCACGAGAGATAAGACTACATCATTTGAATATTAGATTTACTACATAATTAGCATATATAGCAAGGACTCTTTAGAAACATATAAAAGGTAAATGAATTGATACAAGAAAGTGTCCCCTGAGAATAAAGTCCCTTTTAAAGTACTAAATCTAATATGTTCATTAAGGGCTGTACTAATAGTGCCAGAGCTTGGAAAAAAAAACACCAACTGAGGAATCTTTTTTTTTTCCCCCCTACCATGAGCAATGCTAAGAGAAGCAGGGAAACGTGTTGCAACTAGATGACTTTTTTACATTTGGATTAGATGGTTTTAACCAAAGTTCAACCTTCCCACAATGAGCTGTCAGTCAGGTCTTACTGAGCACCTCAGTCACTTAAAGCCCTGTGATATATAGGGACACCTTTCGCAGAAAGACATGAAGGTACCAAAAAGCAGATTTACCTATTTCATCAAGGATCCTGGCATAAAGTCCTAATGAAAACACAGGGCACGCATTTCTCTAAGAGGTTTTAAACTCAAATACGATATCAGAAATATATACTGGTTTAACCCAACTGTTTTCCCAGAGGTGTTCACAGTCATACTCAGTTTCTTTAGTGGCACTGCCAGTACTGTTACAGAAAAGTGTTAAAAGATGTGTTGTGCTTAGAACGTATGACTTTAAGTTCTTGAGTTTCAGTTGCTTTAGCTCTGGGAAACAGAAAAGTGGACTGGAAGTCATTTTGTCCATCCCCTGCCTTGCTAGCCAGGGCTTGTAAACCTCGCCCTTTGCAAATCAAGCAGCAAAAGATTCTCAGCCTGAATCACCTCAACTTGTGGGAGAATGAAAAAAGTACTTTGGGAATACGCAGAACCATCCTGATAGAGCAGACAGCTTGAAAAAAAAAAGGTTATGGTCACACTACAGGAAGCTTCCCTTTCCTGTCTTCATCTTGAAGCAGTTCAAAAGCAACTCCAGGTTAAAACAAAGACTTGCATGGATTCCAAGAACTGCCAATTTGCAGCATCCAAAATGCAATCTTCCTTGACACTTAGCAGTCAACCCTCATCCTAGTCAGATATACAGACTTCATTTTGTCTTCTTCCTACTCGAACAAGGAATTCCAAGCCAGAGAGATTCTGTGGCAGAAAATGGGCTCCTTTACCTGCTTTTATGCTTCCCTTGCTTAATAGTGCAGCTCTTTCATATGCTACTTTCTTGTTACTCTATAATTTATCACCTGACACTCCAGCATACTCCTGATTGTTTTCAAAGAAGCTCATGTCAATGATGAGCACAAGAATGACAAGGCCACTGCTTTCCATGATAGGATGCAACTTCCATTCAACTGCTGTTATTCAAGATCAAATTGATTACAGCGCTGAAGTAGAAAATCACTTAATCCAGCCATAGATTGCACTAGGTAGGAAATTCAGGTGCACTAAATCTTACCAACCTGTCCTCCCTTTCAGACTTCTGTTCCAGTCACATTGTGCATAGGCATTTCTTCCCAGGTCTGGCCTTTCAGCACTCTTGTGGAAAGTCCTGAGGGCCGCTTCCCTTTGATTAAGACATTTTCTGTATCTCTTTTCAAGGAGACTTACAGACTTATTAAAAAAAAGTGAAACAGAGTTCTAGGTATTCTCAGTCCAGGCCTCTAATATTTATACAGATGTACTCAAGCACTTACTCATGATCTTGCTACTGATTTTGTATGCACCTTTGTAATATGGGATTCATTTGTTTTGCTTATCCATGCCATTCCTTGTCTTCATATTGTCAACTTACATCTCATTCTTTTTATAGCAAATAGGCTTTTTTTATGACTGAATGCCTAGAGGAATGAATCCTGAATGATGTGTGCTTTTGCACTTGTCAATCTTTTCCAGTTTTTAGCTTCAGATTTTTTGATAATCTTTCTATTTTAAATGTCAGCAGCATGTAGTTAACTACCGTTGGTTGAGATGAACAACAGTGTTTAGAGAAGATGACAGGAAAAGATTACTAGTCCCTGAGAGCCGCTCCGTGCCACACATCCAACCTGCATGCCTACATCCCCACTACTGATCCGTGGAAGAAAATACTTGTAGATGTGGCACTCTGCGTTGCTAACAGTAGTTCCTGTCCTTCTCACAGGCTAATACTCACATTTTATTTTGCTTCTATGGACTTGCTCTCTTCTGCGTTTTTCTTCCTCATTTCTCTAACCTTTGATGCTAGAATCCTTACTGCCTTTATATTAGTGTCCCTCTACTGACTTATCTGAAAATCTTCCTAATACTCATACAAAATCAAACACAAATTTACCATTCAGGCAAGTTTCCTGCTCCACTGATATAGGCTCTATATGTGTACAGCTTTGAACATACCATCGCAGCCCGTGTGCAGTTTTGAAGCTAGTACATACTAACTTGCAGACTGCTGTGCTTTCACATTTAAAAAAGGTATTAATATGATTACGGTTCTAGGTTTTACAAATAAGAACAAAATCCTAATTATATTTTAGTACTAATGAAATCTTGTTTCAGTATTTTCTACTAGTAAAAAGTGCAAGTTGAATTTATCTGCCTTTCTCTGATCCCTGGTAACTGAAATCATTGTGATATATTTCTATCAGTCCAAACAGATCAGTACTGAAGAGAAGGAACTACTGTAATATTCATAAGAATATTTTAAACAAGGAATACAACACTAGTTCTTTGCCAGTGTTGTAACCACAGCTCAGAATTATGAACCTCGTATTACTCAGCTCTGCAGAAAGTAACTTCTGTGCATCTGGGTAGAAAACTGAGTACTCATTTCTTCCCCTGTATCTCAGTCATTCGCAACTAATCCCTCACTGTGTTCTTCCATCTCTCTTCCATTCCCAGAAAACAAGATATTCCCCACGTTTGGCATGTTGTCTTGTTTATGCTGTTCAGACATGTGTCTGTGTTTCCTAAGTGCGAAGTGAGACTGTCTACTTTGCACATGCTTTAGTATGCAGAACTCATGTTGTTAGCTGCTGAATAGCAAAAGCATTAGAGAATAAAAACATTCCTTAAGCTCCACATCTTTGTATACAGATTGTGAAAGCAGCGAGGTTAAAAAAACAACCAAACACCTGCAGACTTACGAAATAAAGCTGTACACAGTGAGGTCATACCCATTTGAAAGATAAATTGTTTCTCTCACACCTTGTGTCTGACTCCTACTGCCAGATGCTGGCTGTACTAACATTGCTGTTTTGCAAAAAAAATCCATCAAAAACAAAGAAATAGAAAAAAAAACACCAAAACCTTGACGTATTCTTTTATGAAATTGAAAATGTTATATCTTTTTATAAGCATTTTGTAAACCTGTCCACTTCCCTTGCTCTCCCTATCTCCCATGTACCCTGCAAACTCATCAGGGCAGAAATCGGATGCTGAAAAGCATTTAACACTATATACAGGATGAATAAATAATTTAACAAATCTCAAGGTCATGAGGTAAAAACAACACATGCCTGGAAACATTCATGTAAGCCTGAGCATTAATTGCCACTAGAAAGTAAATACAAAAATTGCATGCCAAGCTGGAAGCTATGCAAGTCTCAACACCTTTAGGGAGTACTGGTCTTAAAAATTATATATATGAAATTCAATACTTAAATTCCTATTCCTTAGCTCTTGAATGAGGAATATTAATGTTTTACAGTTCACTTAAGTGTTTTTGAGTTTCTTCACTAAATACACAAACGAAAAAGCAGTTAGGGAATAAGGCAAGGGATTATTCCTGTAACGCTCTTTGCATAAATAATACACTACTACCATTCTCCACAACATCCATCAGCACTTCACTGGACACCCAGTAAGCTTGTTTATGCCTACCTAACTTATAAAGGCTGGAGATGTTCTTCAGAACCTGAGGTAATAACATTTCTGGACCTCTTTCATATAGGCTACTACAAACATAACACATATACATTAGAAAGGTGAGCAGGAATCTTTTAGCATTCTGCCATTTGGAAGCTGAACAGTGTGAGAAACCACGTGAGCTCAAGAAAAATATGGCAAAGCAAAAACTAATCAACTGATTTCATGAACTGAGCTGAAGCATGCACTGCAGGCCCAAATATCAACTCACAGAGCAACTTAGGTTAAATGTTAACTATCAAGCATTACTTCCAAAGTCCTATTTTTCATTAATGAATAAACAAGCTGGAGGAACAAGCAATCCCAAACAAAACATGCCTCAAGAGCTACATAACTCAATTACTCTGTTCATCATTTTAGACTGAGAGTCGTAACTCCTTTGAAGGTGCTCCCCTTATTAAAGGATGGAAAATGTAGCTAATGGACAACTAACTTTTTCTACCAGTCAAGAACAGCGGGTTTTGCCACTTACCCTTCTCTCACTGTTCTTCATATAACTCACTTCAGTACTGAAGTGCTCACATCTCCTTTTAAAAGCAACAAAGAGAATGGCCAACCCAAGACCCAGAAAAAGCACTTCTCCAGCTACCTGCTGGAGACTCAGTGGCACTCATCACATCAGAAAGTGTTGACAGTCCATACAAGAATTGACCTAAAAACTAGCTTCGTGCACTTACAAAATATACATTTACCTGATCAGTATATTGTGTAATGGCACAGAGCAGCGTGGTTTTCCAGTCTTCACATGAATGATGTCATTAATAGTGATTGTGATTAATACACATAAGCAGTCCTAGGCAGAAAATTGCCTTTAGACTCCTGGGAAAGTATCAATCTTTGGATATCATATCCTCTTGTTCATACTGTACTACACAGAAGTCTAAATGATAAAATATTTCAAATAAAGAAGAAATGGAAACTGTCAGGCTAATTTGCGTGATAGAATCAATGCCTTACCTATGGTCCAACCTGGGATTTATTTCAATTATACTTAAATGTTTCAATTAACAAGGACAACAGTGACACTAATCAAAATTCAAATAAACTACACATAACTTCAAAAGTAGTATTTATAAGCACTGAGATAAGTTGTACTTTAGAGTGACAAAGTAGTACGTCACTTACCCTGGAATTCAACATTTCCATAACATAAATGCTACAGAAAGCTATAAAATAGACAATGAATACTGCAAAACAAAAAAAAAGAAATCAGATGAAGATTTTATAATTTCAGTTACCTTATTGATTTGCATTGGCTTTTGTTAGATGTCTTAACTCTTTCCAGACTGAAAGGAGAAACAGACGTACTGTATAATAGTGACATCACTAATTTAAACCAAGAACAATGCTAGTAAAATCTCCTATCATGTTTCAGGTAATAGATGGCACTGGACAGAATCTTTCTGATCCAATTGATCAATAACTTCATTTTATCAGCTATCAGCTCAAATTCACTTTTTTCTCCCCAATTTCTTATAAAAGAAGCAGTCCTTTTTGATGTGGTATCAGCCCTAATTCAGTAGAACAAGATAAAAACAACAAGAACAAACAAGAAGACAAACAATCAGTGACTGAATAATCAAGAGTGTGCTCATTTTAAAGGGTTATCCATATATACTGTAAAAACCATCTACTTACTTATTTTAAAACAGACTTATACTAAAGTATTTTAAACTATCCTAGGGCATCAACAGTTTAGTTTATCTGCTGACTTCCAGTTACTACATGAAGGATAATTAGGTGCTGCAACTTCCAGTGACTTAAAAAAAATAGTCTACATGTTAATTTCTTTTATGAGTCCTTTAATGTAATCTGGGGACAGAAAGAATTCTAGATTGACTCTGGAAAAAAAAAAACAATTGGTAGCAAGTTTAATTTCTTTCCCCTTTACTCAGATACTGCTGAGATTTTAACAGATTTAAAGATTATATATTTAGCACCACGTTATGAAGTTTTCTAACTTTAATGAATGGTTAATGTTGTATTAGGCAATAAAGGGGCGCTGATGGGATGCGATGTGATAGGACCCCCCCCGCATCTCTATCTTCAATAGGTTATTTGCTCCTTGTTAATTAATTTATTTATTTTTGCACAGCATCCAGTTTGCAAAATCACAATTTAAATTTTTCCTTCCTTTCTTTTCTTTTCTCAAATTATTCTGGTGTGTCCTTTTGCTTTGACATTCTTACAGACACAGAACCACAAGCAGTCTCATCTCACTCTCAATAGGCTGACAGCAGTGAATCTTTTGGGAACAAAGCTATTACTATCACAACACAGACTCACAGACTTGGCTTAGAATGAAGCCTATAAACACCTCTGAGAAATGAGGCAAATGTCTAATGCTGCATTGTCAAAAGCAGAATGTTTCTGCGAGGAAGATGAGACAACATTTAGTGAGTATGAGAAAATGGAAAACAGAAAACAACTAACAAAAATGGAAAAACAGAACATTCACAGCTGGCACAGTAATGTACAAACACTGGAACTTTCAGAATAGTACATCAGCCCTGTATCTTTGTCCTCCACATCAACAAGTACATCTGGAAAAGAGTAAATGAAAAAGATAAGCATCTAGTTACTCTTCCCAAGGCAGGTTCTCCTGTCTCCAGCAACTTCAGCCTCTTAATGTAGAAGAGGAAGCTTGTTTGAAAGGAGAAAAGGCAAAGTAAAAGAAAGAATTTCACTAGGAGTCACATGCCTTGGCAAAGAGAGGAAACCATGGAAATTAACGTAACGCACAAGAACGTAGTAGCCCTTTTTGCCATGCTATTTACTTCAGTTTCTCAAATAAAAGAAGCATTCCAGATCAAAATTTGCCTAGTTCATTCACATGTACTAGCTATGGGGTAATCCCCAACAATCCCTTTATCATAAATAAGTTAACTTCAACTACTTACTCTTAATGATGTAACTCGTCAGTGTTAGGACAGGGGAGTACAAGAGACAGAAGTTTCATAGCAAATCAGCCTAAGAACCGAAACTCATCATCACAAGAAAAAAAATCTATATTGAAATCATTTTACTCAGGCTCTCCTTCACCATGCAGAAGCTTGCCTGATTTCAGCACCACATCTCTGAATAAGAGATCCAGCATGCTGTGAAAGCTGCAGGAGCATCTTGTCATCTCCACCTCACCTAGGAACTACTTCAGGGATCCTTTAGACCTATTACCCACCTCCATAACTCTATCTCCCCACTTAGTTACAGCACTAGTGCTACTAAGCAGTCAGAATTGAAAGGCTGCCATTTTTGATGTGGACACACTGCTGCTCATCAGACTGGAATGGTTTACTCAGTGAAAACTCGAGTTTCTAATGCAAAAAATTCTTACTAACAAAATAAAGAAAAGAAAGCTGTTGATATTTACTGTAACAGCTTTGTTTCTTCTCTTCTGTTATACCTTTGAGGATGTAAGATGATAGTGTGCAGGATATAAGATGATTTCTTAAACTTCGGCATTCCCCGGTTATTCAAGTAAGAAAATCCTCTTTGAAAACTCTATAGAAATCTGAGCGTACCAAGTACCACAGTCATCAAGTCTTCTTAAAGAATTACCATATAAATACATAGTTTTTACAAGGAAGAAAACTACCAAGAAGTCTGTAGTACTGTGAACAGTGGACTGCTCACTTGCTAATTCACAGCTCTCAGCACCATATATACTACAAGCTACATCCAAAATATTACCTTCATGTGGTCTCTTTAGGTATACCTGAATTCTAAGAAAGTTTAGAAGAGGGAAATAAAAACAAACGAACAAAAAAGAATTAACATGTAATTGCTGACAAGTTTTATAATAACCAGAATTACACAAGTTCAGTCTTACCAGGGTTTACGCCAACCTGGGCCTAAATGGTTTGACCTCATTCAACTCTGTCGTAAGGAACAAAGTCGCTTGTGTGTACAGGACTGCGTAAAAGCAGGTGGCAACAAGTACTCTGCTTGGAGAGTGCAGGGGAGAATCAATAATCAACACCATCCTTCAATGTAAGGAGAGAAGCAGGAAGGCAGATGCTATTTGGCATAATGATGGAGAACACTTCTATCTAAGGAAGTGTAAAAATGGAGGAATCAGCCTGAACTGGGGCTCCTGCCCTAGATTCGACATCACCAAGACTCCTCTTGCTTTTGCCTTTTAAAATTCAGTCCAGCAGTATCTTCTTACAGTGCTCCATAGCCTTGTTTTCTCAGCATTTCCTGCTTGAATTCCTGCTGCCACTGAGGCACACCTCTGATTTAGTGAAACAGCGATATTATTACAGAGATATTTAACTAAGAAAAACAAAGCAGAAAACCAACATATGTAACTGCCTCAAAAGCAAGCACACACATCTTCTCACAGACATTTTTTTCAGAAGTTACAGAGTGCAAAGTAATACTCTATTACATATACTAATGGTGAGCTGCAATCAGGCCGTACGCAAGTTAGTAAAAATCAGAATAAGATTTATAATTAAACTAATCAAAATCTTACAGGAGGTATAATAAGTACTTGTGAATTTTTGATGTGACATGCTGATTCTTACATTTAGAGCACTACCGCTCTACGTGAGACAAGCACCCTATTGGGCTCCATCAAATACAAGTCAACATCTCTGAAATCTCAATTCCTTAACACCAATCTGGATGTCAGACTGTAATGCCGTGCATTATTTAGGGAAAGAACTTTCCTACAGGCACTGAGGATGTACTACGGTGTGTAGAGCCCTTCAAAAGAAAACACAGCCCACATGCTTACCCTCCAGTGCTTCTTAAGAACACACATTTTCTAAAGAAACACATGAGGAAAAGCTCAGCCAGCAGAGTTTTAAGCACATCAAGATACGAAATTTGCATCATGTTCACTATTTAAGAAAAGAACTTAGCTTCACAATAAGGTGTTCTATCAGTCTGCTTACTCTTCTGGGCTATATATACCTTCTACAACCTGCCAAAAGTGATTACACAATTTGATGTTTTTATGGGATTAGCTCTAAAATTTTGACTCAATTTATTGGCATAAAGATGTTCTACCCATTTGAGTTTATCTGCTCTCAGATTCTGTCAAATTTAGAAGCTAGTATTACCTTCTAAAAAAGACAGTACTTCAAACTACTCTACTTCCATTGCTACCACTCCACAGAATTCAGCTGCATGTACACAAAAATTAAACTTTTCTATAAATACTACTTGTGTATTTTCAATTGCCTTGGATCTAAAAGCTACTCCCCCCCTTCACACAGAGGCATCACTGGCTTTGCTTCATCAAACAAGCTTGGGAATAGACTGGGAAAGAAGGCTGTGCCAACTCTATTGAGGTCAAGTGGATTGAAGTCTGCTTGTGCTATCTGAATCACACTCTGGCAGATGAAAAGACATGCCTTTTACCATCTGTAAATTTTGACGTGCCAGATTTTGGCTGCCATGCAACCTAAAGTATTTAATTCGCTGGGGTACCCAAAAAGAAAAAAGGGAACAAAGTTCTAATCTAGATTGAAGATGACAGCATTAGATAAAATCAGATTATGCTATAGTTTAACCATTTATACACAAGCACTGAAGTAAATTTCTCATACATTTAGAGATGTTTTGACAAGTGCACATACATTAAAAATGTACCACGTGTCTCTTGATGCTTTTATGTCTTCATTTCTGCATTGTAGAAGAAAACAAGCAGACATTTTCAAGGCCATTGTAAGTGTCACCACTGAAATGGACGTACATACAAGTGACTGATCCTTTCAGGGTATGCTGTTCCAAAAGAGTATTTGCATATGCAAATATCTACATAAAATAGAGGTAGTTACTGAGGAAACGAACAATGAACATAAAGCCAGAAATGCCAGTGAAGACAAAAAACTAGATATGCAACCAAAATAATCTTCCTGAGAGCAGTGAAGTTGGACTCTGATTCCATTTTGCAATACAAAGTCAGGTGACAGACTGAGGATAATTCTAATTAGCCCTATAAAGCTCATAAGCTATTGTAAATGAATGATTTGATTACTGCAAATACTGTATTTTTCCTGTATGCCAGCAGCTTTGAAGAAAATGACACTGTTTTGAGTGCATGAATCAGTTGTCTACCAAAGCCAAAGGGTATCTCAATATTTACATGTTTCAACTCTAATAACACAGGTTGCTTTCCACTTGGCATTACCACAAAAATGATGGAAATAGTTTAAAAGTGAGAGCTGGAAAAATGGAATCCCTGAAGTACACTAAAGGCAGAGGTAGGCACATACTGTCCCTAACTCACTCATTTCAGTTTGCCTGACCTTTTGCATTTAACCTGCTCACACACATTCTTTCAAGAGTCAAACTTCCACCTGAAGAACTTGCACTTAGCAGTATATGAAGAAAGTTCAAAGAAATTCGAGAACTTAAACTTCCACAATTAGCTGAAATTCTGATCAGTTGTGAATCAAAATGGAGAAAGTTCCTTCACAGACATCTATGTAATTAGCAAAATTCACTGCATCTGGAACAGAAAAGAAAAGCAGCAGAACCATGGCATGGAGATACCACAGTTACTGCAGAAATAGCATTAAGCAACTACAAGTTTGGCAAAAGAGAACTATCTGAAGGAAAGAACACTAATTGAGACCAGATTTTAAATCAAGCGTTTTATCCAAAGTCACTGTAACACCCACAGAAACAGAAGGGAAATTCCAAACTGCAAGGGCTTTTCATCTTTTTGTTCTCTGAGTGGTTCTGTAAGGAACATCACAAACACTGAACATCTAAGGAGCTTGGGCCAACATGTCTTCCAAATCTAGAAACATGATAGTTGTTTGGGTACTAAAGCTACTGATAAAGCATAAGACCCCTCCCCATCTGAAGGACTACCCCTTAAATTACCCAAAACTCCTCCATTTCAGATGACAATACTAGGTTTCAACGTCTCTTTACCCTGGAGAAAGTGACATCACAGGTACAAGCTCAGCTCCAAACCCGGAGGGCTCTCCCAGGTCCTGCTGACCCCATGCCTCACTCAGAGCTGCTAGGTACAGTTGGCACACAGGAGACAGACAAAGCAGAACTGTGATTTTTGTGCTGGAGATCAAAGTACTTAAGAGAGATGCTTAGAGCTACCACATACAGGTGTATGTTCTCCGCCTGCAGTCTATTTCACAGCTCTTCCCTAGCACTGATCATCACAATTCACTCTCACAAGCACTACAAGTACTCAAGAATAGAGGGAATGAACTAAACAGCCCATTTCTGATTTTTATGATTTTGAATTAAACTTCCTTTTCTGTTGGAACATGGATCACCTGCTTTACCATGCATGCTTCTGTATTATTAATTTGTTAGCTTGCTTGAATCACAGTTGAAAACCTTACAGCCTTGGTTTGCAGCAATAAATTCAACTGACAGCTGAAATTTGGAATGCTCACTTAATATTGATTCTGAATGTAATAACAAGCGACATGACCTTTCGGAGGGTGTAAAATATGGCTGCCACAACATCTGTGCCACATTTCTTGCTGTTTAGTAATATGCTCTAACAGCATGAAGCTGGCACTGAAGTTTCATTGCAAAGTTGGTCTTCCCATCTCTCTGGCTTCATTAAAACACACAAACCTCCCCCCCCCCAAAAAAAAAAAAA
>VXAB01012029.1:127673-205965 GCA_013399175.1 Odontophorus gujanensis
AACAACAAAAAACAACAAACCACCAAACTTAGCCCACACCCTAGCACCAAAATGTTTCCCAGAACTGAAACCCACACATGTCCCACAGCCAGAAAAGTGCTCTGTGACTCCTAAAAGAGACCTCCTCTGTCAGACACGTGCTGACTTTCAGTCCACTGGAATTGCCATCTCATCAGTTTTAATCTAGCACTTCTACCAGACACCTTGAACTAATTTTGCTAGGCTGGATGCAGAACTGCTTGCAACTGATTTCCTTCCAGTAGTCCAAGCTGGTAGAACATCAGTTTCTATATTTCCAAAAATCTGCTTAAATAACTTAAAAGCATATCTAAGCAGCCTAACCAATGAAGAAAAAAAATATGCTATACAAGTCCCACACAATGTATTAGAAGAGTTTTAAGCATCTCCTGATGGCTTTTTTTGTTGACATAATGTGTAAACTGAAACAACAAATCCCTTGATAAATATATCTTTTAATGAACAATAGATGCAGCAAAGCAGATGTTTATCTGAACACTTTGTTTCCCTATTTTGTGATATTATATTCTGTGCTGCCTAACACAAGGCAGAAGGCACTAGGCCTTTTAGATGCCTAGATCTAAAGATTTTTAGATGCTTTAAAAGTAAAATTCAGGAAAAAAATAAAATCCTTCAGGTACATCAAACTTCCATACAGAAGGCTCTCTGTAAGAGCTGTAATGAGCAACTGCAATGTAAGGAACCCAACAATACTATTTTTTTATTTTTTTTATTTTTTTTAAACCTCAAGACCACATACTGCAAGCTTTGCTAACATATATACCTGTTCTGGCTTGGTATTATATAGGTATATAAGCTAGCATCAGTACTTCACAGTTATAGGAAGCCATGTAGCTGTTCTTCTAGTAAACATCTTAAAGAAAAATTCAGGACAAAGAAGTTACACAAAAATATACTACACATACGAAAACACTCCTTGCAGCACGTCCCCGGGTTAGTAGGAAAAGATTCCCAACAAGGAATTTTCAAAAGGCATTAAATATCACTCTAGAGATACACTAAGAAACATTAAATATCATCCGTGAATTAACAAGTATAGTAGTTGATTGTTTCTGAAGGCAGAATTAATCTTTAATGATTGCTAGATACTAAGTGAATTCTACACAGAAGATCCAGCACAAATACACAAATATGTTAAAATAGCCAGTTCCTGTCTCTCTCTGTCCAGCTCTGAACAAACAAAACAGCTCTTGCACTGCTGCTACAATAGATGAAGCTGAGACCAACAAAACAGTGACAGACTGCTTGGACAACAGGTGAATTGATAAAGATGACAACTGCTAAGCTGTTTCAACAACACTGAAGGCTGGAAATGCTTTGAAGGAGCTGAAGAATAAACCAAAACACTTTATAAACTATGAGTCTAAAGAGCAAACAAACATCAGGTAATTAGCTATTATCATCCATAAATTAACTCCATGTAATGTCAAAGTAATAGAAAAAGTTTCATTGAAAGCCCTGGGGAGCCCATGGGTTTGGTGCTTACCTATGCCTCCATGTTGCCTACAAAACATTCAGAAAGAGCTGAATCTCTACTTTAACACATTCCTAAATCAGCACACTTTCAACCACAGAACTGTTATCCTCTTGAAAAGAGCTATTTAGAAGGTCTACACGATGGAATCAGTGACAACCCCTCGCTTACAGCCACAGAAAAGATTTCCTATTATGCAATTGCATGTGACTTACAAGCTTAACTGAACAACCAGGCTTCAGATTTTTAGACAGTATATATAGAAAACCACCAGAGTCTTCATAGTTTCGAAGATGTCCTCCTCAGAGGTTGAAATCCGCTGAGGTTGTGCACCACCAAACCAGCAGCCCTGTTTGTCGAGATGTTGAAGTAGCCTTGTTTCCAGTATCCTTAAAGGCATCAGAAGAAGAAAGGTAAACCACCAAATTGGATTACTCCTACAGTCTCAGCTGAGGTAGGATTCAAAACTAATCTGATTATATGTATATTGAGCCACTAAGAATCTTTTTGCAGCAATTACCAAACTCCCACATATAAAAAGGGCATTTTCTTCAGTGCCAGCCAGGCATATCTATCAACTGTTAATCTTCAAAGGAAACGTTGGGGGATGGGGAACTGAAGTAGTCTTAAGAAGACTTTTTCCCATTAAACTACAAAGAATTATTCCCAACTCTTAAATTCACCAAAAGACTTTTGAACAGAACACACTTTCTCCTTTGAACTTCCAAGTATGAATTCCCAGTGATATAACTCCTGCAAGTTCCAAAAGGCTCAAGATCAGCAGCTGAAGGCTCTGTCTCTGTTTCTGACACACATCTCAAACCCAAGAGCTTTGACTGGCTGGGGCAGAAGGATGACAAGCAGACTAGTAGCTGCTGACACTTGCCTTAAAAATTCATAGCCAAGATGAGAAAGAAGCTACATCTACATTTTTGAATTGTAATTACATTTTTTAAGACAAACAAATATGAGCCATGTATTTATTTATTAATAAATAAACAAGGCTGATAGTGGAAAAAATGCCCCAAAGGCCATGTCTCAGAAAGTACAGTGAGCCAGTGATGGATGTATGGACCTGAAAGGCTTTCCCAAGAACGCTGAATAAGCCAATGGATATTGCTGTTAAGTGCCATTTACCTTTGAACAATCTTTGCCAAGTGGGTAAGTCCTTCAAAACATTGCACTTATCTAAGAAAGGCAAGAAAGAATCTGGGCAACACACACCGATCATCCTCACCTAGAATGATGCCTGAAAAGAATTCAAACTATTTCCCTTTGAAAACATTTTCCAAGAACATCAATGTCAAGCAGATAAGCCAGAATAGTTAACCTGGATTTACAAAAGGGCAAATCATGCTTAACCAAAATAATTACATTCTACTATGAGATGACTGGCTACGCAGGCGAGGAAAAAGCAATCGATGTGGCACTTAGTTTTTAGTGAACCTTCTGACACTCTCTCCCACAACATTCTCAACTGCAAGCTGAAGAAATAGTGTTTGGACAAATGGACTCTTAGGTGAGCCAAAAATAGGCTGAAATGTTGGATTCCACGGGCAGTAATCAATGACTCGATATCCAGCTGGCAGCCAACAGCAAGAAAAATACTCCAGGGATACTAGAAGCCTGAAACATTCAATACCTCCATCAGACACCTGGACAATAAGATTGAGCATGGTGGCCATATATTTTTGGGAGGTATTAAACTGGGGAGTGGCTGACAAGAAATTGCACAATTTCAATCAGGAGGAACCTTTAAACTCAAGAAAAAAATGCACACAGAGGCTCAGGAAACACAGACTTCTCCAACTGCAGCAGAATAATTCCAAGCACAACCATAAGTTGGAAAGTGAACAGTTGAGTGGCAGCTCTGCTAAAATCTACATTATTTCTATGAAAGTCACAAATATACTCTGTGACATGAGCCTTCATAGCCAAGTGAGAATTCTATTTGTTGTCCTCCAACCAACTAAATTAACTAGTTTTTGAGTTTTTTATATTAGGTGTGTATATATTACATAATTTGTGTGTCTTTGTGGTTTTTTTAATTACTAAATAATTTCAACAACCTCTGTGTATCAGTCAGGCACCTGAGATTCTCCATAGATAATATGGCAATAGTTAAGTAACTCAGAAGTGGGACTGGCAACTACAGCAAAAAAATCCAGAGGCTCATGGAACTGCCTCCATTCAGTCAACAGGAAGCATAGAGTACACCAAAGTGACAAAAGTTCATCCTATCCCTCTTTCCATGCAAAGGGGGAGCACTCAAGTCAACAAATGTACTTAAGGGATAAAGGATTTGTTTCAAAAAGTTTTAAAACTCCCAACCAGTATAAATGCTACCAACAGAAGTAGTTCAGTAGCGTACTTTCGGTCCTCACTTTGGTAATTCCACCTCTAAGCTAACAGCACTGTCACTATGAAGACCGTGGAATCACAAGGTCTGTTGTATGCATGCTCTCCCCCTTTCTGCATGTTAAGCTCGTCTGAAATAGAAGTCATAGGAAGACTTATTGTTACTTGCCCATGTTTTTTTTTTTTATCATTGAGACAAACGTTGGGAATATCTGAAGTTAATGCATGTGAACAGCCTAAAAGGAATAGCAACCAAAGACTCGCAGCACTGGTCTACCAGTGCCCTCTGTCAAGAAGCACACGGTATTAAGACACCTGATGCTGATGGAGCAGGACAGAGCTCTGTCACTTTTAAGAGAATGGGAAATGACAGTCTTCCGTCTCAACTTAGATGTTTAGCATGGGCTCCAACTAAGTCTAATCAATAGTCAAGCAGTTACCTTCACAGTTAATAAACAGATAGGCACTTCAACTGGGAAATTTCTCCCATGCCGTCCTAAATATGAAGCAGGCAGGATGGATCAGTTTCTAAGTGCCTGTCTTACTTCACTGACAATTAACTTTGATTAATAGCATATCTTTTATATTAAGGTAAATTAGAAGAGAAATTTTTTTATTTTCAAATAATGAGAATCTTATGCCCTTGGTCCAGAGGTTATTTGGATTCCAGAGAATGGAATAAAAATGTAATTGGCCTTACTATGTCACTTGTGTCACGTACCTTTAATCTCTAACATTAGCATATGCCACCCTCTATTACCGTGTTGAATTTGGTACTATTTATGTGTACGGAGTCACATATGTTCTGTTAATGTGACTAACCTCCTTATTTGGTTCTTCGCTTCACGCTGCTGCTCCTAGTAGGAGCTGATTATTTGAAAGCCTCAGCATATCAATCCTCCTAGCTTCAAGGAAAGCCTTAAGTATGTGGGTGCAGTTTAAGGATTTAGAATAAAAAAGGTCTCTAAATATAATCCATTTACAGAAAACAAATTCATGATTTGGACAGACTTAGTCCATAACCTGCACCTCAAAATTCCCTTCATTTTCAGGCCTTTACATATATATGTATTTTAACCTTGTTGATGGAAAGAAAGATGACAGCCACAGAATAATCTAGTCAGAACACCAACTGATTTGCACATTTACTAATGTTATTCAATGAAAGATGTGGTCTTCCCTCCCAGTGGCTTCCTTGCCAACATGGTGATTTTTCCACATGCTTCCAATTACAATGGGTCATTCTTGCATTCAATTTATATCCTGTGTCAGTGCTTCTAAACAGCACAGTGTGAGCCCCTCATCTAACAACAGCGCAGTGCTGAAGACCCGCAGGCTGCACGTAAACACTGGTCTGCTAAAACAACAAAAACAAGGCCAGCTCTTTTCATCATCATTTGTAGACTTTGAGGATACATATGATAATGTACAAATGCCAAGAAGGTAGTCTCAAACTACAGGTGAATTTATATGCCAAAGCTTTATCGTTCTACACCGTAGATAAACCTCACTGTGCGTGTTTACTGTGAGAGCTGAGTAGTTCATCTACATATCTATTTGCATGTGCATATCAGTCAGTTGCAAATAAATAGATAAATAAGAGCAGAACTAGTAGAGCTCTCCATTGACATACTGAGTGTGAATATTTATCCAGCAGTCATAAATATGTATTCTGACAATGTTCATCTAACTCCCTATGCAAGCAAAGACTGAAGACAGCTAAGAGTAGTGAGGCACACCCTCAGAACTCCACAGTCTCCAAGTATTTTTCAGGAATATAAAACACTAAGAAGAATGTTCTACATTTCTCTCAAAAACGTCTGTAACAATTTTTTTTTTTTTTTGGAGGTGAGAACGTACACACAGTCACATGGAAGAGCATTCCAAGGAGCTCATTAATAACAGATAAGAACAAACATACCAGCACAACTGAAAATCATAAATGCTAATGCAGAAAGCATCTCTGATTAGAAAATCCTCAAAAATGATTATACAGATGAGGAAGCCTGATTTTTGGGATTATCTTTCTGCATCTGACATATAAATGTAACCATTCCAATAGATCAGAGTAGGCAGGAGCATGGTGTAACACAGAGAGCTGCATTTCAGCATAAATTGATTTTAGTAACCTTTTAGGAAAGAAGCTCTGATTAACTGAATGCTTATCTGCCACTCTGCAGACAGGCTACAAGTAGAGATGTAAAACATGGGCACAGAGCTGGGGGAAAATCCTTCTCTTTATACTAAAACCTCCCAGTTGTTGTGAGTTCGTGACGCTGAGAAAGTAAAAATGTATTCAGAGTTTGAAAAAGAAAGGAGAATCAAGAGAGCCAGAGGAAGGAAGTTAAACCTGAAAAGAAGTCAAGAAAAATGACAGAAGTCATTTACCATTAATCAAAGGTCATTACATACAACAAACAATAAATACCACCATCCCTTACTCGCTCCCATTTCTCTGCTGTAGCATAATTATGTTGAGTACTTCACTGAACTGGACCTACAGGACACCTCTTGGCAGAGCCAGTGGGACTATGCTTGCCATCTACTGGCCAGAATACACAAGTATCACCACATAAAGTTACATGCCTCTTGACAGCTGGGCTATCAAAAAACCCACAACAACATACAGATTGGAGAGGAAGAAATATGGGCCAAGGAGCCCGCACAGTACTGCTGAGCCCAGCAGACTAGCCAAGAAGCAGCAGCAGACAGCTAAGATGAATATGGAAAGAAGAAAGAGGTGGGGGCCCCTGTGCTGGTATGTCAGAGCCTGGGACACGTGTCTGGTGTTCCCAAGGGATGTGCACTGCTTTGCTATGTGTCCGCTCCAGTTTTAGGCAAAAGCATTTTCCATGTATGTTATCTTCCAGCAAAACTAGAATTATAATACATTTGAACAGTTCCTATGGTGATGATTTGTATGAGCACAAGCAGGTGCTCAAACCTGCCAAAGGTAAGGCACATAAAAGCACACGCAGAACAGAAGCTGGAATGCTGGGTCTCCATTTCCATAAATCCCTGATGTCTGTGCATTTACACTTCGTATTTCAACCTCTGAGGAATCAATTAAAAAAAAAGTCACATTTAGAATGCAGCACTTCAATAGCTCTGCTGGCAACAACACTTTGATTTGTTTGACATTTACCGATCATCTGGCAGGCTGAATGCTGCAAACTCTAAGTTGCAGAAAGAAAGCTAAAGGGACAAAAAGCAAGCAGCACCATCAGGCTGCACGAACACAGAATCTGGGCTAGCCTTTACTCAACAGCGCTGCAGACAAGCGTGAGAAAGTAAAGGACCTAGCAGTGTGGTTAAGCTGCACTCATTGAAGTTTTTTTCTCCAATACCATGTCTCAAAATGGCAATTTTTCCACAAAAAAGCTCAACAAAATTTGTGGCGTAAACTATTTTTTAATTAGGCCACTCTTCCTGCTACAGAGAATCTCACTGTGCTTTCAATGTAACACCATTAATGAAACATCATCTGAAAATCAGAATTAAAATAATTAGAGAACCACGGAATTGCATCTTCAAATCTTGCTGATGCTAACTCAGCATCATTCAGGAGCATTTACAGAAAGCTTCATGGAAATGACACTTTAAAATATTAAATGATTCAATATACTTTTACATTTGTTTTTTTCCTTCCTCTATGGTGGTGCTCAGTTTCCATTTCCTGCACATACCAGAGAACTGCTCCACTCACATGAGTTAAAAAGGATGCTCAGCAGTTTTGCATAGCTGCCTAAGTGACACAGGAGGAAAAAAACCAAACTGGAATACGAGTAGTTTACTTTCCTTTTAGAAGAAATTATGTTGGCTTAAAAACAGAATCGCATAGCAATTTGAGCTTTTATTATACTGACTTCTGTTCAGGAGTTGTGACTTCCCATAACTTTGACCACATGTGGCAGTGCTGCTTTAAAGAGAATACAGACTTCATAGTGGTGTACTTTCTCAATAATAAAACACTTGGTAAGGAATATAAAAATCTCAACAGCCATCAACCATCATTGATAACACACTGACCATTTTCACTTTGATCAAGGTTTGAGACGTCAGGTGATAACTTCACGTAGATAACCTTTGTTACCACATGGGCACAAAGCTGGACTGGAAACACAAACGCTTCCTATGAAATCCAATAAAAATAAGAAAAAAAGAACCAGATACACCTTGGTTATCATTTACAACATGAGGTCACAGTAGAAAAGTACCTCTGAGAAACAACTCCTAGAAGCTGGTGTAGCCTTTTGCCTTCCTCAGAGAAGAGAAATCACCACAACTAGAATCTACAACAGAATCTGGTCCTCTACATTACTGTTTGTTTCTTAATATGACTCTGAGCAGATTTGCACACTGTAATAAATATTAACATTCCAGTGAGCAATCTCAACAGAATGAAAAAAATGTGCAAAGATCTAGAGGTGTCACTGAAATCTTCCACAAGCACCTCAGAACTATCACATTCTCTTTCTTCCTCTATAACACAAAAGAATAAAGACTTTCAATCCAGAATTTTGGATGGTCAAAATGACTTTTGTTTCCCAACCCAACAGACAGCAGGAATCAAAGCACGGCTCAGAGAAACAATAAGATCCTCGGGCTAGCCCAAAGCACACTGAGGAACTACAGCTGTTGATTCTCTTTCCCCCCATGATACGCACACTACTCAGAACAGTGCTTAGGCTTCATTTGAGAAAGACTACAAAGCCAAGTAATATCATCCAGTTGCAGCTGTTTCTGTGAAACTACAGTTCCATAAGTAGAATATGATAATCACATCTTCTCCCTACATCCTCCTCATATCATAGGATATCCTTCTCCGATCGAACAAAGAAACTGAACAATTAGAGCCATTAGTTTTACATTTAATCAGGCATTTATACTACTGAGCCTTAATCACCAAGAGAGCCTTAATGGAAGTTAGTAACAGCTTACCCCACCACACTCCTTGGCTCACTTTCTCAAGCACGTAAATCATCAATATCTGACATTTCAACTAAGAGAAGAGTTTTCTGGTCTTAATCTTGCTCCAGCAGTTGAGTTTCTGTATCCATCCACAAACTTGCTATAGTTAGGTTATATACATGACAGCTATAACACATACAGAGCTCCCTATAACAACGTGTTCACAGGACATGAGACTCCTGCATTCTCAAAACAGAACGACTCTGCTCTTGATTACTATTTAGTTACAAGCATTAGAAGAAGGATCCACCGTCTTACAGCCCTGACAAAATGTTTCTAATAAAGGTTTTAAATCTTGCCCAAGTAGGTAAGTCATTGCAGCTAATAAATCCAGTCCCTGCACATACCTCAGCGGAGCTGAAAGTAGTAACAAAACAGAAAAAAGAAAACACAAAAGTTACTCTGGAGACTTATTTATACTAAAACTTTATGACTTAACTATACAGATTTACTAGCCTTGAAAATGAGACCTTATCGCAATGTTCTACAGATGTGCAAGAAAAATTAACTCCTCTTGGCTGATAAAAGCAATTAGATGCAATATATTCATGAACTGTATTTTACATTTTTGACAACACAAAAAATATGATTTTTATTTTTTCATTGCATTTTTACACTAGAAGATGGCTAACAAGCAGCAGTTCTCTTGCTCTATCAAAATTGCTTCTATTCACTTGAAAACAAGTATGCTCTGTAATGTATTGCATGGGCCCTGACGGTCCACCATTTTCATGTAAAATGCTCAACAGAATCTGTAGTTATTTTAAGACATGATATTTATGGCACCTAAACCTGCAGCAACAAAATCTTCCAGTAGTCATCTTTATGTAATAAAAAAATGAGAGGCATTAATATTGTAAAATGTTAAAGAATAATCTCATCTAAGAATGTAAGGATAAGCTCAAGGATATTTCTGCTATTTTTAAGTTTGATTTTTTTTTTTAAATCCATTCACAATTCTTGTCTCAAATCCATTCACAATTATTGTCAGCAGAAGGCTGCAAATAATTACCATATTATAGAGAAAACATAGTTCATTTTCAATTATATCACAAACAGGGGATCACAGGAGTAGTTTTCCCCTTAGAAAAATAACCATTTTTTGTCATCCTTCAAGTTCAGCAATTTACAGTAGTTAGTCCTTAAAAGTAAGAAACCACATACACCACCCTGATAGAAAAGGGTCAGTAACATCTCACCCTCATTTTAACTTTTGGTTTATTATCAGCTATTGCATTATGCAGCACTGTTAAATACCTCTGAAAATCTGTACGAGAAAGGCTTAATCCTTTGTCTACCAGGGAACCTTTCTCAAGATGAAAAAAAAGGCTTCGCTATTTTCTACTTGTGTTTCCCAACACTGCAGTGGAAAGTAACAAGAATTGTAGGAAAAAAAAAATCAATAGGAACAATTTTATGTGGGGAAAAGCTATGCATTTCACAAAGGAATTGTTAGTACGTTTTTAAAAGAAGAAACTGTAAGGTTTTAAGTTCCAGAAACATCTTCATATTCAACAAAGAAAAGTTTGTTTTTTTTTTTAACCTCTCCACCTCTGTCTTCTGTGGGTTCACAACAAGATGATGCACTTAATTACTGCAGTTTGTTTACACAAGAGTACATTGTCTATATAAGCACAAAATTAATAACAAAAAACCTTGCTAACCTGAAAGACTTTTTTCCACTCTAACGTTTATATATTTGTTCACAAGTTCTAAAATTTAAAACCATATATACTTGAACCAAAAGCATACTTAAACACCAAAATTTTCCTCAACACAAACCAAGTCAGTTTTTTACTGCACTCTGACCAAAAACTGCATTTATTCCTGGTAACAAAAGCATACGTAAAATAAACAGAATTAAAGTTGTTAAAAAGTAAATTTTCTATTAATCTGACTTCTCATCCATTGTTCTTCTATGCACTGCTACTGTTAAAACTGGATTCCAATTTTCAATAACTTCTAGCTCAGATGCTATAGTCTAAAAGAGGTTAAAATTCACAGCTCTTTGCTTTACCTGTGAACTTCCTATGAGAAACATGAGGGTATACACTGAAACACTGACTACTTACCACGGTCCGTGCATTCATTAACATTGATTTGATTATGATCCTGACAACTTAGATCTTATGATCATACTTAAAATTCCATTTCACTAGCATGGTTTTTAGGCCATGCGGACCACACGGACAGTACTTAATTAGCCACAACTAAAAAACGACCATAGTTTTACCAGTACTATTTCTGGGAGTTGGTTTTTCTACTTGAACACAATAGTGAAGTAAACAGTTTTAGTACGATCAGTCTGTAGGGGTTGGAGATGAGGGAAATAGCCAAAGCAGCTAGAACAGGAAATAAAAATTATTTCTTTTCCCTCTTCCCATGTCTGAATGGAGACCACAGCATAGCAACACCATGCAGTTTTCCCTGCATCCAGCAGCAGGTCCTAGTTACAAACAACAATTTGCACAACAAGCTATTTGAACCTTTTCTTACAAGCATACCAGTTAATTACTCATCTGTACCCACAAAACCAATGAGCTGCACCATCTGACTGATATTCCATGGAAAACACGGATTTTATTCCAACTCCAAAAAACCATCACAGAGAACGAGTGACAACTCACAGTCTTCCCTCAAAGAGAAAATATCCCATAGTACATCTTCACAAAAAACAATGTATGTTTCTACCCATAGCCCTTCTTCCTCCCTGCAGACAGACTCAGCATGCGGTTCCTGAGGAATTAGTTGTAGAAGAACTCCCCTGCTGACAGCAAAATGCCAAATGCACGTCCTGTGTGTGTAATGTGTCTGACATTTCCACATCTCACCAGGTTAACGGTTCTGACAAGTGCTTACAAACATATATTTTAAAAATGTGTTTACTGCTACCTTCCTATCTTAATTTTTTAATACTTCGTAATGTTAGCTTACTCATGAAACCACCTCCACATTTGTCTTTTAAGTGGAAGTCACAGTATTTGGAGAGCTAAACACACCTTTGGAATTCAGAAACAAATTACATAAAGTGGGAAAACATCCTCCTCATGCTCAACAGAACTGTAGAAAACTGGAAAGAAGCAACATGTTCGATAGATTTAACAGGGGCAGCAGAAAAAATGTTTTAACACCCTTGCTTCTTTAATGCTGTTACTCTTTGCAGTAGGAGATCCTGGTAAAATCTACAACGCTTTCAACCATCAGAGCAATTTCCTTCCTACTTCTATTTTTCCCTTTGCAAGTGCAGATCCCCAGGCTCTTACAAACCAAATATCGTCCGGCACAGGCACAGTGCACCAACTGCTGCTGTAGCTGAGTCACTGTAACAGTTTTTATAGGGAGCCCTATATGTTTGGAGCACTAAAACAAGCTTTGTGCTATTTTGTAGGAAGCGACAGTAGTATCATCAAAATTTATTCCCATTTTAGACCACTGGGATCAGAAACAACTATTTCTAGTCATCTTATCTAAATAACTTGGGGTCTTCAATTCTCACAAGAAAGATTGGAAAAGTTTTATAAAAATGTATGAAACATTTTGTGTGCATCTGCCCAACAGCCACACAACTTTGCACACAACAGACACCCACCGCACCGCAGGAAGGGAAGTGACCTGATGTGCATAAAGAGAATTCTGCTGTACACAAGGGTTCATGTAAAAGCATTCTGGTACATATACATAACAGATGCACATACACATGTTTTTATGTGCTCTTCAATTCATATTTGAAATATTTTATAACTCATAAAATATACATCTTTTACCTCGATAGGTACAGTACTGACAATGAAAGTAACAAGTCAATGATGTTAATTAAACTGTGATTTTGGAATGAGATTTGTAAATTATTATAATCTGTTCAAATTTCAATAATTAGCATTTCTCTGTAACATGTAGGACTCCATCAAGATGAAGCCAAGAAAAAGAGACATTTTAAACGCAGTTACAAAAAATCTGCACCATTCAGCAAAGGCATTTTTCCTTTCTGTACTGTTAGTCTCATACCTTAAAAGTCTGTCAGCCCCAGAGCACAATAAAAAAAAGCTTGAAGGGTTTTGCACACTCCTGGTATTCAGTCGAGGTCCCCCTAAAGCCTGAGGCACAGCAACCCTGTGGAGCACCATGTGCCCTGCACAGCCCCATCAGCACACCCAGCTGCTGCTGCCATGGCACACATCAGAACCCAAGAGGAACCAAGAAGATACACTACCATCAAAATATTTTTTTTGCTCAGACTGAAGTCAGAATTTGAAAACACTTCTTATGAATCACAAAGGAAATGAAACACTGCCCTACTTAACAGTGGATAATCAAGTGCCATGACCTTATGGATGAAAGCTCTGCCTGGTGATGAGAAAAGCTGCAGGAATGGGTACAACTGGCGAAAAGAAGTCTGACATACATGCATTCTTACACTGAACAAGGTTAAGAACATTTATCTGCCTTATAAATGTTCACATACTACAGAAAACATAACCAATGAATACTTAAGACAACAAAATGATCAGATGTTGATGTCTACACAAGTCCTTCAAACATTCACACACACTAGCATTGTTCCTTGCAAAAGACAAAACCTGAAATTGTTTCGTGGGTGTTTTCTCAAAATCTGTGATCATCAGCCCTCCTACCACACTTAATAGCCCCCAAAACAAGTTATGCTATGTGACATCAACTTTGTTCTGCAAGTAATTCATTTTTTTTTATCATTCTTAATGGCCCCAAAGAGGTTTTCCAGGTGCCAGATACTACACTAGTGCTACAAATATCTGGGTATAGCTATCATGTTTGCCTTCACATGGTCCTGAATGTGTCCCAGTATTGCAGCACATGGAAGTGCAACATCACAACAAATATCACAGCTGCAAAAAAAAGTGATCTTGCCCATCACAGGATTCTCAGGGGCTAAAAGCACAGAGTTCTCCATCTAGCTCCCACTCTTCTTTTGAATATCAAGGCACATACTTCAGATAAGGCTCAGATGTATAACTGATTTTCTGCAATTTAAGTTCTACCCTTTGGTCCCTCACACCATCTTCTCAGTTTGAGAAATACTGTTCCTTGCCATGTAATCACATTTTTATTAAAGCATTACTGTAAATATTACATTGCTTTGCTAACTGCATATTAAATTGTTTCATTTTGTTACAAAGTTTTTCAAACCTGAAGAATTTGTTAGCTCTCATCCAGTTAACAGATTGAATCGTGACTGCGTAACAGATTGAGATCTCCATAATGGGTGATCATATCAAAAATCCTCTGGAAGTCTGCTACCTCTTAAATGAGCTATTTGAGATGCAGCAGAATACAATTATGGGGGAGAGAGAGAAAGAAGAAAAGGAAACTAGTGGATTCAATAAAAGAAAGGCAGACTGTGTAAGATAACCAGATTTGCTGACAAGGGAGCTCAAAGAGAGGAGAAAAGTTGTGACTAATTTATTTATTGTAACCAGAGGACGATAAAGAGTACCTGTCTGCTTGATTTAGGGATTAGTGCAAAAAAACTCTAACTTACCTGATTCAGAAAGTGTCTTACATCAAGCACAGAAAACCTTTGCGCTGTGTCCCTTTAAAACTCTAACAACACTGCCCATTGAACAGAAGGGGACTAAAAAAAAGGTAATTGATAACAATGTGAAATATCAAATTTGCCAGCTGCTAGGGATTCCTGAAAAGTGGGGGTAATGAAACCCTTTGCTCACTGGGATGCATCACAAAAGCCTGTGCCAGGTCAGCGGTGAATTTTTAAGCTTTACATCCTGAAACTATTGAACAAATAGATCGATAGCCCACGAGAGTCTATAGAACTAGTAATCAAAAGAGGCAGAGAAACAATGCCCTGGGCACTTCTGTTGCTCATACGGTGTATAAATACATGCTGTGTAGCATGAAGCATCAGTCAGACACAGTAACATGAGTTTCAACCAACAAAAAAAAGCTGATGAATAGCTGATACATTCAGAGAAACAGGTTACCAACACCCCCAAAGTACCGTAACTAAGAAGCAGAGCAAGGAAGACAGCTGCCTCCACGTGTGAAATTCAGCTTATGGAATCAGGACAAAGTTTATATAAAGGTTTCAGCAAGCAGTATGTTAAAGCTAAAGAAAAACTAATCAAAGAAATGCAACAGCAACAAGAAAAGCCAACAACAAAAACCCACATCACATTCGTAAGAGGAGTGAAATGAATATTACACTCAATTCTCAGGGCTCCTTCTTGATGCTTTTACTGTGCTTGGTGAAACCAAGGCCGCCCAAACTGCCCAAAATCACACAACAGAATTAATCATTCGGACAAAAAAACTTTAATATTGCTTCTTTTTCCACATACAAAAGGCCATCATTCCCCAAACTCCTCCAGTGTGATAATGCAATAGTAAACTAATTTAACCAAACTATTCTCTTTCCCAAAGTGAAATGCCACTTTTCTCCCCTCTTTAATATCCATTTCACACAATTTCATTCTTAATGAGACCGTCCATATGTTTTCGCTCCTGAACACTGTGTTCAGTTAATGGCAAATCGTGTAATACTATAAAAGCCTTCCTTTATTTGTTCTAGTCTGCTCTGTGCTCTTCTCAATAGCTGCTGTAACCGCTACATCCACCCAGATGTCCCCATCCAACTCATCCTACTTCTGATGAGTCAGCCCACCCATGAGTTCAAGCTTACTGACACCATCAGCATGTGGGTCTTTTCTCCTGTTCCTCCCTCCTTGTGGAGCTGCACACGTACACAAAATAGAACAGAAAACAATGTACATCCAAGGACTCACCCAGGCAGTTTGCAGCAGAGCACCATATATGAACTGATGCATCAAAACTACCATTTAGGTTATTACAGTTAACAATTAACCTTCCAAATATTTGCTTTGCTAATTACTGACAAATCAACAAATACTCATTACCAAAAAGCAAGTTTACATCATTGTTTACTTCTGCTGGTTTTTATTTTCAGTTACTAATCAATGAACAAAATTATGTATATTAAGTAATCAAGGTTGGGTACTTATTTTTTGATAAAAATCAGATATGAGAATAATAGAAAAGTAAACTAATTTAAGAAAATTTAAGTGTAGACACACTGTGAAAAATATTACGAAGTTCAGCGAAATTACTAGCTTCTCTTCTAATGTAAAATAGCTTAATGACTTTTTTGATTTCCGTGTAGCCTCCTGTGGCTCAAACAAGTTGCCCTGGCAGCCAGACATGAACAGGGTGTTGTTGGGTCTCCAGTAAACCATGTTTCCATGACAGGCCACCTCATGCCAGCAAATAGCAGCACAGAGAGGTGTGGCACAGAAAGGCCTCACACTCACTATGAGAGAGCATGAGTCAGGCTGGAGAGTACCCACAGCTACCAGGCACCCAGTGTGGACACTAGCTGTCTGCAGTTATCTTGCTCACACAGCAATGCTGAGGAGCCCTACTGCTTTCACTAATACTCCCCATCTTTCTTGTAATGCATCTCACATCTCAATAAGCGACAGGGCACAGGGGCTCAGACGATTCCTAAACCTTTGCAAGTAGCATGCACGAAAGCAGTTTTACCTAGGTTATGGTGAACAAGTCCAACAATTTCTGTCCAGTCTTATTTTGGTGAACACCCAGTAAACTCAATGAGTGATGAATGTCTCCTAGCTATTGTTACTTAAATTTTCTCTTCCGTCCCTTCCCCATTTGATTTGATCTCTTCCAAACATATTGGCACACCGTGGTCTATACTGGAGCATTTACCTTGGCCAGTTTATGTTTCAGTAACCTACACCTCTGATAGGATTTACAAAAACTGTCCACTTTTCCATATTCTGTGTCCTTAACAAAACACATCTTTTCTCAAAAGCCTCAACATCCTTACTCAAATACCACATCTTACCGAAATCCCTTGTTTCTGGTAGGTGAATAAAAACGAGGGCTGCAAGTTAAGAATTCCTTCTAGAGGGTGAAAATACACATCATATGACCATTAAGGCCCCTCACAGCCTCACTGTTCGGGGCTGCAGTAATCCTACAGTAACTGTAACTATCCATTTCACTGAACAGAAAAAGCAGTGAGAAACAATAAACCATAAAATATGCTATGAAGAGCCATACAAAATCCTGAGAGCCAAGACAACCTTAACACCAGGGTGAACAACACACGATCCAGGCAGCTTTTTGTTATGGACTTTCCGTGGGCATAATTTCTCTTTGCTAACACATGTCACAAGTACACACAGACATCCATTCCAGTGGTTTCGGACAGGACACACATGCAGAGAACACACCAGCTGTGTTTTGCTGTCTAACAAGAAATGACAATTTTTATCAGAAGCTTGTTATAATCTGGTAAAAATAGGAACACCTCCAATAGAGAACTGAGCATGAAATGAATGAGGAAAACATTTCATTTACACGACAGGAATCACAGAATCATAGGGGTTGGAAGGGACCTCAAGAGATCGAGTCCAACCCCCCTGCCAAAGCAGTTCCCTAAATCAGGTCACACAGGTAGGCGTCCAGGTGGGTCTTGAATATCTCCAGAGAAGGAGACTTCACAACCCCCCTGGGCAGCCTGTGAATGGCCTTGTGAATTAGAGCCCAGCGTTGCTCTCCACTGCAGACTTCCACAATACATTTTGAGACAAAAACTAAAATATACGCAGTGCCGAAAAAACATCAGCCAGTTCTCCACAAAGCAACACAGGCAGTACAGGACGATTTGAATACTGTTAAGCGCATACAGGATAATTTCTATACTTTAATTCTTAGCTATGAAACTGACTTTGCCACCAATTACATCAGATATACACTTGTTTTCAAAAGCGTATCAGATCCTTTCATCCATGCAGAGGAACAACACGCAGTCTTCTCTCTCTTTATATATACACACTCACCATTCAGACAAATCATACAGCGTACTTTTATATGAATAATGGAGATTTCTAGAACTTCTTAAATTTCTATTAACTGAAACCTTTATGAAATAGATGACAGCAAGACTAAGTACTCAAGTGACTTCAGCATCACTGCTTAAGGAACCACAATAAACATTTCTTTGTCAAAACTGGCACATTCATAACCTATTCATAAATTGGGAAGACTGCTTCAAAGCTCTCCTGTTCAATGATGAAATCAGGTTCTCCTAGTAACCCCAAGCATGTCGTATATCTCTGTCAGAACTAAGTCCTCAATGAGCAATAAAGCAATGTGTCACCACTATTCTTCAGCAAGAAACCTGCTAGCAATCCTGACTTCCCCACAGGTATGAAAGCAATAGTTGACACTTCAATATAATAAAGTAACTTGAACATTGATTTAAAAAATAAAGATCTGCCTCTGTTATTCTTCTGCTTTCAGGAATTCCTGTATGTTAAATAACATCATCTTTTTTTTTATTGCCATCTAGTTGCAAATACTGCATTTTTTTTTCAAGAAGATAAGCACTGAACAACAAGTTAATTTTACTAAATACTGAGATTTCCTTAAGTTCAGACTTCTGAAAAAAAACAGTAATAAAACAATTTAACACATCAATTTACAGAAATATATGCCACTTAGACCAACACAGAACAGCAGGTTCACTGCTGCATGAAGTACTCCCTCCTGCTATTACTTGCAAGGTAAAGTTCATGCCATATCAAGAATGAAATTAAACATGGGATTGAAACATCCCTAGCCTCAAAATACTAGGGTTACATATTTAAGAATACACAAATTCAGAAGATTCAATGCATTTTGTATAAATGTAATGTTGATATTTGTCAAAAGCCAGCTGATGTTAGAAGAATTTAAATGGCAACATGCTAGAAAAAATACCCAAAACACAGCCCAGGATATGTAAAAGAACAAAAGATCAGCAACATAATTGAGTTTAAGAGCAGCTCAGTGCTACATAAGAAATCTCAGCTGGGAACTAATTAACAACTCGAAGTAGAAGAAACTAGCGCCTGAGCTGCACTGCTCTTGAGACAAAGATCATAGATTGAAACTCTAAACGTAAATATACATAGCAGCACATTATCCATAAACACATTCTCTTAAAGCTTATAATAAGTCCAGTAGCATTTATTTTCCATGTATGTGACAAGTGAAGGTGATGCTGTACGCAATGCAAAAATGCTTTCATCCAAGTTGCAGAATTCACGTCTACCCAAAAAAGGCAGTTCAAAATCAGCACTGCACCTTCCGACCTATGTGCTAACTATGACACAACCTGAATGAGCAATGCCTTTTCCCCAGTTAAAAAAAAGAGGGGCTTCCATAAACACCACAACATCAAGAAATGCAAAGCTTAAATTCAAAGCCTTCGTTTTGAGTAAGCAAATATGACATCCTCTCATCTTACCATGTAACAGGTATTGTAGTGTTCTTTATTTAAAACTTTTTCCAGAAAAGTCCTCGAGCTGACAAAGCTTAACCAACTTAGTAAACAAAAGCAACAACTACAACAACAGAAAGAGAAGGAAGTTACGTCAAGGAAAAACATATTCTGACCCAGATGCAGAAAAAAAAAAATCACCCTGTGATAACTAGCAGAAAGTTAAGACTCACGGAAACCCAGCGTCACATACTTCAGAGGCTTCTGGAACACCAAAAAACAGTACACAAAACTGTAATAGGAAGCATTCCACAGGAAGAATAGATGCTGTCCTTAAAACCATCAAGGAGTATCCTTCTGACTTGCATGCTTTACTTCATACTGACCTCAAATAACCATTTATGTATACTCAACTAAAAACCAAACAGAACACAGAACTACTGCTTAAAGCAATGTACAAACTGCTTGCTTTCAACAAGTCCTGTTCACTTTTAATTAATTTTCATGTCTGGTCTAGCAATTGAGTCCCTTAATTGGCTGATTAGAATCCAATACAAAGTGTACACTGGACTTCTTCTGAGCAAATACTTCTGCTTATTGAGAAAGACATCATGTTGAAACAGCTGCTGGTTATGTTTAATACTTAGTTTACCTACCTACATCTTACATTGTGCGTGTCTGGATTGGATTGCTGATACACTAAACCTCAACATGGTCACTCAAGAAAGCACAGTTTATGTTGCAGTACTGATTTACAGCTGTAGGATTTTATTAGTTGTATGAAAATAACTTAAAAAATACATACACATCTTGATCATTCCAGAATATGTAAATCTTTGACAATTTTCCACATCAGGATGCTCTCCATCTTCTGATAACCTAGGTTATCAACTAACTAAACTACCCACATAGGACAGGCATTCTAATAAAGACAGTGTGGCACAAGCATACCACAGATTTTGTTCTCCACCTTCAGAGATGGCATTATAAGGGGAAATTGCTTCACCAACCTAGTCAAATATGCTGTCACTGCTGTTAATGGCTCGCGCCAATGGATATGAAAGCCAGCTCCCAAGCCTATCATAAGTACCTAACAAAGAACCTGTACAACAGTTGAAGATACCTGAACACTAGAGTTCAATAATATTCTTCAAAGAACTCATCAGGAAGGTGAAGATCCTGCAAAACTTGTTCCACTACTCCAACTTCCTCAGACAGCATACTTAGGCTCTGTCATAGCTTCTAGGTTCTCCACAGCCAAGCTCTTGATGGGCACCTGTTGCTATACTTTAACTCTTACATGCATGTATCTAACCTACAGTATAACACAACACTCTATGAGAGTGCTTTCATTCTCTGGTTTATTGATAATCTTTTTCCCCTCTGTCCACCTGAACATATGATCATGAAACACACCTTTCACACTATGATTGCTGTTCGTGCCCTTAGTAGACAAATAATCATCATCATTAGGTATTAACTACATACTTGACTCAAAAAGGAGAATTAGTTAGGCCTATAGCGTACGTCAGCAAACCAGACCAGAAAGAGGTTTCTATAGGATGCACAAAAGCAACTGTCTCTTCCTCCTCTCAGAACCTCTGATATCAATTACTTTATTGGTACTTAAAGACAGAACACCCAAAGAAGAATCCACAGTAGTCTGCTGTACATATTCGGTAGAACAATTGGGGCCTAAACATGTGAAATGTGGACCTTACAGATAGCTTAGTTAGAATTTTGTTATATATATTTGTTATAAACACTTAACTTCTGGAGATATCTGCAAACTGATACTGAATTCATGCAACAGTGTTGAATGAACAGTGTAAGAAAACCACTTGTTTTCATACCAGTAAAGAAATATTAGAAGCCAGCACTGTCTCTCTAATCTAAAGAGATAAAGGAACAACAGCTTCAAACCAATGTAACTTTAATACCTCTTTAATCTTATTGTCTGATGTAACATGCACAAGAAATCATTTACCTCTAAGCCAGTAATTTCAAATACTACTTAAAGACTAAGAATTAACCACACAGTGAACCACAGCCCTATGTTTGCTAGCACTTGCTCACAAGATGCACACCTGGAGAAGATTAAAAACAACAGCTGAGTTCCACTAGCAGAATACAGCCTGAGATGACACTGGAGTCTAAAAATGCAAGATTAAACTGAAAAAACACACTAATAATCAAATACATAATAACTGACATTTACTAAGATGTGTATTATCATATTGGATTATTTTAACCTATATCTATCAAAATGAAATGGAATTTAATTACCCTATAATGCCACAGACAACAATAGTCATCATCTATCAGGAAGAAGCATACTGTTACTTCAGACTAATGAGAAGGTGGCAATGACTACATTCAAAAATTAACACCACTGTCCGAGTTTACAGAGTTAAACTACATATGCTTTTCCATGAGAAATTACAGAAAAATGAAATTTACTGCACAACATCTATGGAAAAATTTCATTTAGCATAGTACACACTCCCTGCTAAGAAAAATGAGCAGTCATCTATAATCATTCTATACAATACTGTTTCATTTCAAGAGTAGTACCTGAATTTACTACCCTAAGCCAGACAAAGAAGAGGGAGTTGCTGTTCCAGGCATAGGTTCACACAGTACACCTGAGCACAAGTAAGATTAGTATTTCTGAAATTAAAAAATAAAATAAGGTACACCGTTTCTACATTTTCACTTTTCTGTGAATGATCAGAAAGAACTGTACCACATTACAAAAGATATCAAGGTAAGGATACAGGGCTATTACAGTCTGGTACATAACAGCGAGAAAAAAAAACACATACAGAACTTGAGAAAATGAAGGGATTGAGCGTTTACTCTGAAAAGACCCACTGTATTAAATACTCTTAAAAATTATTATTCACCAATGAATTTTGCATTTCAGCAAGCTTTGTTTCCTATCATCATATGGCCTACACTCTTTCATCTGCACAGAACATCCACTGGCTATGCTCCTTTAGCTTAATAATGGCTGTAGATATAAGTAGCCCAAGAAAAGAAGGTTGAAAGAAATCACTTTGTCTATTACACAGTAATGAACTGTGCATCACTTGTCAGAGACCTCTTCACTGCATTTTAAATCTTCTCACTGTGCCTCAAATCTTCTCAAATGAGTACCTCTTTCAACTGCTGTACTGTAGGCAGCTATGAAAAACTCATCTCCTGTCTTTTATATACACCAGCTACAGAGCTGGCCCTGTTGAAGTCAACATGAACCATGCTATGGATTTCAGTGAGATAGAAATGAATATTATTCCACTGAATTTCCAAAATGTGGGGAAAAATATAATACAAGGATGTAATTTGTATTGTAATATTACATCCTGCACAAGAGAAACCTAAGAGTTAATGGTTCAAATTTAACTTCGTTTTCCAAAATGCACTGTTGTAACTGAAAAAGACAAATATCTGACTGATAGAAGCATACCATTATAAATATCAGTTGTTGATACAGTTGACACCATAATACCTGTAGGAAACAGATTTTGAGCAGAGATCTGGAAAGCTGATGATATACACCAAACCACAGGAGCAGAGGGTTAGGATTTGGATTGTGAGGGTTAAGATCTGAACAGCCTTGTAGTCTGCTTATGTGACTAAAGAGAGATTCACACAGTATAAATCTATGGTTAAAAAAGAAAGAAGAGGTCACTATGTCAAGAGAAGCAGCACAGCCAGCTGCCCCATGCTAATCCTCAAGGATCCCTCGTATACTGTGTAGGGTATTTCCAGAAATAACAGTACCTCAATGATGAGTTTTATAGAAGCCCTTGTAATGACTCAAACCCACTAACCTTAAGAGATTCAAGCAAAGAAAAAAAAACAAACAAGAGAACACATCTTTTAAGGCCTACAGATGATGAAAAATAATTTTTCATATATTTTAACATTTACTTTATTCCTCAACTACTAAGAAACAGGGCTTGGAATAAACAATCCCATCTTCGGATACTTCTGGCAGATCTACTGGAAATACATTAAAAATGTGTTACTAAAACCTCAGCACAACTTTCCAGAGGTCACAAATATACTACATTCTAGTGGCTTACTTAGACAAGGGCTATAACCTCCAACTCAGGTAAATACTCACTAGTTAAATCCTAAGACAATGCCTAACTCTACATCTCTGCAGGTTATCTCACTGTAAATGAGAAGTCAGGACTCTGCAATGAAGTCTAGGGTGAAGAGGAAAGAGGTGCATTTCAGAAGGGACAGTCTCTCAGGAACCTCAGTTTAATAAAAGGTAAGAGAGGACTCTTCAAACCGATCTCAGAAGAAGTTTGAATGCCTAACACTTTCCAACTCTTCTAGGGAAAAAAATAACCACACAACTGACAAAAGGATTACTCACTTCAGTGATACAAACCCAGGTTAAGATTGAAGAAAGAAGTGTTAACAGTAAAATAGTTTGTACAGTGAAAACTAGGAAGGTGAAGGAGCAGGAATTTCTATATAGTAATTTGATTGTCATGTAAAATAACACTCAGATGCCTGACTCAGTCAAGGAATAAAACTTGGAACAACTCAGTTAAATACAGCAGACTACAGAATTCAGTATGCATATCCAGTGCATGAATTATTACATTTTTTTTCCTTGATAATTCCATATAAAAAAAAGGTAGAAGCATTCTGTAATTACGATAGCTTCACCTTTCTACTAAAATAATTTCAAAACTCATAATTGAAGCTTTAAATTTAGTCTGTTAAATATCACAAATTCAGTCTTTTGCATTTGCTCAGTAAAGTTAAATCATGGAGGAAGGATCGCATCAGAAAGGTCTGAAGGTACAGCAGCGTCTGCACCCCGATGATCTACTCCAACAAACTGCACACAGAGCTATCCTAATCCTTTATCCTACTTCATTCCTACCTCATCTTTTCACTCCGGAGAGTGAATCCTCTTTAATGTACAACTGAACTGCTAAAGTTCCCAACCAACACATCAAGCTGAATATCCCCCGTGAAACCAGTTACAAACCAAGTGCTCTTGCTTGAGAAGGACTTCACACAAAATCCCTGAAGGAGAGTGACAGCTTCTTAACTTATATAAATCAGCTCAACTGCCTAGATGTTATTCTTTTCAACCTGGAGGTAACTTCGTCCGCATCTGTCTTCACATGTATTTACGATATATATACTTGCCATGCTTAAAACATTTGTCCTTTCCCATTGCTTAACATTTTGTTCTGGCAAAACCACAACACATTTAGAAGTACACAAGACAAACAGCATTACAGTTTTTTCTAAAAATTAACCTTTGCAGTGATTTCCATATTTCTCAATCCCCCACTTAAATAGATGCAGTACGCACATAGACAGCTACACATCCCTGAACTGACATACTGTTTCCTGGTGCAGCAGACTTTACCAGCTCTGAGCTACCTTAAAAGGAATGCCAATAATATGCATCACAGAAGTGATTTAGAAAATGAAGAAATCAATACAATAAACGCTAGTCCTATCCATCTTCCTCAGACTCATCAGTATCCAGAAGAAACACACCTTGCTCATTTAATTTCTGCTTCTGTTGGCAGAATTTGAATACTTTATTCAAAGCCTTTATTACACACAGAAGCATTGTGCGCTCATAACAGTTCTGATCTTAATTTCCTGTTTTAGCCTTCATATAGTCCTGTATTCAGGAGACTGTTGATACAAACCATAAATTTATAGCTCTGTATTTCTGCAGCCTACAGAAATATAGAGCTCATAATGTAAAAATCAAAACAACAACAAAAAACCCCAATCACTCTCAGTAAGACAATGTTCAGAGAGCCACTTATACATGAAGCTACTTGAGAGTTTGATCTGTAAATGAAGGATCCAAATCTTACTAAATGAGAAATTTGACTGCAAGTGCTGTTCTGTTGTTAATTTTGACAGGGTGCTTTTTAAAGGGAATGAGTCCTGACAGCAGCTAAAAGAAGAGATGTCTTTTATTATTCTTAATATATAAATTCTAGTCATTAAAAGAGGCATTTGGTAAATTAGAACATGTGCCTTAGTCTGTACTGTGTATTAAGCCACTAGAAGTTGCATAAACTGTCTTTATAAAAGATGCATCAATAAATATCATTTGGGGAAATAAATGTATCAGTATTATTCTTATGACATGACACAGAAATTCAGATTTCAGTATCAAATTGCAACATTTACAATTAATCATGAGTAGAGCTGAACACCATTTGAGTGGAAAAAGGGCAAAACCATACTGATGTATTATCTCATAAAAATGAGTGTTACAGTGCTCAAAATAGGCTGAGGGTTTTGCAAGCTAGATATGTGACAGCTGGAGACTTCTGGAACCTCAAGAAAGAGGCCACCTGAATTCTTTTTAGTGGCACAGCCCTTAGTTTTCCAACACACACTCAATTTCCCACTTCCAAATGCTATTTAACTATCAAATACAAATCATGTTTTATTTAAAAAAGATTACATCAATACATTTCCTTAAGCCCTTTTGGAACCTCCTGGCATTAACATCACATTCAATGATTTCATTAATCATGACCAGGTATTTCAAGCCATGCGGGATCTGAGGCAGTGTATTTTCAACTTCAGATTTTAACTGAGAAAATGCTTTTTTTTTTTTTAATAAATCTGAGCATATACACCATGGAAAACCCTAAAGCACGTTCAGTCTATTGAACCTTTCCTTTCCTCCTAAAAGCTAAACAATTATACTGGAATCAAAACTTAACGCCTAATAATCCTGCTTAAGGAAGTCAATTTAGAAGACTCATGAAGACATCTTACCAGATGTCTGCAAATCTTACTGTCATAAGATATAATGTGAACTTGGATGAAAAAAAGTTAACTCACTTGTACCAGTAATGTGATTGTCAAGAAAGGTGCTGCAGAAATCTCAACTTAAGCCACAGCTTATTATCCAAAGCAAATTTAATTCTTCAGATGCAAGTCTTAACTGCTGTCTACATTTTTATCAAAATTTTTGGTCTCTGACAACTGAACATAGTAACACATTGCCACTGTAAAACCTTCTAAACAAGGAACACATGAGAAGATACAGTTTAAAATAATTTACAGTCATCATTTTCTTGTTCTTTATTTGTATTAAAAATATGATCAATTCAGTTTTTCTTCTAAGTATTGCCCTTGACAATATATAAACTTTGCCACAGATACAGATCCATATTGGAAAACATGCCACTTGTTCAGCTTATAATCCTGAACTAAAAGTGATCATAAAAGAAAATCCACAAAGTTAGTAGTCCTTAGAATGCAAATGTTTCCTCTGCTTTCACCCAAATAGTGGTGATAAGTAAACACAAATATGGGATTTATGTCATTAATATAAAACCAACAGCAAAGAAAAAAAAAACAAGAACCACCAAAGAAAAGCAGTTTTTGTCTTCCACTTCACTCAAGTTTCACAGCATACATAAAGATATGAATAAGTAAGGGACTCCTCACCCTGACTTCCTGCACAGCAGCTCGAGAAAGATATGTTCAGATTAACATAAATGATAATAAATATACATAAGGGTGTCTTTCCAAGTTATCAAACATATTTCAATGTTAACAGATCGGGTCAAGTCAAAAGGTACTTCATATAAGTAGTTCAGTTATGCAAATCTGTTTATGACTGCTTAAGGACATGAGATGACTTCAAATGCTCACTAATGTATACAGTGTGCATTTAGTGCAACTCACATGAATTCCCACTCCAATTACTGTGCAGTCTGCAAAGACAAATCTACTAAATCAAGTCAGACTGCTCTATTTGCTTTGATCAAAACAGTTAACATTAATTATATATCACTTCATGGATACTGCTTTCCTACACATTCACTACAAAAACAAGTAGGAAAGTTTGAATAAAAGTACTGAAATAACTACAGGTACAGGTGGTTACTCAAACACACTTCTACCAATATTTCCAAAGCAAGCTATCATGAGAAAGTGATTCCAACCTTTATCTGTACCCAGTAAGTGACTCAGGACTCCCAACTAAAACAAGAGGAAGAATTTCTTTTAAAATCTTCATCTGTTTTCTTCCAGGGCGTCATTTTCTGTTTATACTGTTTCTAGTTTCACTTACATAACTTTCAAAACCCTTTGTGAAAAACATCAGAGGAGAATAACTTCAAGTCACTAAGCAGACTGGGGTGGTAGGAAGGGAAGACATTGGATTTATTTTTCCTTGAGATTTTTCAAGTTTTCAGACAGATATGGAACTGGATTCATGCCACCACAGAGTCCATCCTGTTCTTCCATGTACTAGAGAGTAAATTAGCCTAAGGATATTTTCTAGGCTTTCCAAGCAATGGCTTTAATTTCAATTTCAAAATTTTTAAAATTAAATATCCACCCATCCATATGGAAACCCAGACATTTAGTCTCTTAGATTTATTAAGCTCTATTTACATTGATAATAGAATTGGGAGATACGATTTGGCACAGCAAACACAGGTTTAGCAGCCTAATTGCTTGGGTTTTGTACAGCAGATCACATTAATGCTAAATGAGGATTTCCACAATTCAGTCAGCGCTGACTGAGAAACAAAAGGTGGGACATGCTGTGGTGATTTGGGAAGAGGCAGCTACCAGGGCCACAGGGCAGGAATGGTCTCACCGACAGCACAACACAGGTGTGCCAAAGGAAACAAGAATGCTGCAGCACAGACCATCATGAATTATGCCTGTGTGTAACCCAAGGACTCCAGACAATCACACCTTGTCCTACAGCTCCATGGGGACCAGGAGGACAGGCCCCCACAGGACAAAGAGCTGCAGCTACTGTGAAACAGCAACGTAAACAAAATTCTGCTTGCACACTGAATTCCTTATAGTATTCATCCAGGCCTTGAGATACAACTCATTATTCTGTTCTGCACTTGCAGTGACCACACTGTACACTTTGCTCCCTTAAATATTCTCATGCGTAAACAAACTTGGCACCGATTGCCCACGACATCTGAACCCAGTCTGACTGCATAGCCCTCGGTTCATGAACCTTAGAGGACTGAAAAACTCACTGTGAAAAATACAGTGCTTGTTTTATCAGAGCAAACAAGTGAAAAGATTTCAACGATGACCACGTATTGTTTCAGAATAACTGCACACTGAATATTTCATATCCAGTATTACGATTAAAGAATAAACAAATCACAGCTACGTATTCTGTCAGTTCTTCTCAATAGTTTAATACTTCCTTCAATTTCTTGAAAGCTTCATTATTGTTTTCCCTAAACTTATGTCCACATTTAATCACCAAAAACACACCTCCACCACACAGCAGATGTGTCATTAACTATTTCTGAAAAAAAGTGAAATAAAATCACCCAGCATGAGAATACTATGGAATAAGTCAACACTAGCAGATGGTGTTTATTTTGTCACTGCTTGTGTTAAAAATTACCACCTATTTCATCAGTTCCTTTAAGGTGGAAGCCTCATGTAAAAGGTGAAAACGTTATCTTTTGTAAGCTGTCACAGAACTCCTTAAAATATAACCACTTGTTTTCATGGTTTCCAGTTTTCTAGGACATAGCGCAATACACAGGAGATGGGTTTGTATAAATTTGACGTGTTTTGCCAGTAGCTCAGCCTTCCAGTGCAATCTGTTTTTGTACCTCAAGCACATTTTGCAGATTCCTTAGTTCAAACACTGTTGTTCTCAAGACATACTCTGTAATAAGTGTTAAGTCCACCCCCAGGAGGGGCATCTCTTGGAGATATCAACTTGCTTTGTCCTAGGACTCAATTGACAAAAGTTTAGTTTTTATTTCAAGTCTCCCCCTACGAATTTCTTGCATTCTTATCACACACTTTTGGTTTAGATAGTCTACAGAATTATTTCTTAACAAAATGGCATGGTGCATGAAAAGTAATTCTACAATTGCTACTTGGCTACTTAAAGAAACCCTTCTTAAAATCCCACACTAAAAAAAAAAGAGGTTCTGCTCATCTATTTCTCAAAGCATCTACTCTGAAATGGAAAATAAAAACTTAACAAAACCCAAACTCATGCAATCCTCACTACAACAAATCCAAATTGGATGCAGTGGAAACTAATTTCATCACTACTGTGACTTAAACAGAATTACTGATCCTGGAGTTTAAATACAATTTTAAACAAAGTAAAAGAACCTACTTGTACCTGAAGGATATCAGACATTGATATATTACTTCAAATGTAGACTTTAAATGTTGTGCCATACAGAAATTAGACACACACCACATCCCTACACAACCAGCTGCATTTTGCTTCAAAACATTACAAACACAGTAAGATAAAATCCAATCCCTTTCCTTCTCTCAGAAAAAAGCATAATCTCTGTCATAACAGTGTCTGATCACGTGCCAAAGCTAGAACTTAACTGCATGCCACAGATTACCATAGGTTTCTGAGATACTTGAGATGCAACAACACAACGAAGAGCCCATTAAATATAGTTTTTCAAATCTCCTTTTGGTATTGGCAGGACTACTTAAATTCAGAGACTTCAGCCTCTGCTACAAGTCCAGATCTACGTGGTCACAGTTTACTTGGGATCATTATGTGAAAGCAAACCACAAAGATACTCAAACCACACTACAGTGGCTGCAAAGTGAACTAAAAGGTGGGAAACAGCAGAAGACAAACTGCCAGGACAACCTCTGTTCCTGAACTATAACAGTTTCTTGTAGTTACCTGATCATGTACGCAAGCCTTTCCCTCTACCCATAAGGTCTCCTATTGCACTTAATGCTCACATTGGCTTGCCCAAGCTATAAAAAGAACAGATTCTTTTATCTTCGTTATTCAATGAGAAGCACAAAATCCATCCTATTCAAACCATTCCCTAAGCATTACATTATAATGTCCCAGGTTTTTATGTATTGCTCAACATTACACTATCCGAATGCTTTAAATGAATGATTCTGACAATACTGTAAGCTTTCACAACACTATTTTACTGAAAAAGTATGCCAAACCTACAATCTCTTTTTCCTTCCTTCCTTTATGTAATTCTGCTATTTCACAGACCGTAGGTTGAGGTCCCTTCCAACCTACCCAAAACAAAACTTGACTAGTTCTGACTACTCCCACTACAGGCAGAGATATCTCCCAATAGACCAGGTTGCCCAAGACCCCAGCCACCCCAGCCTTGAACACTCCCTAGGGATGAGTATCTATATATTAACAGTTTTTCCTCTCCTGGCAGAGAAGTCAGAAAAAGTGAGACTTAGGTTTACACTGCATACTGAGAAGGGACAACTTTTGTTCAAGAAGTTTTTATCCTTTCTCCTTCCAAGGGCCAAACACAAAGCTGAAAGCAACCATTCTGTGCTTCTGCCTGTGTTTCTGAAGCTCCATTTTAATAACCATATTCAGCACTTAACCTTTGCTTTCATCACTTGCTTAAAAAACCTCTTGTTCTGCTTCATATCAGTTGCATTCTCCTTAACAAAGGCTGAATAGACCAGGACATCTCAAATTTTGTTACAACAGAGACCAAGCAATCCCTCAATTAAATGAGCACACTGCATAACTGGATACCTTTAAAAGGAAAAAAAAACAAACCCAAGGACTCTACTTACAGTGATACAGAGATACCTCTTCTGTTTACACAACATGCACACTGAAAGCATTGCAACTCTATCTGGATGCATTCTCAGCCAGCTAAGGCTTTAAACCAAGGTTAGTGCCATCTGCCTCTTTTTGGTTGCATTTAGATTGATGTAAAACATCCTGTGGCACTTTTTAAAAGACCAGAGTTAAAGCTTGGCTTTAGTCAGTTTCCTTGAATTCGTAACGTAACACAACTGGCTGACATCAACATCAGTCAGAACACCTGGATCCATAAGCACAGCACAACTTTTCCTGACAGGCAATGAACTATTTTACTTCCTATGTTAGGTATGTCCAATTAGACACATATTTAAATAACAAGCCCTGTTCTTTTTTCTATTGCTTTTCTTAGTTCAATTATTTTGCTAAATGCACCTTACCACCAAACTAGTGATTAGAACTAATACTACTGGCAAATATTTTTTATTTCCACATAACTGGTAATAATATTCTCAGGTTCTTCTTTATTACCAGAGCCCTGAACAAACACAATACTAAAAACTGTAAGGGAAACAGAAAAATTTATTTTAATTGGGGCAGGTATCAACAGGTATCAGACTCTCAAGGGAAAAAAAAAGAAAAAAGAAAACCGAAGGGAAAAAAAAAATTGATTAAAAGCCCCAAGGCTTCAAACAAGAAAAGACATAATTCACACAGACACAATTTGTTGGGCAAAACCTTCCTATGACCCTGGAAAATGCACTCAAGTATCACTGAGATCTAGTATAGCCTAATTATCATAACCCATTCATTTTAACTGTGCCAAAATCTCTTCTGCAATACCAATAATCATGAACACTTCAGATATGCAAAGTTATTTATCTGAACACTTCCATTCTTCATACAGCTTCCAACTTGACCACAAACCATGCAGTTGTCATCGGAGGCAAATTTTACTATTACATACCAGAATCATGAAAATTATACCACCAAAAGCTCTGGTTCCCATTCTCCTAAGAAACATGGAAGTACAAGAAGAACCTTATCTCCAGTGTGAAAACATAATGAGCACTCTTAGGTTGTATCAACTACGAAAGAGTTGCAGATGAACAGACTCTGATGTAAGAAATTGTCTCAATATTTGTTCCAGTCACTATTTGAGATCCAAAGCGTAATTTCATACATTAGATTATACCAACAATCAAATGACTACAGGAAAAAAAGAAAAAAAAAAGAACAGTAAGAAAACTTTGTAATGATTAAATTAAACAGAGTATTATTCCTGCTTAGGGCCTGAATTCAGCAAACCATTTACTTCAGTGTTTAAATGAGATGCCAAAATAGAAAGACATCTCTCATGCATGTACCAGGTCATAGTTACAAAGGAAGAAAAGCATGAAATAACAGGATACGTCTCTCACCTCATTAGGCAGGCAAATATAGGGCAAAAATTGCAATCTTGATGACAAAGGACCTCATAAAAACTAGTAACATACTGATACCGTAAGTCAGTATAAGCATACATATCTGGAAAATTAAAACTGCTTTGAATTCAGGAGGAAGGGGTCACCAAATCACCATTTTGCAGTAAAATATATCACAGATTTCACTTATCATATCTTTTTGATTTTTTTTCCACTTTTGGTGAGAAAAACACTGCCAGCAGTTTTACAAACATCCACCTGTTCTCAAGGGAGTTTTGCCCTCAGGGAAACAAAAAGGGGCAGGATGGGATAAAGGAGCAGTACCTCAGAAAAAGCTGCCAGTAAATGATTACATACAAAACCAAAAACAACAACAGCAACAAAACCACTACCAAAACTCATGTTTTACACAGTCCTAAAACACAAAACATCAGTGCCACGCTGTAATGACAACAGTACCAGCACAACAAGAAGACATTACAAGAAAAGAGGAACACAGAAGGCTCACCCATCTCCAAGGATGTAGGCAAACAGGAAAAAACTCCACAAAGGAGGGATCTCCAACAAGAGAACCTTCCTGAGTGGCAGTCAGCCCTTAAATGAGGTCTAAGAGGGATGCAGCCTGGCTCCAGCCCTTCTGGTCACACGGGTGAATTGCCTTCACCTGTGCTCCCAGGGCTGCCCGCGGCTTTTCCCCAGGTGCTCCATCAGTAGTTCAGGCCGTGACTCAGCACTTCCCTTACACACACCAAGCATGACTGCCTAAATCTGTAAACCGTGGATCAAAAATATCCAAATCAAAATGAATGCAGCCATTACTAAATCTCTTATTAAATAAAACTCGGATTTAAGAAACCCTAAGCAGCGTCCAGCACATGCAAGCTTTAAACAACGGATAAAACATATGTGACTGCCCTTGTGAAAATACTGCCACACATAGGTGTGATATTGTTTTTAACTCGTGTCTGTAGCACCCAAACCTGGCAGCTCTTACATATCTTAGTTAATTTTTAATCCATGAGGAACCTCAGTCCCGTGAAGCAGTGTTAGCACAGGGAAACTGCAGCTCCTTCCCCACCCACTGAAGATGTCCAAATACAAAACTGCCCCAAGTTAGTTCCATCAGGGAGGTAATATGCAACAAAAGAGAAATAAACAGAGAGAGAGGACTCTTATTCAACAGAATATAAACACCCAGGAGGAAAAAAAAGAATCCCACAATGCATAAAAAGCAGAAAATAGAAGTAGAGTAATCTGCAAAACACACAAATTCTGAAGGAGGATCTAAGTTCACAAGGAATACAGTTTAAGCAAGATAAAAACCTTACGTATTAGAGAGTTCTTTGTCTCAGCCAGCTGCTGCCAGCTTGTCTGTCTGTCTTTCAATTTCTCAGAAAGGTGTGTGTGAAAATCTAAACAAAATAAAACAAATACATTTTAGAGATGGCTCCTTCCATTCCATTCAGTTTTGGTGTAATACAACCAACAGAATGGTTCACCTCCTCCCACCCAATGTGTCTTTGAATAATTAAAAATAAATCAGTCATTTTTATCAGAGACGGAGAATTTTATCTTTTTATTAACCACTCTTACAGAGTCATATTGAGTAGCAGTACTACTGGCAAAATGCTGCTTTCCAGGAGGTACACATGCACTTTGTCCATATCATTAACTATGAAAACAGGCAGTGCATAAAACTGTGTATACAGTATGTTAACACGAGGTCCGTAAGAATTTTCCCAACGTGCAGCACAGAATGTATATAAGATCATAGTATGTTATTTTAGGTTTATTACCTATTAGTCCTATTAATCAATAATGTAACATTTTACATTTCTGTAAAATATAAGTTTAATTATCTAAAAGCAGACTCTTATGACACATTTGGAAAACAAACACTTCCAGCTGTTAGAAATCACTTCTTGCATGTTCATTGCAGCACCACGATGACTTTTACATTGACTGTCAACAAAATTGGGCTCATTCTGCTGCATCTCAGCCAGATAGGATCCAGTGAAAATGCAGTGTTGTGAGGATTGTTTTTCTTCATCGTATCATGAAACTCTCCAGCTTTAGAAAACCAGATTTTAACACACGAAAAAAACTATTACTTCAGCTTTAAGTCACTATATTTGGGGCTTAGAAAAATAAATGAACAAAGCTTTCTGTTTTACAGCTAGTTTAAATATGGCTGCATTTTGGAAACATGATGCAATTATACAGACCCTTTATGTATGAAAAGCATAGAATTCATTGAAAAATATTATTCAATGTCACAGAAAAACAAAACAAAACACACAAGAGTTTCCAAGTAAATTGAATACATAAAACCTATCTTTATGCATATACATGACTTTTCTCACACCAACAAGAAAGACGAGAACCCTAATAATTAATTCAGTTCTCACTTCTCACTGCTTTTAAGGCCACACTAGGAAACGATTTGACCTGATACAGATTCAAATGCTTAATTAGTAAGATAATAATTTCATCTTGCATCCAGGAATCACCAGAATGAACACTGAAAATATACAGTGTATATCACAGCGATTTATTATGTGCAATAAGTAAATACCAAGCCAAATATATTGTATGCTTTAGAAAATAGAAAAAAGATGCAAGCCCAGGCGCTTGCTATTTGTGAGGACCACAAATGTTTCTGATCCAAATTGCTGCAATAGTAATGATCTGAAAGAAAGTTGGCTCTGAGTTTTACGTCGAGGGCTTTCAAGGTAAACAGTATTTCTAAGAGACAAGATACACTTCCACAACGAAAAACTAGATACCATTTACTAAACTGGCTGAATGTCTCCTTGCCCCTGATGACATTAAAGTTTGATGTGGTGTGACTGTAAGTCATTTTCAGGTGTTTTGGCTCCTGTCTAATTAGATCATCTTTTCTTTTGATGGCACAGACTTTTGGTTTAACAGCAAGGAAGCAAAACAACAGATTTCCAGTAACTCTCCACTGAAAAATAACATCATGAACAACATGCAACTGAATCAGGTACACGAAATGTGGAGTACAGTGACTACTGAAACTTTGGTAACTGTAAAAAAAAAAATAATTATAAATCCATCCTCTTGGTTTTGCCATATGTTTTTCCCCCAAAGATAATACTAGATGTTTTTAAAATTATGTTCTTTTTTTAAACTTTTTATTTTTAAAATGTATTTGCTCGTATTTATATCAAGAACTATACATGTAGGAATATATCGAGAAATAAAGCACAGAACTGATTCTATGAGCACCACCCTTCTGTGGTCCATACAGCGGAACCATTTTTGTGGTTTTCAGTTCCACGTTTCACCCTACAGTAGTGCAAATATTAAAATATTTGATATCCTGATTTTTGTTTCAATAATTTTGTTTTAATTTGTTTTGAGAAGGATTAAAACAAAAAACAAAAAAAACATCAACAGTTTGTTGACTGCCATTTTCTTACACTGCACATTAGAAGCTTGTGTATCGTACTAAATCAGTTACTTCCTCTCTTTCCCTGACTGCAGCCACCTTTCAATATTTATTCCTTACAATTGCAAAGAGCACAGATGAGGATGGCAACTGTTCCCTCCAAGGCAGCTGAGCCATCCCTATTTTTCATGTAAAATATCCAAAACGAAGTAAGTTTTCAAGCTCTGTTTCTCCAAGAATAATATTAGAAAAAAAAAAGTTTGCTGTCAGTGCCCAAAGGAAAGGATTATTTAAATGTTGAGTCACTTCTAAAACTGTGTCATCTGAAGAGAAGTCTCCATGGGTACTACCTTGCTCTGACACTCACAGGGAGTTAAACCTAATTGCATTTAGGGTTATCTCTAGCAGCTACACTCAGAATCCAATATCCTCAAGAGAACTATTGTTCTAACTAATCTATTTATTAGGCTATTATTCAGATTTAATACAGTCTTTTATAAAAATAAAAATATAAAACAAAAATCTCAAAGGGATAGTAATGGATTTTGCAGTAATCAGACATAGATATGACCTACAATATCAAGTCCTGTCAAGTTAAAAAAGAAATGCTTTTGTAAGTAAATCTTTCGATCATTAAGTTAATTTTATGCCCTATCATGCACCACATTTCACAGCTGGAAGAAGTAAAATCCCTGTGAATTTCCCCTGCTTTCTTCTTACATGTTTCTCTAAAATGCAAATCCCCCATGTCCACACTTTCTTCTGCTCCTACACAAAGAAATCTGCTTTCCATGCATCATTTTCAAGACAAATGTACCACTTCTCAGTCCAAATTGTAAATCAATGTTGATACAGCTTCTTTTAAGTAAAAGCACAAGTGACACTTTTTCCAAAATGAGAAAACAAACACTGTACTGCCAAAATCCATCTTCTGCAACGTGTATAGTGCTCAGACAAGTTTCTTGTCTCCCAAACGGTATTCAGTAGACTCATTTTCTTCTCTCCTCACATCATCCTTTTCAGAAACTGTCCCTCTGCTTCCACCATTCTATTACTTTTTACCACTCACTCCATTTCCTCACATCCCAACAGGCTTCCGCTAGTCCAGGTACTCAGACAAGACGTACAGGAGATCTTCTTGAGGTTCCACAGAAATGCTGACAAAGAAAGGCTGCAACTGCTCTTCTTACACCCCCATTCCTTCCCAACCACCATGCCTTGGGACCAGCCAAAAGAAAGTGCCTCTGCACCTTGTGGAGCCAGAGGTCTCACCCAGCAGGACCCGCCAGCTGCTTCTTTCTTTGAGCAGGGAGGCCTAGCATGAAGACCATTCCAGAATAAAATAAGAAAGCTCTTATCAGTGCAGCAACTTCAGTATCATTCAGCATGACCCGCCCATTACGTAGCTTTGTTCTCTCTTGCTAAGAGCTACTGTTCACCCTAAATTGTTAATTAACTGATGAGCCTCAATCACCTCCAGACTATTTTTATTTACTCATCTCTGTTCCCTTTCTACAGCAAGCTCTGTAGTGAAAAAAATCTAGTTAGAGTTTTTAAGTAATTAACTTGGTAAATTCTAATTTATCACAATTCACAAAAGGAAAAGTGCACAAATTCACCATTTTCCTGTATTATTTATTTGGGAAAAATCGCTAAGGGGAAGAATTCCATCTCACATTTTAACAACTGTCTCTTCAGCCACTATAATAAGATTGCTTACAGCTCTGAAACAAATCTATTCTCTGAACCCTTTGAGAAAGAACACAAGTACAACCTGTAGTGAGTCAGTCAGAAATCTTTTATCGCATCTCTGTCCTAAGGTAAAGCATAAAACTAGACACAACATACACTGACAGTTCCTCAGCATATTCCCTGAAACTCCAGGAGTTGGTGTTTCAGGTTTCCCAGGTTTTTTTTGTTCAGTAGTTCTGGCTGACCTTTTCTCAGGTTACTCCATGAAAAAGTGAACTGTGAATTGTTGGTATTTACGAAGTCCAGATAGAAGAAGACCAACTTCCCTGAATGTTATTTGCAGAAGTACGTTACAGTTCATATGCAATCTGTTATTTGTTAGCTTAATTTGATATTGCATAGTCCCCATACAGGAAGAAAATCAGTGAACAATCATTACTTATTGAAGTTCCCTATGCCACTCATCCCTGTGTGGACAACTGTCACAAGTTACTGTATTTAACACTGAACATTATTAAACTACTCGGCCTTTCTTCACAAGGAATCTATGCCTTATTTTGAGTAACTCATGCCATCTGCTGTTATACAACAGAAGGATGAGAATTCAACATAACATGGTAACATTTAAGGTATGGACATCCCAAACCTCCATACAATGTCAGTAATGCCATCTCCTGTTTAGTTCTTCACACAAACTTCCTTGCACATTGTAGGAAGGGGATTACTCCAATACTGAATGGCCATTCTTCTGTAGGACCGCAGTTGTGCTAACATAGCTTTCCTGAATAAGGACAGTTGAGAGCCCAGCACATTTCCTCATCAATTATGAATTCCACCTGCTCTTCCCAGTCACTCAGCATCGTGAGAGCCTTCTTGAAATTTTTCAGCCTTTGTCTTCCCTACCCTAGATAACCCCTGGCACACAAATAACTGTCAATTCACTGCACATCATCTTTTCTTCAGCTCATTTAAAAAATGCCAAAGTGCAGTTTGCCAGATGAGCAGAAAAACTAAGTGCAGAGATAGCAACATACTCAACAAACTGATTCAGCTCTTCTATGCAACTCTTGTCCACCTTACACAGCGTAGTATCTGCTTCCTCCTGCATACAAACGTATGCTGGTAGCAGATATACTCAACCATTTACTGACAGACAGAATCTAGTCTTAAGGACTGTGCCCAGTTTCTACAAACCAAGCAGGCTATTTAAGAGCCCGAATAACTGCCTGGATAAGACAGACATACATAAACACATTACAAGTTCATGCTGTGCACTGTTAGAAAGCATTAGACAGAATGACTCAAAAGGGAGAACATTTCAGAGTAAATAAAAACAGAAAATACTTTCTGCATGTACCAGAAGAATATTTATGATGTGAAAAACACTGCGATATATATTCTATTTAAACTACAAATACCGATTCATGTGGTGAGTGACCTAGTTTCCTTTTCATTTTCAGTGTATTTTAGCTATTCCCTCTTGATTTGTGTTTTCATTAAAATCTTGAGAATATGTCCCTTTAAGTCTGATGGAGACTGAATGGACATGCAATGCTTTGTAGAGAATATAGAAGCATTTTTTCCCCAACGTTCTCTCTCTCAAAGTCATACTTCTAACAGGAACTTACTTGAAGAGCAAATAAGTCTAATTTGTTTTCCCCTCTTACCTTTCCTTCACAGGAATTTAAATGCAAATGTGAGGTAGCATGAACACCAACAAATGCACGGGCTGGTACTGCAGTCTAATGATAGCACTCACAAAGCAAAAGAGATGCTGCACTCTCCTGCTTGTTGCCACAGTGCTCTGCAGTTGGGATCACTAGAAGCATTCTGTAGAGCTCATTTTTGCAACCAAATTCATAGACAGCCTTTGAAAATCATGCCAATATTTGTACAGAATTAGCGCCATTAATTTCTACAACCTTGTGGAATAACAAACAACATTTTATGGAGACAATTAAAGACTTAGAAGTTCACAGTAGTTAGTATATGATTTTTTTTAATCCTTCTCTAGCACTTCATTGAATTACACTAAACCCTGTCATATAAACAGGCAAAAATATTGCATAAAAACCTGGCTTCCAATGAAAGCTCAATTTCAGCCATGATCTTGCTAATCATATCAGGACATTCTAGGCTTCCCTACAGATCTCTGTTTTTCAAATTCAAAAAGTTATGTTGACAGCTCTGTGTGTTCGTAAGGCTACTGCTGCTTAGCCTGCCTGCTTCCACATGCTCCCTGAATCCAGTTTGAAGCTGCAGTTTTCAAATATTTTGTCAATCACCGTTTATCAAATGCATTTTCTTAAGACAGCTGTGAGAACAAGATTCAGTGATGACAAGACGTCTTAGCTCTTGTTCATTCTATCCTCAAGTCATCAACTCGTATTTTTATCTCTGAGGAAGTGCAATACTCTGATTAGCTCTACCTGTTCACTAAGTGGGCAGTTGAGTTGCTGCGTTGGCAAGGCTTCTGATCAACAGAACAAGGAGTATCAATGGATTCTCAGCAGGCCATTTCTGCCTACTTTTTCCCTTATCATAAGTGCTATTCTGAAAATACTGCTGGCACTCTGCACATAGAAGTGATTGAGTAAAAACATACAGTGCGGGTTGTCAATTTATCCTGAAACAGTCTCTAGTGAATAGATAGAAGTCATCTAAACCACAGAAGAAAACAGTGCTATTGCACAGATCTGCCAAATTCCCCACAGAACATTCCAGATAAAATACTGGCCTCTGTTACACACACCTACACTCCAAAGGATGACAGTCGACATCACTATTTGCATACATCATATTTTTACCCTTATCATAATGGAAATGCCATAAGCATAAGGCAGTACACAGACAGCCTATTTCCAAACACTTCAGTTGATCAAAAAGTGTGACATTTGATCCTGTGTATGGCCTCCTGTGGTATAAAAGAGGAGATCTCAAAAGCAGTTCTGCTTTAAAGAGAATGGAATGTAGAAAATTTCAGCCTTCAGAAAACAGAAAGCGAGGAAAAAAAAAACCAAACAAGTAATGACTTGAATTTTAGAAACACCAAACACTTCTGCACCAGCTGAAGTTATACAGAAAACAGCATTTGAAAATAGAACTTACATGAACTTATGACAAAACTTTTGCTGTTATTTATCATATTTAATATATAAAAAGGAAAAAAGCATTAGGAGGACCAGAGTAGTCACAAAACTAGGAGAAAAATCCTTAGGATATGAACAGGAGATGTCAGGCTACCCTGTAACACTGTCTCCTTGCCAGCCCTAGAGTGGGAGAAGGTTAGAAACAACTCTGGAGTGATGGCAAAGGTGCAAAAAATGTCAGAGAGGACCACAGCATACAAACATATCAATAAGCAAGGCCAGCTGGGAAGAGCTGGCCTGATGTTTCAAAGCACTGCAGACAGGTTTTGTGAAAGACCAAGCTGAAACTGGAAGTACACAAAGAACTGTCACATCCTTTCAACACACCCTACACCCTCTTAAGGCAGCTATTTTCAGATTATGATCCTTAAGGAACCCATAAAACTCAAGTGAGAATTCTCAGTTCCAAAGAAAGAAAGACTATTACTGGAGGAACAGCACAAACATAAGCTTTATGCTATTTTAAAAGGCAAAAGCTTGCACTTTGCTGAATCACGTAGCTGCATTAGGAACCTGAAACCTGTGAACTCAAGGCAGATGATGTTCAGAGTTCATAATGCAGCAGGTTGGTTATTCCCTGAAGTTTGAAACCCTGATGGTACAACCTGATGGTGACTGACCCTCCTGAAAAATCAGGACCATCATTATAACAAAACAGGACCAACCCTTGTCAGTACATCTGATCAACTTTAGGAAACTATTAATATTTCGGTTTTACTGACTAATAGGACACTGAAATACAAGCAACAACAAAAACAACAACAGGATCAAGTAAAAGTCAGTGACAAACTGCATTTTTTCAGCTATTGCCTGCTGTCCTTTTTCACTCAGCATACGGGTCAAATTCACCACACGATTTTAGATGTTCATAGAAAAACTACCTCGGGATCACAGGTAGTTTTTCTCATAGAAAACTGTCCAAAAACATTTAAAAAGCTACACAGTAATTATACTGCCTGTCCATGCTGGTATGTAACAAAGCAATACGTTCAAAATCTGCAGGAAAAGTCAGAGTCAGCATGCCTTCAAAGACACTCAAGTAGGTGAGAAAGCAAACGTGCACCACTGCACCATGGTTGGATACTATTCATGACATCTTACCAAGTCTTTAACAACCATAACAACACTCACAGAAGATACAAGGCGAAACATACTACTTCTGAACTATGCAAGTAAGAGATGCCCCATCTTAAATAGCCTTCTCAAAACCAAAGACTGTAAAGTTTATCTTTATGACCTTTCCCTCTCACCTTTACACGCTCACACTGACAAAATCCTTTAAAACCACTACAGGCTGGCCAACATCTCCAGCATGCAATACAAAAAAGTGGGTCTTGTGTACTTAACTGAGACAGTTATACCATGCCCCAGTTCTAGACAGAGCAAACACCTGAACACGACTCTTCTCTTGCCACAGTAGAGAGAAACAGTCATTCCAGAGACACATGCAGAAAGAGATCTGTCTACCTAGCTTAAATGAATGAACTAAAGACAAACTGGTCTTCCTCCAGAAGGTATTCAAAGGCATCTTCTCACTCCCTACAGACTCCATCAGGAAATCAGGTGCTTTAGTTACAAAATTTCATCATTAAGCACAAGCTAGGATCAAAACAGTGCAGATTAAACCTGTGCTTTTTTTAACCCCTTAATTCCAAAAATCCACGTAAAAACAACCTCACTGAAAAAATTCTGGAGTGATTGGATAATATAAATTGATACAGCAAACAGAGAAAGTATTAGTTTTAGATGCTACTAAACATGCACCTGACACCAGTGATGCTCCCCAGGGGTCAGTGCTGGGGCCCTCCTTCTCAGTGTTTTTACTGATAACCTGGATGAGGGCATTGAGTGCATCCTCAGCAGGTTTGCAGCTGATGCCAAGTTAGCTGGATGTGTTTATCTACTTGGGGGTAGAAAGGCCCTACAGAGGGATTTGGACAGGCTGGATCATTGGGCTGAAACCAATGGGATGAAGTTCAACAAGGCTGGGTCTTGCACTTTGGCCACAACAACCCCAGGCAGCACTGCAGGATTGGGGCAGAGTGGCTGGAAGACTGTGTAGAGGAAATAAACCTGGGGGTATCAGTCGATGCTCAGCAGCAGTGTGCCCAGGTGGCCAAGAAGGCCAGTGGCATCCTGGCTTGTATCAGAAATAGTGCAGCCAGCAGCAGGGAAGAAATCTGCCCTTTGTACTCAGCCCTGGTGAGGCCACACCTCGAACAGTGTGTTCAGTTTTGGTCTCCTCACTGCAAGAAAGACATTGAGGCCCTGGAGTGTGTCCAAAGAAGGGCAACAAAGCTGGTAAGGGGTCTGGAGCACAGGGCTTATGAGGAATGGCTGAGGGAACTGGGATTGTTCAGTCTGGACAAGAGGAGGCTGACGGGAGACATCACGGCCATCTATGACTACCTGAAGGGATGTTGTGGTGAGCTGGGGGTCGACCTGTTTGCTCGTGTAACCAAGGATAGGACTAGAGGGAATGAGCTCAAGTTGCGCCAGGGGAGATACAGGCTGGATGTTAGGAAACACTGCTTTTCCAAAAGAGTGGTCAGGCGCTGGAATGGGCTGCCCAGGGAGAGGTGGAGTCACCAACCCTGGTGGTATTCAAGGAACATTTAGATGTTGTGTGGAGGAACACAGTTTAGTGAGAACTACTGGTGCTAGGTGGGTGGTTGGCTGGATGATCCTGTAGGTCTTTTCCAACCCTGGTGATTGTATTATTTCATGATCCTAACACAGAGAACCCTTGGCTGTATGAAGGTAAGGAAAGAGTTGCTCAACCCAGGCAACAGTGAGAGCTCCTGCGGCTGAGCCCACAACCTCCACTACGTCAGAACATTCTAGAGATCTGCCTTTCACTGTTCTTCACTTTCTCTTGTTCTGTTCCCGGCTTCCGATTGAGGAAGCTCACTTAGCACATACGTGTTCAATTCAGATAGCACACCACACCATCAGTTGAGGGTAAGAAGTGTGTAAGGGAACACAACATTTTACATTTGTTCCCCCCAAATCCTGTCTATTTAGTCATTAAGCAGAAAAGGGAAACTTCTTGATGTTGAAATAGCACACTGACTTTTTGAGTAGATAATTGTGACAACTTATACATAGGATTTGCCAAACATCTCATCACAATGAGAATGCACAGGGATAACACTTATACAGTTCCAGTACGTAAATAATAGTAACAGAACACTCATGTGCCAGAGTACCTATGTGTATGTACAGGTTCAATCCAATATATATTATTGCTATCAGTTCCATTACTTTAGACAATTTAGATGATGTAATTTTAACTAAAGACACAGTTTTTCTAATACTATTTTTGAAGATTTCAGTTGTGCATCTTTACAAATCATTTATGGTCTTCCATGATTCTATACTTAAGAACAGGACATTGATTGATCTAAGTGGGAAATTTAGGACAGTACCTGCATTACATGCAGCAAATACAGTAGGTATATACTGCTACAGTTTCCCTTACATGAAATGAAGGTACAGATGTTTTTTGTATGAGCAAACCCATGAGATACTGAGTTAATTTGCTTTCAGATATTACAAGTAGTGAATTTTCTGCTCATTTCCATCTTTCTAAGAATCATCTTAACACTAATTACGTTAATGTAACTGCTTTTTCGTACTACAGCATTCTTCACAGAACCTTGTGGTTAACAAACATTATGTATACCATACTTATTTGTTCTAAAATTTTAATTATTTTTGTTTCTTTGATGAAAAAAATATTTTCTTTTAAATGTTGCAGTCTAAAAATTATGCAAGTGGGAAATAGCAAAACTGGGATGTTAGAAACTACTTTTTTTTTGTTTAGTTCATCTAGAAGGGGTAGATACATAACAATATGTTGACTGATATTTAGGAATGTTTATTGAAAGGTATATGAGAAGCAGAGCTGCGTAATCAGAATGAACTACATCTGTCCTACAGCAGAAACATTTTTCCTTTTTACAATCACCTTTGAAATCTAACTAGCCTGAAGATTTTGCTGAACTGCACAACTAAATGATGATGATTTTAATGTTACAGTGAATCAGCCCTTTTTAGTCCTTCTTTATAATCATCACACAGTAATAATCTACAACCTCTCTTGCCTCCCCACCATGTAGTTCTAATTTGTGCACACACAAGTGAATACACAAAACAGACAATGAAAGTGAACTGTATCCATAGCTATGGCAGCACACCTTTTGGTGATGGTGTCATACTTAAAGTATTTAAAGAGTAAAACAGTTCTTTTGCTACACTGATATTATTCATCTCTTACCACTCTACAACTTGCTGAGCATTTTTTGTATCTTATTATTCTCCCATATAGGCTCCAACCCTACATTTATTTTTCTCCTCTCCACACTTTTCTTCTGTTTTTGCATATGTGTGTTAGACCATCATCGCCTTCAATTAAATGTAGATACCAGCACTCAAAGCAACCACTACAGATCATGCCAGTGGGAAATGACAAGTTATCAGTTCCCTAACTATACTAAAGGTCTGCAGGAATCTTAATTCTCCAGAAAGTTAACACCTAATTTATTCTGCTTTTCTTATTTTACAACCAGAGATATTTACACTGATAAAAACGCCTTCATCTGTAATGATATCAGTACTATCCAACAACCCATGTGATGTTCACTCTTCCACACATCTAATGTTTAATCGCTTTAGCATGGCCCTGACCTTACTATTTTAGGGAGCAGAAATGCATCAAGGAAAGACAAACTGAGGTGATCAGGTGAAATGAGTTTCCCAAATCATTAACACCACGAAGTGCAAAGATTTAGTGTGTTACTTCAGCTTCATAGGATATAATTACATGTTTTGATTAGCAGATATATTTTCCCAGACTCAGGTGTCAACAAGGGTTCAAGTATATAACATGTATAAATGGGTGCTAATTTTACTAGTCATGAAAATGTGTTTCATTAATTACATTTATATCCTTTTAGCCAATTTTAATTCTATATTGCTTCTCTGTAGCACATCTTCCTGTTTATTTCCTTAGAATGACATTTGAGCTCTCCCAAATGATACTGATCCTAAAATCCAGTAGTCTTGACAAGTTGCATCCCCACTGAACATCTGCCCTGGTCATGAAAATGTAACAAGATTTACAGCAGTCTGTACAACTTTGTGGCCATACCACTGCAAATGGTATCCCACTTACTTAAATCTGGGACTGAAATTCTGGAGCAAGAGTGGTACTTCTCTTTCACGCAGATGCCTCTTGCCAGGACTGTAAGAACTTCTGATGGTTTGCACTACAATACAAGACACCACGCCTGCTCTAAGAGAGTGATGACCTTTTTTGAGCCATGCAGTTTCCTGACAATGTCCTTTATATTTCCCTAACATAAATGAGACAGAGTGACAAATGAAAGAATATCTTTCTAGATAATTAGCCACACTGTAACAAAGTCATTATGGAAAACAAGGCTCTGGCTAGGAACATGAGATAAAATTATGAATCACAAATTGGTGGAAATTAGAATGCTTAAGTAAGAATATGCTACAGCTCAAATTGTGAAACAGGAAAAATGACCCAAGAAGATTCTAACAGTGATGTTGTCTGTATGCATCTCTTAGACTGCTTCCAGAGTCACCTATGGCATGAATGGGATATTCACCTCTCTGGGATATTCTGCTCTCTTCCCTGCACCATTGGTGTTACTCAGTGCTACATAGGACAGAAGTGGCATAAAATGAATCTATGAGCTCTTCTGCTGCCTAATGCTTCTCAATGTACTGGAAAATTCATCATGAAACCACACTGTTGCTCCTACCTACAGGCACACACAGCGGCAAAGAGAAAAAGAAACAATATACTAAAGCCTTACTCTCTATGCACCATTGTACATTTAAACACGAGGAAATTACTTTCTTTAAAAAAGCTATCAAACAACTTTCCTAGCATGAGATAAGCCTTCTCAAGCTAGTGCTAAGATTGCTTACCTATCTTACATAATTCAGTGGTTAACTTTAAGCCATAATTCCCTACAGAACATTGGCTAATAGCTAAAATTGGCTAAAAGTCATGGCAGTTACCTTACAGTATGACCTCATGTGCTGCTGATGACATGGCTGAGAAAAACAAACAAACAAACAAACTTCAAATCATGTAAAAAAGAGCAATAGGCTAACAACAGAACATTGCAGAGTACTGCTTCAGAAATCCTATCAGTGCTTGGGAATATGTTTAATCTATTCAAGTTTTGCCCTTGTCACCGATACTTCAAGACTCCTACTGTTATAAATGAGTAACTCAAAGAAATAATTAAGAGAAAAATAACATGAAAATTACTAACATATTCAGACTGCGTTATTACAGAAGAATGCAGGCATAGGGATTGGATTAATAAGCTTACACATGAATTGATATATCAATTACCAAAAACTGACATACTTTTAAAACTCTATCAAGGACTTAATGCAAAAGCATTCATAGTGAATGATACTAAAAATGACAACATGTGGCTTACGCATCTCCCATGCAAACATTATGAAAAATGACTTACAAAACTGTATATTTTTTTTCTGATAAGACCTGATGATAATTCATAATTATTCTGAACATAACAAAAATAACTTTTGAAAACCAAACCGTAATTAAACACATTGTGTGTATGTCTGAATGGAGTCAGCAGTATTATTTAGTTACTATGGGATCACAACTCTTCTTTTAAATCAAGGTTTTAAGCACAAGCAGTCTCATTTCAGTGAATGAGAATACTCACCCTAAGAGGTAAATGCATGCTTAATCGTTTTAATGACAAACAAACTAAGTTCATCTTTTGCAATTGGCTTTAAAAAAAAAAAATAATTAAAAAAAACACCCAACCTACCCACCCTGAAACATTTTTCTCAAGTTTCTTGCCTTCAATTAAATTTATTCTTACTCTAAACAGTAGATCTCAGAAAGTACAAACAGAAGAACTGTGGATAGCACAGTATTTCACCTATGTGATGCATGTTGAAAATAATTTCTTCAGTGTTCTAGTTGTATATACACCAAACCAAGTCAGCTACTATAAGAAAACAAGGCATACTTTCATGCTGCTTGCTCTAAACTTGAATTATTGGAACCTCTTTTNAAATGTATAATACAACATAAGAGAGAAAATGAGACAAAGGAAAGAATTCTTATACTAAAGGCTAAAAAAAGGAGCAAAGTTGTTAAACGCTGATTCTTCTTTTTACTTCAAAAAGTCAATACATTATGTTTAAAACTTATAATTTATTTATAAATTGTGTTCAGTAATATTTTAAAAGTATTTCAGTAGGTTATTGCATAGTTTGGTATCACAAATTAATGTTCAGAATAACAAAGTTTGACCCTGTGGTTTTCAACCAAAAGCTTGAAGAGATAAAAATCTAACCAATTAGTGGTCATCTCAGAACATTCAGAGGATGAAGTGTCCCAGAGGAACAGAAAGCAATATCTGCCTTTACAAAATGAGGGATAGGGGAAGAAGAGGGAATTAATAGATCTGTCAGCTTAACTGATATAAAATGACATGGAGGCAATTGCTAAACATGAATTTTGTGAAGGTAAGAAAAGTAGATATGGAACAGCCAACATAGATTTGCTGCAAGTGAATTAAGAACCAAATCCAATTTCCTTCTTAAGCTAAAAGGGACAGTGTACAAAGGTACGTGGTACTCTGAGAAAGGATCTCAACGTGATGTGCCAGATGGTTCGTCCTACAGTAATTTAGCCACCACCTCACAGACACTGAAAAGAAGCTTGCCCCAAGTGGCAATTCACTCCTGCACGATATTGTTTTGTGGTTCTCTTCATAACAACTACAAACTTCAGAGTTGGCTATCCTAAGAGACTGTGGTATCTAGATTTTATTTCATACTGAAAAAAATATGAACATAACTCTTTCATAAATCACCCAGAAAATAAACAAGTAAATACCCACCTCAAAGCAAAGAAAAATAAATAAGGTGTATGTTTCAATCACACATACCACTAACATGCACTACGTTTCAAAACACTCTATCAGTATTACATTGTGGTACAAATACTATTTATGATAGTCCCTACCATCAGGTTTTTAAGTGAAAAGAAGAAAAAATGTTTCAGAAAAACATGAAGATAATATGACTTGCACGAGAAGCTGTAGAAAGGAACCCCACTCCCTCACATCCCCCAGCTTATCCCGATGTGACCAAGAAACAGATGATGTGCCATGTTATTTAAATAGTTAACGAACAGACCAAGTAAAGAGGAATGCATACTTCAGAAAGCCATAAGGAGTAAGCACTTCAGGAACTAGCTAATAAAAAGCTTTCCTCAAATTTGCCAGTACTTTCAAATAACTGTAATAAGGATTTTCTATTTTGTACTGGCAGTGCTTGTTACAAATTTGGGGAGTCTCTTTATTGATGGTAATGTAATGCCTGGAGCCTGGCTGGAAAACACAGGAAGGTACAGGAGAAACTGAGACACACTAATGCTCCACATCCATTATGTTTTTCTCAAGTAATGATGATGGGACTGCCTTAGAAATAAGTCAATTTTTAGCATACAAATAAGCAATGCTATGCAATGACAAGCCATGTTATCCCAAAGCTTGTTCTAGGCTTGGGGTTTACTGCTTTTGCTAACTAACTTATTTCTTCATTTATGCTATCTAATATCATTTTCTGGACATGCAAAACAGTGTCAGCCTCCATTCACAGGCTAGTACCATGCAAATAATGCTGTCTCACAACAGTACAAACAGTAAATTAGTAACTTGATCCCAGTTATTTTTCACTTACAGAAATCTCACTGGAAATGTATTTTTGAAGATGAAGTCTTGACACACTTTCTTACAAGGATGAGAACTGCACTTCTTTATTGCATTGGGAAGACAAATAGCAGATGCAAAGTACCTTCCTCCTACTGTGCCATACACCCAGTCTGCACATTAGAAGCTCACATTAACTCCAGCTATAATACCTCCTAGCTACTACTTTTTTAATTCATGGATTAAAATTTTCAAGTAAAATATAAAGACATCATTACCTTTCTCAAGCTAAGTGCGTTGGTGATATACTTTCAGGTTATTATTAGTTCGTCTAGTTATTCAGAAACAAGAAGACATAAACAGCAAACTTCTAGGCTAGCACAGCATGCCTTTGTGTAGCATAATATAGCTGGGAAGCAAAATAATCATCATGAAATACATGGCCTGCCGTGCAGATATTACTTTAACAGAATGAACTCTGTATTTAAAAATCAGAAATAAGAAGTACAATACTTGAATATACGTGTAATAACATCACTACTAGTAGCTACAGTAACTCTCAAATATATTTTAATGTGGAATTAGCTTATGAGACATTTCTATTGTTCTGCCATGAAAAACACTGCCAGTTTTTCTCATGGCATTTTTGTCATTTAGGGCTTCTATCAGGGAAAATGTTACTTAGTACATATGGGTTCATATTTAGAAGGCCTAAAGTGGAAGGAACAAAACGAGCAGAAGAAAGCTTCAACTCTTAACGCATCTAATACATACAGCAGCTATCTGCTGTATGCATCTTGAAAAGCCAAAGAGCCTCAAAGGGGCCTGAAGCTTATTTTCTCTTATTCAGAAGAAGAGAAAAAAATATCAAATAGAAAACCCACATGAACAGAAATTATACCATCCAATCACCATACATAACTTCATAGAAACGTTTAGGTATAACACAGAATAGTAAAATGGTCTTTAATACCATTGGTAGTATTTACATGCCAAGTGCATTACAGAACAAATATTTTTCGTAATTAATTCAGTGTTACATGAGGTTTGTTGCTAAGCTATTGATGAAAACATTTAATTTAATAAAATTCTGCTTTTTCCTCTGTATTCCCTCTCCAGATTCTATTGTCACTAATTACAGCACCTTCCCTCTCTCTCTCTCACAGAAACACAGGGAAAGCTGCCAAGCAACTCCCTCTGGAGCCAATGTCATGGCTACTTTTCAGATTACTAGGAGGGAATATGTAAACAGCACTGCCAAGTCCCCTATTCATGGGGATTAAGCATGTCATTTCAGAACTTGTACTCTCAGATGAGTCAATCTGAAGTCCTCCTGCCCCACTCTGACATCTCAGTGCAGTCAGCCCTGCTGGTTGCTCGCACCAAAGTCAAACTACCAACATCTGCCATTAAATCTGGCACCAAAATGTTTCAGTACCGAAGCTGCTCATTTACATCCAAAACATCAAGTAATTAGTATTAGAATGAGATTCTGAAATTTTAATTAAGAGTTCAAAATAACTGGATGTGGTCACAGATTAGTGCTTGTATCACAGTGAAATACTGTCTACCAAAAACTTGTCAGACTTTTACTGTTTTATTAATGCTTATTTAGAGATATATCTGTGCTGAAGTATTTTATTCATTATTGCTTAATATTTCTCTGTAGTTTATCTAACCAGAAACAAAATCAGGGACAGTAACACTACGTCCACTTTTTAAACATCTGTCATTTCTTGAGGTGAAAATTTGGGTAGTTAAAAAAAGAAAAAAAAGATATTTTTTTCAAGTCTCAGCTGCATTTTTCTCACCCAAATACAGAGTAATCTTCATCTACAGTGGTTCGCCTCAGTTAGAAAGTCATTTGTTAGGAGAGCTAACCACAAGCTCCTTTGGCCAGCCCTGCACAGAGAGCAAGCTCCTGAGCAGCCATGTCCTCCATGAACAGCACACACGTGCACTCAGCAGAGGGGGCTGTGCTGAGATTTCACAGACAGGCAGTTTTCCTTCAATAGAGAATACTTGGCACTTAAGATTTCAAAGGAGAATGAGCGTCATCTCACTCACAACTTGACATCAATAGCAAAGCCACCTTGTAGCTCCATCACTACCTTCACAACAGAAGTAACTCCTCTGGTACATGCCCTTTTCTGTGTGACAGATCTACGAAACAGCTGAGGCACCAGCTAGCTCAATCTTCAATTGCCTTCTGTTTCATACTGCTCACCAAGAGTAACCTCAACTCACACAGTCTGTTTCCAGGCAGTTCCATCACTCCCGATTGCACGCCCATGCATTTCCACTGCAACCACACTGCCTGCCCTCAGAAGCTGTCCTCTGAGCCTGCAGCTCAGAGTCTGCCCAGGAGGAATATTCTGAAGCACTGAGAAACAGCAGAGAACTCCACTGAGCCACCAAACTGCCTACAGAGATATTCTTATCTGCTGAAGTAAAAAATTATTTTGTCCTTTAATTCAGTAGAAGGATGGCTTTTCCCACCTGACACTTTTCCCACCTGACACTTGTACCAAAGCTGACTGTAACTGCGCAGTCAGGGATCAGTACTGCTGTGTATCTGTATCAGAAAGAAATATTACAGACACCTTTTTCTCACACATCTACAAGTTATTCAGGAAAAGAAGGATGAGATGGGAAGAGAAACCAGCATAGAGGTAACTTTGCATCCTTTAAGAGTATAAATATTATTCCACTGAGCTAGAAATCACATCTTATTTCTTTGTTGCTTTCAGACAAATAAATTTAAATTCAGAAATCTTAAGATTCTTTTGCAGGATGGATGCAAGGTGGGCAGATAGACTAAAAACAAACACAGGCACTCCTTCTAACACACAAATCAGTGCAATTTCACTAGAACATAAGCAATTGCAACAAAAAGGAACCCAGGAACAACAACCAACCAGCCAACCAAATTATCTGACCAGAAGGAAGAGGAAATATGTTTCCATTGTTCAGAAAAATTGTGCACCAAAGTTTTCTTGTAAATCTACTAACAGCCTATCAGACTAATAGACAACGCAATAAGATTACAATTCTCTCCTTTACAGAATTAGTTCTTGAAATTTGTTTCAGAAATTTTTCCATAGACTCTTTCTTTTTTTTTTTTTTNCTTTTTTTTTTTTTTTTTTTTTTTTTTTTTTTCAGTACGAATTCAGTAAGGACAAACGTTAAGGATAAAAAAGCTGGCCATATCACAGCAGTGCCCGGTTTTATCAAATTCCCAAATTCACATCAGTGTTGATGAACAAAATTCCTCTGAATATTTAAGAAGTCGATATTCAACAAAACTCAATTTCACCTTGTCCAGAACATTCCCTTTCCTCTTCGATCTTGTGAAAAAAACAAAACCACACTAAATCATTAAAAAATATACCAAAGAGACTGCAAATTAGCAGCAGTTTAAAAAAGTACAGAGAGAGGTAAATGAAAGGCAAAACAATCATCAGCAGAAGTGATGGTTCCCGTCTCAAGCAGGCTCCTCTCCAGCTGTTCAGATGTGTACATACAGAGAACAGAATAACTGCAAGGCTGTTTTTCCTTCCTTAGGGTACTCCTGTCTTTTTCATCACTGAAAACATCACTTTAAGCAATTGTCATGTCTGAAGATCTCTTTGCCTCTTCTACTCAATTTTTAACAAAATGTACTACAAAGCTTGGACAAGAGCAGTGTAAAAAAGAGCAAAACTTGTCAGTGAATCTTATATTTATTGACAATATTCCTTCATGCACATACATTTTTATATACAGGTAAATAAAGCATTTATCTTTATACTCCCTTGAGGAAATATCTTCCTGTTATCCGAACAGGTGGGCCAAAGTGTACAAGAAAACATTTCCAATTTCCTTAACTAACTCATCAGTTTTGCACATGTTCATAAATGTATGCTGCTGTGAGAAATGACAAACTAATCTAATGCTACTAAGTATATAAATAGTTCAGAGAATATAGTTGTTCTCTGCAGTGTCTCACCATTTTTCTCCATCTGCCTTAAAAATCTTTTGTGGGTTATTCTGAACTAATGAACTAATGTGCACAAGCAAGCTGTGTTTTTCATACAGAACCTAGGGAGGAGTTGGACTAGTACAGTTACAGACACTGCTGTTTCACTGTTTTCAAGTAGCTTATTATAAAAGATAAGTACACTAAAAAGGAGAGAAAATGTGAAATTTACAGACTAAATCATGAGATTTCCAAGAAAAACACATCTTCCTTTCAAGGAAACATCGAAGTCAAGTACAAACTGAAGTGTGCAAATTTTTCTGATTCTACTAATGTTTGTTCAAAACGCAGTACATTGAAGAAAGGGCTTGTCCTCTACAAAATATCGATTCCTAGCGGTGAACTCTGACACATTCAATATCTTCCTGTCTCCTTGAAATTTTAATATAAATAGAAAAGTCTGAAAAAGCAGACACATTTATAGATCTGGAGTAAGGAAGATCAGCTAAGGCTAAATTATCCAATTCTGACATTTGAATCAATGTAGGCTCTCAGGTTTTTTTACACACTATTGCTGGTTGTGCCAGAATTTAAATGAAATAACTATTTTTACAAACTATGTGCAAAAGGATGATCCACTTCACAAACACTAAGCTCACGCATAAAGCACATGTAAGACTGGGATGAAATGTGCAAGTGACGATGTCCATAAGCTACGTATAAGGAAAACACTGAAGTAAATGATTCAGTAATCAAAGGCCAGCTTCATTAACTCAGGTTTGTACTTCAAAAGATTTCCCATTACTATAACTGAAAAGCTTTCAAGTGGTCACTAATTTACAAAGCCATCAGTTCTCTTTACCAGTTTGCCAGGACTCTATTAGTTTTCTGCTATATGGATACCTGGCATAAACATTCAAAGGTTGGACTATCATCATTGTGTTTCCTTTCTACACTACTGAACTTCCCTTAAAAGCCCTGAAATCATCTGATGACAATACTCCTTCCTTATTAACTTCTCAGATGTAACAGTGCTATAATCTATAAACCTCAGGGCTTCTTTAACAGTCCCCAAACAATCATTAAGCATTAACCGTTCCTCATATATCCCAGTAATTGTATTCCAATATGTGGTGGAATGCAGAGAAAATATTGTTAGAGGAGCTCACTGGTGAAGATTAGAGTTAGCTGGAACACTCAGTTGCCACACTTCATTACCTTCAACAGATTCCATGACAGCCTGCCAGAATCTGCCTTACGAATTGCTCATGCTGCCTTAAGAGAAAAATAACCAGAAAATGCCTACAGGTTCCAAACTCTGCAGCAACTTCCTAAGACACCAGCTGATCTGAGAATCTGACAGCCTACTCAGGGATCATTCTGAGTAGTCAGGAAACTGTTGGGAATTTCATTTCTTACTCAAACAGGCTTGTTTTGGGTAGAGAAATGTTACGGAAGTTTCTGTTTTCCAGAACGCTTAAGAATGACCTGACTTGCACTGTTCTAGACTAAGACCAAATTTTAACGAGTTTATTGCAGACTTTGATTAGTTTTATAAATACTATATGTGGTATGTTCTTGGCTGCATGGAAATTCCAGAAGTAACAACTGGTTACAGCCACTCAGAAGGAAAAAGAAGAGCAGAGCAAGGCCACAGTAATGGAAGCATCTTCTCAAGCAACTGTTTTTATCAGTAGGAAAGCACATTTCCATGCATACCAAGAGATAATAAAGTCTTGAATACAATATATAATATCTAGTGAATCTTTCACTTAAGTCTGTTTTGAACATACGATGTTACTAACCACTTCTGACCAATAAGATACAATTTTAATGGGATCTTTCTAATAAAACTAACACATATAAAGCTCTCACGTATAAAGTTACTGGATCAGAATTACTACCACACACTTGCAGATGTAAGAAAAGCTTACAACACTATTTTGATGAAATCCGGAGTAATTAAAACCAGAGTTAATGTCACATTTTGAAACACTGCAAAATTTATCTTTTTAATAAAAGATGTCATTTCAGTAATCCATTCTTAATTTAACTAAGAAAATGAAATTAATCAGGCTAATATCTCCCGAAAGAGGAAGATTATACAGAATGAAGGCAATGATGAGCCCAGGAAACACAAGCACACTGTTTACTTTTACTAAAAATTCAGGACTTTTTTTAATATGCCAAAGGAGAATATCCATTCCAAACGTATCACCCCACTGTTCCAACTTGGTAGCAAATGCTGTATTGCATCAGCTGCTCCAAATCTAATTTAAAGTACTGTAGGAAGGGCAAGGGATTGACAAGTTTCTTGTGTAGTCTAAAAAAGTGATCATTCTGTGATTTTCACACAAAGTGAATATTTGTTCAAAGACGTTAGCTTGACCAATGTATATATTGACTTCAGCACAGTAAACCTCAAACGTGCAAACACATTTGAAGTTAAGTGACNTTCTACAAGAGTCTAAAAAAGTGATCATTCTGAATGAGAAGAAGAGCAATAAAACGTGTGAATATTTGTTCAAAGACGTTAGCTTGACCAATGTATATATTGACTTCAGCACAGTAAACCTCAAACGTGCAAACACATTTGAAGTTAAGTGACCCTCACTGGAATACTTATTTGCAAATATGATTCTCACTTTTCTGTGACTAAAATAATCATATGTTTAGGATTCTATAAAATGAGAATAATGAATTTTTTTCACTTGCCCATCTTCAACATAAATATTTGGACAGATGATAAAGTGACAAGCAGGGTCTGCATTCATTTTTAAGCAGTCCAAAACACTGAAGGCTTCACTGGTGAACACACAGCTCCGTTTCTCTTTGCTAAGAGCAAAAATAATGGTCACTTAATGAACATGAAATTAGTCCTATAATCAGAAAAACCCTTTACAAGGCATTTAAAGCTTCACAACTTTCATTTGTACATACCTTATGCATTTTACAAGGTAGTTATTTTGCTATCTTGAATTAAGCTTCTGCAGTAAAGGTTCATAAGGATATGGACACCTGATATATAGTCATAGATGGAAGAGTATTTACAGCAGAACTTCCAAAAAAACATCTTCTACAATGACTCCATAACCTCTATTTGAAATTCAGGCATATTTCAGATTAAAATGTCCCTTAAGAAAAGTCCCCAATAAAACCTATAATAGTTCTTAGCTTAAGTGTTCAGAAGTGTGGTCAGATGGTCTCCCTAGGCCTTTTCTATTGTAATGTCATTGTAAGGCCAGCAGTCCACAACACAGCCAGACATTAGCATCATTTTTCCTGGTCTGTACAACATCTTTAACTATTTGCTAAATTTAAAATGTTACTGTTAGGGAAGTAAGATGATCACAATCACTATGTGATCCATTTTTGAGAATATAATGTAAAATTGAGCAATATAAGCAGAAACTTTGTATTGGACATCTAAACCAAGCTGAGGTCATACACAAAGGAAAGAAAACCAACTCCTCCAACGTCATCTAGATATTCACGTCAGAAAGAAGAACCAGAAATAAACTACTTTCAATACTATATGTTTATTAAATGTGCTATCCACTGAATATAGACTATTTAATGAGTGAAAAACTGAAGAGATGTTTCTACTAAGCTTTTATGAATACCAGTTTTATACAATATAAATGTCTACCAGTGTTCAAGAGGTTCTTTATGGGATAATCCTACTGTCTTCAATCACAATAAAATCAGTTGGGTTATATGGAAACCACTATGTGTGGCGATTTTATTCAATATAAAATGATGATCTTCCTGTAGAATTCCCCAATTATGACACATCTTTAGAAGTTTTAGGCTTTATAGCTACATAGAATAGTGAAATCAAAGCAAAGCAAACCACAGTCACCAGCAACAACCCACAGAAAATAGGAAATTTTCAGCAAATGGTCTCCTAAGTCTATTCCTCCTTATACTAGGAGCTATGGATTTGACCAAGATCTGAAGAAACCAGCTCATATGGTCAAAAGCTATTAATAAATTTAATTATGGACAATTGACTTTTTAATAATGAAGACATAGAATCCTTTAAAAAGTCTTACAGACAGAAATGGGTGTACTAACTATCTGCATCTGAAGCTTGCTGTATCCACTATACTGGATAAGGTTCAGTTTTACATGTTTTTTTGGGTTGTTGCTGCATATTCCACCTGTTTTTGAAGAAGAGTGTTTCAAGAAGGCCTAAGTTGCGAAATGAAGAAATGAAGGCTCAAATCTCAAGATTTACTGTGCGGACACATATTCAAAGTATTTTCCTTTGACAAAATTAAAGAAGCAGTAAATCAAGGAAGACCTATTTTCCAATCATCTTCACCTGTGTTAGGATTTTTGAATAATTTTAACAGTACTCATTTTGATTCCCTACCGCATTATGCATTCTGTGGAACAGACTCTCAATTATGTTCCAGATAGCCAAAGCACTCGAGAAACTTTTCAGTCATCCATGCCCAAAGTTAGTAATTCTGCCTGTTTAATTATCCCACTGCACTTCACAAACAGAATGTCTTTTCTCAAAGTACCAGTCAAGCCTTTTCGCAAATCTGCTGGCTCCTGCAAGTCAGGATGCAGCAAGCCTAAGTCCATTAGTATGACAGGTAGTGCTCTTACTAACAACTGCTTTTTACTCTCCCTGACAAATGCGCTCAGTGCCATGGCTGACGTTTGTGTAGTAATCAGGACTGATGGATAGGGACGCCAGTGCTGCCGAAAGTGCCCCCCATTTTAATGTGAGCGATTTGTCAAATGCGCTGCTATCGCAGTGCTGTCAGGCACAGCCAGGAAAGCACTCAGTCATCTTTCCACCAACCAAGGTCACTTTGGCAGGGACAGGAGGACTCTCCAATGAAATTTTCATTTTTATTGGTGATTTAAATGGCCTGGTTTTCACAGCATTCATTTTCTTCTAAGCAGCCATTTAAAGTTCCTGCAGATTTCCATGATATTAAATATTACACATTTAAAAAAATAAAGGCCAATTGAAGAAAAAGGTGAACAGGTAGTTAACACCCTTCTTGTCATTATTCACAAAATAAATAAATAAATAAATAAATAAATAAATGCTGACACGTTTAAGCCAAAAGCTTCATCCCAAAGCACCAGGTTTCAGATCCTAATGAAATCATACCATCTACATTCTCGCCGCCAGCTATCCTCCCGAAGAAATCAAATGCATTGTCTTCAACTACTGTTGTTAGCCTGTGCTGCTCTGTGCTGTGATGGCTGCTCTGTAATGCCGCCAATTTTGTTATGTTGGCCCACAGCAACAGACGAGGATGCTGGTGGAGTTGAACCTTCTCACCAATATCCCGTTACAGTCTGTTGCCATATGACAGATGGCAGCAGAGGGGCACTGACAAAATGGCGCCTGTCATGGAAGCNTAAAACTGTTTGTAACTAAGAATTTGGTGATGATTCTCTTGAAAAATAGTATCTAGTTGCTGAGAATTTGCTCTATCAAACAGTGCTACTGTACTTTTTCTATCTGTTGTAGTTTCCATGGAAATAAATAGGAGGCATTACTTTCAGAATGATTNTCAATGCTCGTGGAACATTTCTGGAGAACAAACAGTGGATGTAAACATAGTGAGGTGGAGGGTGGTATATTTCAGCAGATGTGACAGTGGGTCACTGTGGGAATACAAGAAAGTATATTCAGAGCAGAAGCTGTGGAGCAGGATAAACAGCATGAGAAAGGAAGGCCGAGAACCAAGGACACTCCAGAAGAAAAGGAAAACGAGCTCAAGTAAGCTGTGTGATGGCAGACCCTGTTTAGAGGAAGAGTGCGTGGCTTGGAACGACTCATGACCCTGATTGGATAAGCACCTGCATGCATGGTTAAGGACTGTTTGTGAAGTATTTTGTTGACATGTAAAGGCAGGTGGAAAATTACAAGAGAAAACTTGTGAATGTATATAAAGGATGTTAGAACCTGTAATAAGCGATCTGGATTGTCCACATCTGAGTCCATGTCTCAGATGCTGCAGGTCACCTCCTTAGGTACAGATTTTTATCAGTGCAGCATACAGGCTCTTGTTCATTGATGGTGAAAATGCACAGCTAATGGTAGTGACTGTGCTGTAAAACTGTTTGTAACTAAGAATTTGGTGATGATTCTCTTGAAAAATAGTATCTAGTTGCTGAGAATTTGCTCTATCAAACAGTGCTACTGTACTTTTTCTATCTGTTGTAGTTTCCATGGAAATAAATAGGAGGCATTACTTTCAGAATGATTTACGTATTTAATCCATTTAACAAAGAGTACGGTACCTTTAAAATAATAAATGCTTATGGTATACTCTTACTGGAAGAGGAAAGCTTACAAGTCAGTTCTATTCAAAGCACTGGCCATTTCAAAACCCAACAATTTCAGCAAATACAAACGCAGGCCCATTATAAATCCCTACTTACAAGGTTTGCACGAAACAGAGTTATGAATTACACAGAAAAATTTAGTAATAAAATGTAGAGAATAGACTCATCTCTAAAGTACTGTAGTAATCATCACCTATGAGTTTTTTTGCAGTACAGCTTTGCAGCAAGCTTTGTTGTAGTAAATTAATCTCCAGTTCTTCAGCATGCTTTTAAAAAGCATCATTTTGTCTGGGCATTCATACCAACACTCAAAAATATTAACACCAATGGCATTTAGCTGCTTATGCACTTCACAAACTAAGCTATCTGTATCTTCAATCACTTAAAAACCTGATCTTCAATGACTAAGGTTTTAAAATAAATTAGTTGGTGATTTTAATGCAAAACCTGAGAGAAGTTGTACCAAAGGTATTTCTGAAGCAAAAACTGACTGAAGAAATGTCTCTTTTACAGATCAACCCAGAGCCATTTCTATCACTTAAATAAATGTAATAACAGTTTGCTCACAAGGCATAATACAAAATGATTCTGCCTGCAGCTCCATCCTAAGCTTGTAACAGTGACAAAAAACTAAGACTGTAAGAAAATATCATGCAAGGTAAAATCAAAAAGAAATGAAAGTAGCTGTAATAACAGGAGATAAACCTGATAAAGTCCTTTGCCTTCTGCATAAGCCTGACTGGTATGGATATATCTGCAAAAGGAACTCTCACAGATACACCCACCCCAATGTTATTGACTATCACTGGCAATTACTTTCATTTTCCAAACCTACACATATAAGGAGTCTATCCTCAATGGTGCATCCTGGTGTTCTGCTGCATATTCCAGCTGAGCCTCGGATGAATTGTCAATAGCAGAGAAAACCTCTGCTACTGCAAAGTCTCTCACAGTGCTCCTATTCATATACTAAGCTACAAGCACAGCTAAGTTGTTCAACAAATCTTTCACATACTGCAGATGCATTATCTCAGCAGAGTCAACATTGCATTCTATGACTGTAAATACACATTTACTGTTTAAGTCGGCGCAGAAAAACTACATCTTCCTTTTTTCTATGCCATATCATCAATTTAAATCAAGAGGGACAAAGAGATCAACTGAAGAGCATGTCTGAAGGTCAAGAAAGCAAAAATTCTTCATATTTTAGTTAGAAATAGTTCTAGCATAAGAATGGCAGTCTCAAAAACACATTAAAACCCAACAGAACATTTGACTCGTCTCTCTCTAAATGCTTTCTGGTTTTCTTCTTTCTTTGGTAACAATTTGGATCAGGTAGTGATCTCAGCTTGCTGTGAACAAAGTCAATGTCTTCTGTGCCATAACAGGCTGCAAATCAAGGCTTGACATTACTAGAAGCATAGAAAGTAAACAATGACAGGATATCTACAGCTAGACTGTAAAACACTCCATTCCAGATCAAATTTTGGAAACACTTTGGAAAAACATGAGAACAACACCTGGGAATGCAGTTAAGGGAAAATTGTGTGTCTTGCAAAGGAAGAACTCTTGCTCTTCCTCTGCAACTGGTATCTTGAACATCTCTTCATTAGACAGAGAAAGTCACCCTGCAACCATGGGTAAAATTTACGCTGTGCTTCCTGAAGTTCATACCAGTGTAGCCCGTACATGAGACTCCAGGATCTACCAGTTTTACAGGCATAGCAGAGATGTACAAAAGCATGGCAGAAAGATATCCCCAACCCCTCCCTCCCTTTAAAAATCACAACCACCATAAACGAGTCAATTAGGCCTTTCCAAACTACATTAACAGTAGGCATGGAAGGGAAAGAAATGGTATACCTCCTGCTGTACTTCAAGATATGGACAATAAAAATAAAGAAATACTTAAGCTTGAATAAAACTGAAAACAGAAAAAAAAATACAAAAAAAAAAACAAAAACAATCACGTAGAGAAGTGGAAACTGGAGAAGTCTTATTATAGCAAAGATTAATGAAAATTGCATATTGAGAATGCATGTGTGCCTCTATTAATATATATATCCTGATTTATTCAAAGTATATACGCAAATGCTACCAAAAAATGACCAATAAGGGACAGAAACATTTTAAGTTGATCAACCAAAGTGATGGAAACTTTTGCCAGTCTCACATCAATCTCTCTAGATCTTTTCTCATGTGAAGATAAGGATAGTGTTATCAGTTCTCATAGATGATTGTACAAACTACATTTGGGCAGTGGTGTATAAACATACGTATTACACAATAACACACACGAAAAAAAAACACATAGAAATCTTTGGGGAAAAGAGGACTCTGGGGAAAGAAATTAAAGCTGCAATTCAAGGTCTCAAGGCTGAAGTGTTTGAAATTGTAGATGAGAACAACCCTAACAGAACACAAGATTCATCATTCTATACAATGTCAGTTGACAAAACTAATACCTAATCATACTCAGAAGTAATAAAGAATGTGGAAGGTACCAGGGAGTATAGTGAAAGGACAAGCAGTACCAGTTATATACTAAAAGAGGGTATATCTGGGTTAGGTTTTAGGAGAACTGCTTTACCCAGAGTGGGGTATGGCACTGACACAGGCTGCCCAGAGAAGCCGTGGATGCCCTGTCTCTAGAGGAGCTCTAGGCCAGGTTGGATGGGGTCCTGAGCAACATAGTCTGGAGGAAGGTATCCCTGCTTATGGCAGGGGGTTGGAACTGGGTGGTCTTTAGGGTCCAGCTCACACTACTCTAGGATTTAAGAAGTATTATCAGCCAAACAAAAATCTTCATTAACAAGAAAACAAGAAAAGAGTAATTTATAATTCTCACAGATTCCTTGCTACCAGATGCATCTACATCTCCCAGTTTCCTTGGTTAAATGCTCCATACTGCCTAGTACATATTTGAAGTCAGTCTAGGAATTACTGAATTATTTGAAAGAATTCAAGCTGAAGCAGTAAAATTAACTTCCTAAAAGATAAAAATAAGCACAAACCACAATGTTGAAGAGCAGTTTGTAAATTTGTACAAGATGATTCGAGATAGTCTTACAACTCAATTCAGTCTATATTTCAGAAGGAACAAGAAAAATGTTCAACAGACAAGTTATTATGCACAATAAATAATGATAAAGACAATTGCACTGGAGATTTGTCTTAATAAATGAGATCTGAAGGGGTCTTTATTACCTACCCATGTGCATGTAGAATTCAATTAGCTATCACCAGTAAATGCTAATACCAGTGCTGCCAATCAATTTCTTACACAGGAACTGAAGGAACTCCCCAAAACATCTAGAAGTGAATGCTTAAAGACTCCTTGGCTAGAAAACAGTTAACCCAGTGGCAATATGGAGAGATGGAATTCCTTGGAGAGCCTAAGAGATGTTTTCATCTCATTACATCTACCTTCATAATTATGACAAACTCATCAACCTCTAGATGAATACCACATATAATCATTTTCCTGAATGTTTTCCAAAGCAGGAAACCTAGCAAGTTATAAATGCTACAGACTAATTTAGGCTATTTGCAGTCCTCATCTCATCTTGAACTGAAAGAAGAAGAAAAGATGTATAGTTAAGCTAAAAATAAGCACACGGAGAATTTTTCTTATTTATTGACTGCAATCCTTGCTCAGAGACAGGTAGCATGTTTGGCCTTTTTTAAAGCACAGTAAGTTTAGAGAATAGTTAGACTATTTTCTTTAAATATTTTCAAAATAACGTAAGAGAAGTTGGCGTGCTTCTATTTTACCTACATAACTGCTTTCATCAAAACATTTTAAAATATAAAAACAAAACAAACAAACAAAAAAACCAACAAACACAACACAAAACAAAATCAGAAAAAAAATCACTGCTAAGATTAATTCCACTGTCACTGATACCAAACAACAAACTAGAGGATTGTATTTGAACAAAATCAATCACATGCAGCAATAATAATCTGAAATACAGCAATAATAATCAGAAAAATCCTGACCCACCCAATGGAAGTGGAGCTCTGCCAGAAACATTTCTTGGCAAGGCTCTGTGCCCACTAATTAGAGACTGAACCATTTGGGGACAGTTACTCTGCATCCTCGTGAATTGCTACAGAGCTGTCCAAATCCACCTACCTCTCCAAAAGCAAAATTGTGTTGTTACACATACTGGCAGAGAACGGGATCAGGCAGTAGCATCCAAAGCGAATCAGGAGGATTACAGATGAACTGGGGGAGAAATGGTGGGTGGATGTACACATGCACAACACCTGCTTTACACTCTCTCCAAAAGGCAAACTTTTTCTCCATTAGCTGACTGTGCTGAATTGCATGCAAACCTTTGCTTCGATAGTGGTGACGCTGCTCCATTACTCCAACTGTCTAAATCCTATCTCGTTTTTACTGACATATACAGAAAAGGAAACCTGTGAACATCCATGTGCCAATTCAACACAAATTTCCTGTTTAATCCCAAAACTTCCAAATCTGTTCTCACAGAATACCTCCCATTACCAAAATGGAACTGCAGAAACAAGACATGTGGGTTATCTCTAAGACCTTTCCAGCCATGACATGCTCTAATGTGGCTCTGTTTCCCGCTTCACATTGTCAGAAAGGAATTTCCTTCTAGACAGTTAGCACGTACCACTCCAGTTAGCATCACCTAAAGCCTTTAACCTAATGACTACTGACAGTGAGAGGCACAGCAATCCCATGTGGATGTGTATGGCATTTATGTGTGTCTAAGACTAACCGGGGCAGTGGGAGCTCTGCGTCAGCAGGTCTTCAACTCAAGCCCAATAAGGAATTTATTTTTATGTACAAAACAGGCAGACATTCCTTTTAACATTTAATAAGCATAATGTGTTTCTCTCAGATGTGACAAGATTAAGCTGTGTACTCAAGGAGAATCCTCCTTTCTTTTCATTTTGTATCTTACCAAACTTGAATTTCATATATTATAAAAGGAATACTTCCAAATGCCCCCTCTAAATCACAGGCAGTACTCACAAATAATCTCTGACAACAATGAGCAACATATGGATACGAAGAAATAAAAGTAATTGGTAACATCATTTGTATTTTTGACAAAATATTAAAAGGTTAGTAACAAAAATGAGGTAGGCTTTATTTCAAATGCTTATTTGATTGCCAAAAGAGTGTTTTACCCAAGTACTGAAAACAATACGGAGCTTTGCTAGAATAGATCCTGTGGTTGAAAGGTGAAGTTTGACCTGAAATAACAGGTCACAATCATGCAAGTCTGAAGATTTTGACACATTATATGTAAAAAAAGAGTAATACCTCAGCAGGTGTCTCACTGCCCTTCCCCTCTGCGTACTTTACAGTCTTTGTGCAGCCATCAGTTTGTCTAGAAAGGTCAGACAAGAGAAGTGGACAACAAAAAAAAAAACAAACAATGCAGAAGGAATAGCTGAGAACATCACAACTTCATTCAGCATTCTGGCTCATGCTGTAACCTTACTGAACTGAAAATGAGGCCACTGCAGAGATTACAATGCACTGCCTTCAGTAGCGTGTACAATTTGTATCTGAGAGGACAGCACAAAGAAGAGCAGTCCCAAGCAGCAGCCCCAGCTTCAGCACTGCTCGCAGAGCTCTCCTGGCCATGCTGCTGGAACAGTGCTGCAGGCCTCTGCTCAGGGACTGCACAAGGGGTTGGCTGGAGCCACTACCTGCCCCCTACTCCAGCTCTCGGCATCTTTTTAGCTAGCTATTATTCTGTACTAATCAAGTAAAGCAGACTAATAGCTTTCCTATTCAGACATAATTCATTATCCTTATTTATCCAAGCTGGCAAAGTTTAGAAAGATTATTCCTTCCAGCCTTTTTAATTACCAAAATTCTAGTTGCTTTAAAATACCATCGTCTCCCCTGAGTATTCAGTAGAGCTGAAGATCACCATGGCAATAAGAAAATGGTGCCAACGTTATCTTGGCACTGACTGTCTACAGATCTCAGGAGACTTAGCACAGGAGAAAATGAACGCGTGTAAAAGCAGGAGCTCACTCTCTAATGATTTTAACATACCTTCTATTTTCACCAACTGAGTGTTAAAGTTGAATTTAAAAAAAAAGTAAGAAGCCTATATTTTCATAATCAGACAAACAAAACAGAATTTATTTTTTCAAGGTGAAATTCATTTTACTTACACAAAAAACAAGGTTCTGCAGTGATTAGGTGGATATGTGTGAAAGTGCTGCCGAAGCACTGAAGGAAACAAAAACAGCATACAGGAAAACAAAGCCTGAGCCCTGTAGATCCCCTTAGATGTAGGCTATGATTCAGGCATGTAGCAGGGCTTTTCTGTGCAATCGTAACACGCAGAAACCTTTGTCTCTGTTGCCTGGCATAACCCTAATCCTAACCCTTCAGACATTCAGTTAAACTGTGAAAGGCAGACAAGCAATATATTTTACTGGGATTATTCCAGTGACCGTTACAATACACTACACAATCACAGAAGTGCTTGTAGCACTAGAAATGAAAAGGCAATGTACCACTGTGACTGCAGTGCAGTTTGAACCTTCTAACCAGCCTTTATGGAAAGAGCTAACAGCACAGGAGTCTCCTGAAGATCATGTGCCATACAGACAACAGTGACAGCCCCCCAAGACCTCAGAGGTGGATGCTGGTGGGATGGGAGCAGAGGTTGAACCTTCCCACCAATATTCCATCACATGCCATTGCCAAGTGACAGCTGGCAGCAGAGAGGCAGCATCCGACATGGAAATCTGTAGGAAGCAGAGGTGTGTTGCTGAATTACCCCATATGGAAACAATGGCACCCACTGACATTCACAGACACAACAGAACTAACTCCATTTAGTGTTAAGGGGGATAATCACTCAGAATAAGCAGACTTAGATGTGAAAAGAAAATGCCAATTCCTTCAATTGTCATTTTATAAATCCAGTTTCTAATTTGTATGTATTGCTCCATGTAGACAGAGAACAATTTTGGAAGTGGTTAGTATAAGCTTATGCTTACACTTCTCTTAAGGAATTAAACAGAACATATCAGGACACTGTTTTATTGAGCTGCTTTTGTTGTACCAGTACTTCTGTATAAGATGCATTTTGGGGAAGCAGGGAGAACGACCATAGCTGCAAGGGGAAGGAAAATGCAGACTCTTCCATCTCCTGCACTCTGATGGTCAGGAAACAGGCATCAAATGGAGAGAAGTCATAAGGCATGTCTGGCTTTCAAATAGTAAGTACTCAAGGAATTCGGGTCCTCCATTTGAATTAGAAAATTGCATCACTGTGTGTCACTTGCCACTGAGACAAATGTCAAAGCAACCAGCGTACACCAGTTTACAAGTGCAATCACAAATTGATGAGCGTTTTAAGAAGCATGCGTTCTGATGCTGGTAAGACTTCTTGTTAGAGTATCTCAAGAAGTTAGTCCTTCATTACAAGGCAAGGAAGGGGTAAATGCTAACAAATTCTACACATGCCACACAAAAAAACTGCCACTTAGCTTAGGTTTGAAATACAATGCCAACACTGCGGAAAGCATTCTTACTTTGCAAAAAGGGTACTGCATTTCACAGTGCTAAGGGAATGAGGAATGCCACTCCCACTACTGAGCTGGAAAAGGCTCACTGCTTATATGAGCTAGTGAGAATGCCTCAGCACGAAATACAGCAAGTTGCACTTGGGAGAAATATGACTGGTAAAGGCAATGATCCTAAGGTTTTCACAGTGAAGAAGGTGATACCATGTTGTAAATTACTGGGGACTGACATCACACTGTTCAGCTAACCTGAAATCAGCAGGACTACAACTTGTACATTACTGTGAAAGGATGCTTAGCTGGTGACCAGTGCACAAAGTGTCAGGAGCTAATAATTACTTGTTATTTAGTAATGGAATTACATACAGATGGACTATTCTGCATGCTCAGAATGTACCTATTTCAAGTAAATGTCCCTGGAAAAAAATATGTCTAAACTTTTCAGGATGGAATGACTCTTCAACTGATCAGTTTGAAATTGCTGTTTCTGCTGTTTGAAACAATGGGGGGTGGGAGGAGGATGACATACTTCAAACTGCTTGGCCTCCTGACATTTGCTTAGCAGGCATTTTCATAAAAAGAAGAGAAACGTCTCTTGGATTACAGTTAGAACAAAGCTAATCCTGACTCAGATAGCTTCTTGACTTTCCCCCACGTGTTTTATACCACTATCAGAAAATTGCAAGAAAGTGTTAACTATTTTTAGACATTATGTTCAGCCTTTCAGGTTACTTGCAATCCCATAACAAGGCTCTATCATTCCCATACTGCTTACTTCAGACAGATCACCTTGCTTAGCTTTTGCAGACAAAATTAATCAACCAAGTACACACAAAAGGGCACAATCTAGCTCTTCCAATATAAATGGATGCTGCAGGTCATGGTCCCTTGTGCATAACATTCATGCATTTTATTTCTTGATTCCTCATTCAAACTCACACAACTGAAACCATACCTGGAAATGCATCTTCCTTTCATTTGAAGTAAAGCACCATTTATTAACAGCAGTGTGCAGAAAATTAATGTTAGCTGTAGAAAGTTCTTTCCAGCAGTCTAAATTTATTTTTGAAGAGACTACATTTGGGGCTGAATTCAAGCAAAAATTGAAAATGTTACCAAGCCCAGAGAAGATAAAATTTAAATTCAAAATCACAATTTATAAGTCAAAGCACTGATTTTCCAGCAGTCCGATACACTATTTTATTTTAGCATACATGATGAAAACTAGACTGCATACTTCCTCGTAAGTTATTAGCATAGGGTTTAACAACTGACCCCTAAACCTACACGGAAGTTCTTTCCTTCATGACTATGAAATCCCTCACCTGTGTGTTTCATTTCAGCCTCCCGTGAGTGCTTCCCCTAAGCACAGCACTTTTGTTTTACAGATTAAAATGAAAATACTGCATGCTTTATTAGGTTTAGCTCTCCCATAATTTCATTTGGGTTAAGAGACTGATGTTGTTTGTCAACGCAAAACGCAGCTCCTTGGCACAAATATTCTACTTGCATGTTCCCCTACCCCCACCTCTGTAGCATATGTCAAATGTTTACGCAGTTTGATGCTGATTGCAGATTACTGTTTGTACTGAACCTAAAGGGTCAGCTTTCCAGCAAACTGAGAAAACATAATTGTTTTAAAGCTGTGTGTGGGTGGTTGTTGTTGTTTTTTCTGTTCATTTTTAAGTGGGTTTGAATTTAATAACAAAGTATTTAAACAAAAATAAAACTCATACTTCAAGAGAAAAAAAAAAGATAAAACCCATGCACGCACTTTCCAGTGTACAGTACATTCTACAGCAGCAGTTTAGAAACTTATGAACAAAATTACATTTGTTTAGCTTTGAAAACAATGACGTTTTAACAAGCTTCCTGTAAGACAGGCCTTCTATCAGCTATATTCCTACTAAATTGTAGCATTGCAAAACCCAATCCTGCATGAAACACAGGCTTCAAAGTAAAATCTGGATTTATCCTGGGAACTAATCAAACCATATCACACTGATACATCATCAGACAGAGAGTACAGTGGCTGAACCACACTGTTACATTAACAAAATAGCATTAATCAAACTGAGTGAGGCTAAAAGCCTCAAACATAACATCAGTCAAATAACTCATGAATTACCAGTCATTACATCCCTGAAAAAATTTCTGCCTTCAAAGGTTCCCATCTCACTTTACTTAGTTTCTTGTGCATGCACTACACTTTGCATCTGCCCAGCACAGAGTCAAACTGAGCTTACTCCTGTGAAGGTCATCATGTACATCTTTCCTCAGAAGTGTGAGCTAAACTCCTGTGCTATTGCCCTTCATTATAACTTCATTACTAATGTGGTTTAGGTTGTTTTTGCAATATCCGTGTAATAATACACACTACCTCATTCTGCCATTATCATTTAGGTCCTGTTGAGTAGAACACGTTCATTCTGAGATTCAGTACAAAGCCATTTTCTAAAGTAAGCTCATTTCTATTACTAGCCTCTTATTTCAATCTGCTTGGAAACAAGAAGAAAGTCCTCCCAATATTCAGATACTTCAACTTTATGTGGGCAGGTTACAACGAGATTGTTAATTCCCCACTGCATGGATCATACCTTCTCCACAGATTTCAGCACACAGTGCAAGTAGATTTTGACCTACTGAGACGTATGGACTCTGCCCAATGTAAATCAAGGAGAGATGGTTTCGGCATGGAAATGGTTTGTGGACGAATTAGTTGATCTGGTTCCAGCTGTAACACTGACCTACTTGTATAACATACTGCAAGGCACTTAAATTTCACTGCTACTTGAAAAAGAGGAACAAAAGAAAAAAAAAATCTACTCCACAATCACGAAACAGGGTCATTGTTTCCTAATTTCATTTTAAATTTTGAGCAAGCAGGTTATCTAAGAGCAAGTATTACAGCAAATGAATTCAGACTTTATTCCAACATCGATCTTTCTACATGTGAGCAAGCATGCTTGTAACAACTGCAAGGCCTCACAAGCTTAACTGAGGGAATTCTGGAAAAATAAATGAATCAATATCTATAAAGTATTCTGAATCTCCAATGCTACTCTAAAGATGTTTCTGTTTTAGTTTCTGAGGTTATCAAACAGGCATTAATAAATGCAGGTAGGATATAACAACTGCTAACATGACCAGTACTCATCATAGCACTCCAAGAAAAAAACAATCCATTTCTTTCCTACTAGTTCCTTCTCTAGTCTTTCTTACTACTTGCATGCAGGATCCTAGCTATTCATAATGAAGTTGACTGCTGTGTTTTATAGGCAACACTGTAGAAGAAGCAAACAAAAACATTAAAGATAATGTGAAAAAAAATATATAAAAAAAATAACCTCCAGAAACAACCAGGAAGACTGAGTCCTACAAGTGATTTCTGATTTCTTATTTTTCATGGCTGTTACTTTTTAATTCTCGTTGTTGTTATTGAAAAAGAAAAGATTTAGCTAGAAGCATGTCATGCATAAGAGTAAACACAACTCATGGCATGTACATCAGTACAGTCTATCTAAGAAGTCACACTGATAAGTACCTCTCAAGTTATCTAATAATATCTGTTTTAAATGTCCTCTTTTTTTGCTTCTGTTCAGAAAGCAGAAGCAAGTTGCCCTAGCGTTTGGAATTTCTCTCAAAATAAAATCTCCACAAAACACACACACACAAACATACCAACCCAAGTCTGCTGGAATGTGTACAGAATCTGTTTACGCAGTTTTTCTCCTCAACCCACTAATTATTAACACTTAGCACTCCTTTGTACTGTGAACCTTTAAGGAAGTCATTTCTCCAATAAGATGTACTATCACCAGCTGTAGTTTACACAGATCAAAATAAGCAACTATCATTCCATGTACAGAAGTTTCCCTCTTAACCGCTTCCACCATCTCTTTCCATTTCTTCACCTTACCACTTGATTAAAACTTTTCACGCTCTACATTTAAGAGGAAAGGAATAAAGTGCTTTCATTTTTTGAAAACCAAGTATCAGTGCCATTAAATAACTAAAAACACAATGTTATTGACTGAAGAAGTATTTCAGTATACCTCCTGACATAATGAAAGCAATTGAAAACCCCTTCTAGACTATAGCCTACTTAGCACTTGCTTATTTATCAACTTATTCATTTCTATTCTGCTTATAAAGTGTTGGTAATGAAGCCAATTTCATGGTTGTTGGTTTTTTTTTCCTTGTTTTAGTTTTTTGGGGATGTGTGGTGGTGTTCTGATTGAAGCTGCGCTCCCTGCATTAAGGAAAAGACTCCCATGGAATGATAAAGGACTTGCTGTTACACTATTACAGGAGATGAATTGCATTAACCCCTGCCCTTCCCCATTGTACTCTCTGCCCACTGGAAACAACAACAGAATTACTAAAATCCCACACTCTCTAATGGGATGGTAATAGGATTCAGAGGCCATTAGGGTAAAGGCAATCCATATTTTACAGTTTAATAAGCTCTTGCTGAAGATGCTGGATCTCTCTTCAAAGCCAACAATTACCGATTTAGTATTAACAAATCCACAACAACTGTCAAGACAGCAGAAAGCGTTCAAGATGAAGTCAGCAGCTTATGGTGACACTTTAAAATGTGTGTAGAAAAATGAAACCACTTAAATTGAAATAATTTGTAATTTTACAGTGATACTGGTTATTACTGTCATTTCAGAAATTCTTACATCCAAATGTCATGCTTATGCAAGTTTGCACATAATTCTCCTCCAGTTTGGTAGTGTTTGTTTTGGAAAGCGAGCACTTTTGTCTTGCTTTCAAAACACATCCCTTGTCACAGAAAAGTGTGGATGCAGAACTCGACGCGACCAACTGAGTCATGAAATGGACTTCTCCGCAATCCTATATAATCAAACTACTTATTAATTCTATGATTACCTATAAACTAGGTAGTAGAACCTACCAGGTAGTAGATTCAAATGCCTACACCATTCTCCCAAAACAACTCTTGAAGTGTAAGGAGTAAAATATATCCCTTATTCTGCCCACTGTTACCTTAATAGTCCCTTAAAAGTATATTTCTGTATTCTTTAAAGGTTCATGAACTGAATATTTTCTTATCCAGTATCACTGTATTTAAAACCATAGAATATTGGCAGTAAATAATAATCCTTTCTTGTCGCAGAGCTCATTGTCATATAAACACAGTAATGCATGAGCCAGGTTAAGATATACATACACAAAATATCCACAAAGCCTGCAGTCACTTCAAACTGAGGAAATAACTGATTCTTAGCCTTGTGTTTTTAAATAGAGCTCTGACAATGCTTTTGTCTCATTTTTCAACATTAATACGCATCTGTTTACAATGGTAATATTTCTCTTCCATTTCTATCAATTTCCATTGGTCTTCTTTAATGTTATAGGAAAAAAAAGCTCTTCAGCAGTAATTCCAGCATGTGAAATAACTGCAATAAAGGCCACTGTATCAAATGCTGAGAGGCCTTACTGTTTTCTTTGAAACAGAACACAAGCAGGTCTTCCCTCAGGTAGTGGCTCTCCAGACACTCCTTGCCCAGTAAGATTGTCTTAGCAGTGTGTCCAGGGTAAAATAAATATAGTCTGGCTTTCCTTCTAAGAACGTTATCTTCCTCTGTGCTTGAAAGAGGTGCAGCCTTTGACTGAGAACTCACCAGATCATCTAAAAAAGAAAGTCAGCCCATGAAAAGTAGTAAGAAGGAACTATTAGGAACATCACTGATAAAGCCATACTGATTGTACTCTTCTCTACAATGGAGTGAAAACACATTTCTTTACCACCAGAGCGGCATCCCATCTCAGCATACCTGTCTCTAGACAGGCAACAGAGGATGAGAATCAGTTACGGTTACCTGTGCAAAGGCAGTGCACAGACCTCCTTCATCCAGATGCTTTCTCCAGTCTTCTGAGTCGCTGTTTCCCATACTCGTGTTATTCCACATATCCACGTGGCTGACATCCTCCAAACCGCTCTGTATATTTATGTGCACAGCCACCACGCTCTAATAAAGGCCATGCATACTTACTAGTTAGCAGAAAATAATACCGATGAACATAAGCACAGCTTGCAATGTTTATCTTGAAAATATACATTTAATGAAAATTTAGGGTTGATAAATGTTCCTGCTCCTGTGTAACCAGACACTGAAGTATGAGCTCCATTTCCACATTTCCTTTGCTTTGCCGCATCTAATTCTTAAGTAAAATTTTGAGTACACTCAGAACAGTGGGAGAAGAAAAACAAAAAGTTTCCTGCAAGCACTAACTGCGTTTAGGTCACCACTACAAAGTACGTTTCATAAACTGATGTTATCCAGACTATCTAGAGACATCTCGGAGGCTTTTGAAGCATAACTTCCAAGAAAACTAACAGAAATAACTAGAAGCCAAGTAAAAAGGAAATCAATGACTTAAATCTAGGACACTAATTGTATACTAGCAATACCTTGCAATACAAAAGAGAAGAAAGGTATCAAATGCTACATGAATTGCCTTTATGAAAAGCAGAAAGCACAGAAATCAATATTTGAAGACACGTCTATTTCATTTGCCACACCCTCTCTTGCCTCTCTTCCATTTTTCAGCTCAGAGAATCATTGTTGCTTTAAATTTTGATGTTAGATGTATAACTAACCACTAGAAACACAAAACCACTTCTCTCTTGCAGCATGAGTTAGAGCTGGAAGCAGCTCCTTCAGAGGCAAAAGCTGTACTGCTGCATAGTTTCTCAGAATAAAGTCAACTCACAGAATACTAAAAAAGTAAACATAACTTGCAACACTGCATAACAAACAATCAAAATGTGATTTAAAAAGAAGTTGAAAACTTCATCCATAAGCAAACAGCTCCTTCAGAAGACTTCACTTCAGGAGGTAGACAAGGATGAAACAGTTAACCTGTTAAGGCTGACCAAGAGAAAACTGAGTGAGCATGAAGAGAAATCATGTTGCCTGTGCTGCACCCCTGGACTGCTTAGCATTTGACACACGCTGTCTCAGAAGACCATTTTAATTCTTCTTTCAGTCATTCTAAAAATCCTCTCAGAAAAGGTAGCAAGGCAATGCAATATAATCAACTGTAATACAATAATCATGGTTTGGATTTCTGTCAAGTTTCTAACAACGAAAATGAGCATTTATCAGGAATTTGCCTCAAACAAATAATTTGCTCTCATTTCCGCAACAAGACAGACATGATTCTCTTTCACTCAGCTCTTTGTTAACTCTGATTAATTACTTCACTTCCAAATTTCATTATCAACATATTCATTTTTTTCTAGGTAGCAACAACTGATAGCTGCATCTCCAAGTCTCGTATTAGGAAGCTGAGTATCTGCCCATTCCTTACATTCTACTGACCTCTAGAGACTGTATGTATATATGTATGATATGGATACGTTATTTCTGTGTGCACACGTAGTGCAGGGATGTCACAGTAGATCATCTTCCAGTAAATCTGTGTGCCGCATTTGAAATAAAAGTTATTACTCTAAGCACAAATTGTCCTTCGAAATATCTCCTTTTGTTTTCTAGCTATGAAGAATCTCTTGCTACTTTTTTATTTTCCCGTGTCTTTCCAACCCCAACACAGCACAGCCTTTGTTCTCCATTACGTACAGAATTAAGCTGCAAGTATGAATACTGAGACAATCCAGACTTCGTTTTAGAATGAGTAACTGCCAGGAGATGGAGCACCACAGAAGTGTAAGTTCCTAGTTTCTGGAAAACAGTCACTGCTACATGTATGGAAAGAAGACAAATCTCTCTACTCAGTATCAACAATCCTCCTCTCCAACACATTCCAAATGATAACATCTTGCAGCAGTTCCCTTGTCTCCATTTTGCTGCCAAAGAAAAAAACTGTACACAAGCCTGTGTTTGCTTTGACATTTAGATGAAACAGAAAGGGCTGCAGGAGTTGAATTTGTCAGATAAAACCTATTCAAAATAGACATTAATTCAATAATAGAGAGAAATGAGGGGAACAGAAAGTACTATGTTACCCCATAATGATGTTTCAAAATACCTCAAAAATATACAAAGTGTTTTCTAATAGCACTGCTGTTCAGTAGGGAAGGACCATCTGTTTCCCCCTTTGTTTTTTTTTTTGTTTTTTTTTGTTTTGTTTTTTAGGGGGGGGGGCGGTGGTAAAGCTTTTTAGTTATTTTAATGCACGGTTTTGCACTGTTATACCTATACAGCAAAACATAACAAGATACAAAATATAGGTTTGGAATCAGCTAAGAGCTATATGTTGAATTTTCTTGAATCTATATAAGCCGTAGATAGCAACTGAGCTCTGCCCTTTCAGAAACTGCACTCACAATGGCAGTAAGTACTGCGTTAACCAAATGGCTTTTACAAAACAGAGCTATAAGAGGAGCTGTGTCCACTCCTTCAAGTTACACAGGAGTTGCTGCAGAATGAGAAATATACACAAAACTGTCTTTTCCTTTAGAAGTAATGTGAAACCATCATACTGACTGAACAAATTACAGACACATGTAAACAACATTTCCAAATAAGTAATTTAACTTCCATTATCTGTAGTACCTTTTCTTACGTATACAATAGCTTTACTTTTCAGTAACATACTGCTAACGCACAGACACCTGTTCATCCTGTATTCCAGTGATGTGAGACTAGCTGTGTACTTTCTAATTTGAAATGGGCTTCAATTAAAATACACAGAGCCAGATTTTTGTCTTTGTACATACATACACACATGTACATCCAAGACAATATTGCTACTACTGAGAAATGTGGCACTAGACTCAAATGGCCCCAGAATTATTTACCTGTTCAGCTATTCTGAGCTTTTCATACTGTATACGTAAGCAGAATACCACTGTGAGAGTAGGCTTGATTTTCTCTTCATGACTTTGAGAACTGAGAAATGCCGAGATAAAAGTTTATTCCTTAGGGCTATATTGTGTCATAAGCCTTTAAACTGAATTTGCCGATGTTTTCAACAGGGAATTCTCTTTGGAAACTGATGACATGTTACGATCTTTTAAGCTGAATTACGTACAATTTCACTGAACTGACAAGTCTGAAAGTAAACCAAAGTAGGGAAGGTAAAAACATACTTCTGGTAGCACTCTCTCACTGTTAACAGTCAGGCTTATTTTTGTGAATGAGAAAGAACTGTAAAATAAACATATGTAAGTGCTGATGAACTTGTGCCCATGACCAGCCGAGATGCACAACTCTCAATACCAACGACTAACTGACTCTAAATCTAAGCAAAAGAAATGCAAAAAAAGTACACACGACAATTCAGTAAATATACGTAGTACTACTAGTTTAAAATCATACTTAGGAATCCCAAGATTTCATTTCTTCAACTTATAAAGTATGCAGACAACTTTCTAAAGATTAAGTAATCACTTCGGTACGTACATAGTTATGTGCATGCCCAAACTCAGTACCAACACAACAAATTAAACAAAATCTTAATGAATGGAATAAAACCTCATCAACTTAAAGCTGATCAAATCAGAGAAAGTTTGGCATGAGCCACTGGGAGAAAACAAAACAAAACAGCAAATAAAACACAAGACCTAAGCTACAATAAATTATGTACAACATACATGGAAAATGACAGTAGAGATCACCCACACATCCTTTTTTATCTGGATTTTTTCCCCGTTCACAATGAGGAGACAAACTTTTCTTACACAGGAAACAAAATAAATTGAGCTATGCTCCTACACATTGTAAACTCCAGTGTATCACTGTAAAGTTAAGTGTAAAAACTGCAGTCTTACCTCTACAAGACCTGCAACTAATTTTTGTTTTTTCCTAGTTTAACTAAGTAACAAATGGCTATACAAGATAGCTGAATGCAAAGATCACCCTTCTGTTACGACCACCCTGAGTTCTTCACATTCATGTCACTTTAATTGAAGAGTTAGCATCACTGACAAAAACAAAACCAAACAAACACAAAAACAAGTAACACACGTTACTTTCTTGAATTTCAAATCAGTTAGGATTGATGATCATCTCCAAAAATAAATATTCCCACAGACAGATGTCAGTGGTTGCCTGTAATTGCATCAGTTAGCACCTGTATACTATAGCTCCTCTCTCCTTTGGGAGTGTTTGATCATTTTATCTGTTTAATTAATAACACAGGTCTTTTAGCATAGGACACCACAGCTTTCTGTCCTTGCACTTGCTATTAGTTATTCCACTTCAATTTATTACTATAAGACTCATCAGAGAATTTCTCTCATAATTTAAGCACACACCAGAAACATGTAAACTGTATTGTTATTAGTAAAAAAAGATAAGATACTAATTCACTATTCTCTTTTTTAAAAAAATTGCTTTATGTGTGGTAAGCTCTTATTATTGAAAAGAAAGCAAATTCAGTACACTCAAATTCTACTGATTTTGCAACTGCGTACTTTCATTACTCAATTCATAATTAAGTACATGTTATTTGTAAACTTTGAAGGAAATAACACTTTTAGGAACACTAAGGAAAATATGCATATGAAACAAGGCAATAGTAGGGATAAAATTTCAAAAGCAATGAGTAAGAACTCCAAACCTTAAAAAGAAAACAAGGGAGGTAGACAGCTGTGATGAGTCTGCCAGCATTTCAGTGTGTGTATTTCCTCAGAATACAAAGAACTGAAGAAGGGGCAAAAATTTACTCATTTCATATTATTAAACTATCAACAGCCTGCATATCCATTTTCCCTGAGATTTTTCTTTGGCTTTTGTAATCTCACTGCATTTCTTTTCCTCGATCAAATCATCTTTACTTTGCTCTCCAGCAACATCTACTGGAACATCAGTAAAATGCTGCTGTTTGTATTAATCACTCATTTAAAATCTAGTTGGGCAGAATAAGCAAATGCCAAAATGAGAGATAAGTGATCTTCAATTCAGACCCTGTATGCTGGGCACAAACTGAACAAGTTAGCTTGCCTTCAAACTCCTAGTAGTCTGCCATTTCATAAGAAAACCTTTTTTTTTTTTTTTTTAAATGACAAATTCATATTGAAAGTCATCTACCACTTACACGTAGATTCACTTCAGTACAATCACAGGAAAGCACTTAAAACACTGCATTTATCTAGGGCTTCCATTTTTTGTTGGACAAGTCACTGAATTTCATTTTGGTCCAACAGATCTGAAGCATGGAAAGAGCTGGGAAAGACAGATAGATCAAATTTGTAATGAGGAAAAAGAAATGTAATGGCAATGTCAGATAACTCAGCAAAACTACAGTTACAAAATTAAAATTCCCACTATAAATCTGTGAAACATTTACAGGCTCTTCTGCCTGACTGTAAGGGTTCCAAAAAAAAAAAAAAAAAAAAT
>VXAB01012029.1:205977-361921 GCA_013399175.1 Odontophorus gujanensis
AAAAAAAAAAATCCAGTGCCTTTTTATGAGGATGAATATACATCAGTAATTGACACTGAAGGTAAAAGTAGCAGCACAAAGTCCCTGTACACTGATGGGAGACTACGCTTCCCCAGGGGCTTGATCCCATTCAGCTATGTGGTGGCTTGTCACTGCCTATCTTGTAAAATCAGCTACTGCAAACGTACACAGAAAGCAGTGCCACTGATTTTTACAAGGTACATGGCATTGTGCATTCACGTATCTCAATGCAGGATTCAGTCATTAGGCTAAACTTGCACAAAGACAAAAGTTCTCAACTAAACGTATTAATTTCCATCTGCAATGTGCTCATGTGTAGGTCTGTAACACTAAAATCTACCTATTAAACAATGTTTACTCTATGACAGCTTATAATACCATGTTAGCTCTGCGTGGCTCTGATTTTAGAGACAGTTAATTAGTACTGCACTTTTACAAGTTACTCTGATCACTGCAATATTGTTTGCCCCGCTTTATATTCCTAATAAAGGTCTAGCTATCCTTGAATGTTCACTCATTTTCCACACTGACAATGAAATGCAGAACATTCTGCTCAGTGTTCCTTCTATTCAGTCTTAGTTTGCTCACACAACTGTAAAATATAAATACAGGGAGAAAAAAAACCAAAACACCATCACCACCACCAGCCAGTGAAGACCCAAAACTGACGTCCCGATAGCTAAGGATTTGACTTGTAGGTATGAAGCGCATATCAACATGTAACATTTTTAAAATTACAATGTTTTGTTGCTTTTGGAATCCCTACCATAGCCTGAATGTATTTTTACAGGGAATAAAAGGGCACGTTTCCCAAAACCACAAACACTCTAAAGCTATATAATTTTATATTACCACAAGACCCAAGTTCAGAGGCTTTGCCTGATAAATTAGCTCCTCTCAATAACTGTTAAACAGAAAGCCCTTCATTGTAATCCAAGTGCACTTGTGGACAGCACTTTCAGAGTTAACTCTGTCTGACAACTGACAGAAATCCATTATTCTAATTTGGTGATTGCTTTACTAAACACAGATGCAGTTTATGACTTTTAGTCACGTATTTCATTCAGGATGGTACTTAATCTCCATTTAAAAAACATAAACACAAAATAGATTTTACAGTATGTCTAAAAGGTTACAGCTATTCGTCTGAAGAAATGCCAGGCAAACAAATTGTATTCGCCAGGACCTAAACTCAATGCTAGATTTTACCCTAGCAAATAAATAGTAAATAAGTACAATTAATTTTCAGTTCAGCTGTTGCAATCAAATTGCAGAATGCCAAGCACCTAGAAGGCTGTAAGACTCAGAAGCTTTTCTCTTACCGACTGAAGCACTGAATTTAACCTTAAGCAAAGTCCAGCTTTCACAAAAGCTGGTTCTGTTTTATTTTACTACGCAGAGAAACACAGAAAAAATCATTCCGTGCGAATGCAGCTTCCTTACAAAGCCATTTCTAATTCAATTTGCAGCACATACTTTAAATCCTAAACAAAAGGAATCTGATACAACACCGACGCTGCCTCTTGCTGCAGTTGCTTTCCCCAGTTACAAAATGCTGAAAATCTACCGCTCCAACCAAGCCACTCCATAAAACACCGGATTCAGGCACTTCTTACCTGCCTCAGTTGAAGGCTTCCTTCCCTTGTTAGCAGTATGAAGCATCCTCTAGCCTTCCCAATCCTCGCCACCAGCCTCGAATTGCACAGCTAAGTCCCTTTTTTTGCAAGAAAACGCGTACAGAAAGTGATTAGTTTTTGTTGTCCCTTTTAAGTCCCTCCTGCGGGAAGGAGCAGGGGAGCGATGTGACGCCACCTTTTAATCTTTTCCAAGAGTGAAAAGGCAGAAAAGGAGCGCTCGATCAAACTGAGCTTCACACATGACTAAAACTCGCCTGAGAGGCTGCAAGCTCTGGCTAAAGCACCACTAGGCGTAAGTGTAAGAACAGAGAAGAGGGGAGAGTCAATGAAATGTGACAACGTATGTGCATCAAAGACAGGAAAAGAGGGAGAGAACAATAAGAGAGAGATCGAGGCAGCAACAAGAGAAAGAGAAAGAAAGAGAACGTGAGGGAGAATAAGCATGAAGAAAAGATAGGAGAGTTCTGAAGCAAAGAATTCACAGAATAAAGCCAAAGTGTCTGGCAGCTTCTGTTTTTATCTCAGTGAGCATGACATACTGCCTCTCTCATTTAGTAACACATTCTTGTCTCTTCCAGGTTTGAAAACTGAGATAATCACAATGTGTGCCTGCGTTTGCCTCATTGGCACATTTGTGAGCTGTATACCTGAGATTCTGCTCAACCATCTTCTAGAGATGCATACAACGTGCAATCAAGTTCATACATCCATTAGGACAGACAACTCCCCTCTGCAACCCCGCCCCCAAAGAACCAGAAGCTGCTAATTCCTACATCGCTTTACAATCTAGTTTAACTGGCAGATGGAATTCTACTTATAACTACTAACAAACTGCCACTAATAAACAAATGACTGAACAAATGTTTAATGTTGATAAGTGAGTTTTCATAGCAACAAAACATATTAGCATTGATAAATCTGTTTCAGAAAGGAGGTATTATAGATGTTTTCTTCTATTTATCTTGTTATTTCTACATGAAGTTGCACTAAGTACTGGGAGGAAAAAAAAACGTGGCCCGGAACTAACATGTTACAGGAATCAGTCAAGACACAATCAGCTTTAGAATTTTAATAAACTATCACAAACTAAGAACTACATATAGAATTTAAAATTGAATTATGAGCTCCTAGAAAAGATCCACATGCTAAGTCCTCATACAAGTGGAATTCATTTTCATGCAAGGTTGGAGATTTTTATTATTATTTTTAATATATTTCATTTGTAAATCCAGAAGAGCTTCTGCATTTAGTTGTTTGCATCTCTCTTTAAGGTACAGGTGAACAGGCTGACGACTGATCATCTGGCCAAAAGGCAGAATCCCTGTCTACTGAACCAATGCAAGTTCAGTCAGACTTGGTTATTACATGGAGATGTAAGGTTAAGGGGGCAGCAGCAAACTAAACAAACCCGAAAAACAAAATCTATTTTCTCTTTGCTGCAGCATCCTATTTGAGCCTCCCTGTGGATCATAGCATCTCAACTCCATCAACGAAAAGGAAGGACTATGTCAGTGGCATAAGTTTCTGGAAATGTGGATTCAGAACTCAACCCCACAGCACAACTCTCCCAGCTCAGACAAGAGCTACGTCTTAAAGTACTCAGTTGGATTAAAAAAAAAATAAAAAATTAACAGCTCAACACAACACACTACCATCTTTTGTCCAGGTTCCAGAGAGGAGGTAATAAAGATGAATTCACAAATGATCATCGAGAAATCAACAACCAATTTCAGCACTGAGTACTTCAAACACTGTTACTGCTCTCTAAGTTTTCAAAGAATGAACATCTTCCTAAGAATGTTAATAACGACACCACAAAGCCTCGCACCGAGCTCTGGGCAGGCAGAGCCCAGGTTTCAGATTTGTAAAGATGAAGCTTGAGAACTGCCCCCATCCCCTCCCTTCTGAATTTGTGATCATCTGTGCTTCACTCCCAGTTGTGATACATTCACGTAAATACAGATCCATTACAATCAGATTCTCAACCCAGGCCATTCTAAGATGCATTGGTAAATGCACTCATCACAGAGGTTTTGATAAGCACTTCCTATGTATCATATAAGGTACCAGATTACATTCATGACAATTTTTTTCTAAAAACAAAAGCACACATGAAAGTCTCTACAAGTATTTCTTCATTCTCACAGACTCATCTCCAGACTCACAGTGCAAACAACCCTTGATGTTTACAGCCAAGGCCAGCAAAAACCTTAAAAACCCAACAACCTGCATACACGCTTTCTTCCACAACACTGCAAGGCTAAAACTAAGCATGAGCTTATGTACTATAACAAATAGATTGTTTTCTATGAGAAATGACCTTGTGTTTGAACTAAAAATGCTTGGACATGGAATTGCTTAAATCCTGACAGCTCCAGTGAAGAAAACAAGTTACCTGCCTGCTAACTGGCAACATTTCCATAAGGCACACTAGGTTTTTGGCTTACATGAATGCAAAAATTCTATCTTAACAATTAACAGTCTTAACAAATCCTAGCAATTAAACGTGTTCCTCCTTGAGATTCCTCAAGGAGTACTCCAATAGCAAACAGGAACCACACCACTGAACATAACCAAATAACTACAAAATGAAACACACAGGTAATGCCATTTTGTACAGAGATACAACTGAGTCCTCTTCTATACATTCACCTCTACAGGGAAAACAGCAAATCCTTTCTTAACAATTAATTTGAGTATTCTTTCAATTGCATCTGGCAAAGTCCACTTCAGTTTGATCACAAAATACCTCCTGATGCTCCTCCTTTCTGCTACAAGTCTGGATCATTCCTTGCTTTGGTATAGGTCTAGGATTTCAGCAGCCTGTATGCAAACTTGTACTCTATGTCCGCTCCCTGCAACTGGTATGGTAATAAAACAGTGAATAAATAATGTACCTGATGTCCACTGGTTCCACTGGTTAAATGATGCACTCCTGCTGCATTATCTCCAACAGTGAACATCGTAACAACAAGTTGCACAGAAATACCGTGGCAAAGGACTACAAAAGTAACTCAGTTAGCTGACATCTATTAGAGGGACTGTTGGCCCAAAATGTTCACCCTCTACACACCCTAAATGAAAGCCTCTGGCTATGCAAAATTGTTAATGACTACTTCCCCTTTCCAATAACCTTCTGTATTTATGTCTAGGAAAGATTTATACTTTGCCAGTTATCTATCTGGATGGCGTGAACATAGAATAATATTTTTTTTTCCCTTGTTCTCATTTCTTCTGCTTCTGAACTATAAAAAAAAAATAATAAATAAAAATAATAATAATAAAAAAAAGACTGTCTGAAAGCATCTATTCTTTTCTCAAGTTTTACCTGTTGGTTTAAATAAAACATAATGTCTTTTTCCCAGTCCTTGTTTCAATAACAGCTTTGGATCATTTCTTAAGCCACAATCACTACAGAAGCAGAACAGTACTGAGGCACCTCCTCCCTCCCCACTGACCATTTCCTACACTATGACTGTTCACTCAAAGACATACAACAGCGTAGCACAATGGTTAAAACAGAGGCACAGCATGTAACACCTTAAGTCTTCCATCATATTTACTCCACTTCTCTGTATCTCATCTATGACAAGAGATGAAATTAGCAAAGTAAAAAGCGTGCCACAATCAGACACTTTTATTGGTGAGAGGTAGAAGTTAAAGAGCTTGCACAAGCACAAGCTACATGTAAACTCTTGGCTCAGTGAAGGCAAATGTGATGCTATAACTGATGTGAACTATAAAACCACCTAATTACTGCTTTTTGAGCCCACCTAAGAACATGTGATAGCACTGTTATAAATTCTGTGACCTCCACTAGGTGCAAACACTACAACCTTACTAGATGCATGGCTGGACTGAACTTATCTATGAGTGCTGGGGATATTCTACAGAAGAAATAGCCAAGTGTCACGCAAAGAAGCAAAGACAAAAGAGCAGTAGGAAATTCATCACCAGAAGCAGCTTAATAATTCGACTCTGATTCATACCCTTGTCTTAATTGTTACAGAAAATAATATTTGATTCTTGTTATTGTCAACTCAGTAAGTGATAACTATGTAAATAATAACAAATTGGGTATCAGTTTTCTCTGCATCATGGAAGAAGTGTTAATATATTATGAGATCTGCCATATCATGAAGGGAAATCAATATGTTTGTAATTTTGACTTGACTGAAGAACTAAGAGGAAATAATCAGTACGTTTCTGGTTATTTGGGAAATTTAATTCAAAAGGACTAGCGATATTTTACTTTTCTATTAAAAAACACATACAGAAATATGGATTAAAAAGGCACTTCAAAATTCAGCCTTCTGTGGCACCACCTTACAGTGCTGTCTGCCAGGTACATTTCTGTTCAGAATTTTTCCTTCAACTAGTTTTGTTTACAGTGACACAAGACACAAGCTAACGTCCATTAAGATGTCATCAGTACTTCTGACAATTCCTAAAGCACCTCTCACAGAACACTTTTCAAAATAACAGTAAACTGATTACCTTTGTCTGTGCCTAAATGGAAGCTGGTTCATAGGACCCTTCTGTGCCTCAATCACCTTGAGAGACAGAGGATAAGAGCTCACCCACAGGCACAAGGTTTGCTTGTAGCACTGGCTGAGAGCTCCTGCACAGCATGCAGAGACATTCTGCTCACTAGGACAGAGGCAGCTTCCAGGAGGGAACTATATAGCTCATAAAAGATTTTCTTCACTACTAGATAATTTAAGTTCTCCATGTGAATTGAAGTTCTACGATGAGTCAATAGCGTACACAGCTTCACAGATCATACGGTTTATTTTGAAGTACTGAGCAGCACACTTAACTGAACAAAACCTAGTTTTACTGCCCAGTCCTCTCAATTAATATGCAACATTCATGCCTTAAGCATACCCTTGAGTATTCTGTACTTCTCTGAGCCACAGCTTTGAAGATGTGTTGGTTTCCTATGCACTAATTTGACCTATATTCAGGCTGACTTCTACTCTGAGAATATTTCTGATACAAAGTCAATTCCAGATGCTCTGCAAATCACTTCACTACCACTATGATATGGATACCAAAAAACCAGAAGGATGTCATCAAATTAAAAGGCCAGTGCTGTCACTCCCTAATAACTGGCGCCGGTCAAAAACATTTTTTTTGTACCCTGATCTTGGCACAAGTGTATTTCCTTGATAACGTGAAAGCTCAGAACCAAGTCCAGAATCTGCCTTACATCATTTCTTGTTATGCTTATGTCCAAAGGCCTGCTGACTTGCCTGGAGCTGAGCTTGATGCATGTCATGGGCCTGCCAGAGATGCCTAATACTCTCAAATGGTGAAAATTTCCTAAGAACATAAAATAAGCCAGTAATAAACAATCAGAAATGTAATAAAGGAAAAGTTATTAAAAATTCCAAGACAAAAACAGAAAAAGCAGATCCCATCTCTAATACAACGAACAGTAGAAGAAGCAGTTAATAAGGACTATGGTTTTAGTTTTTAACACTTGATCCTGTCTACTTCTGCCCTGATCCACATTCTTCACATCAAACATCCAGCTTTTACGTTTTAAGGGAAAGATCTGAGACGGTTAGGTCTTACCCTGCTACCCAACACTGCGTGAAATCCTTGAAACTGCTTCACGTAATGATCAGGTACAACAGCCGTATCCTATAACGGAACACCAAAACTTTCCCTCATCTCTCAGAGACTACCAGAGAACTCTGAAAATGAAAGCTTCTGCACTCATGTTGAACAGTTGACTTTACCACACCAACAATTACCACAGTCACAATGGTGTAAGAAACGCAGCTGTTTGCTGGATTAGCAATGCCAGAACAACAGAACATGCAAACAACAGCACAATTCCTTCTTGCTGCCTGATATTTGTGGAGCCCTAATTATGAGTCAGACCTTTCTTTCCAGTTTCATGTTGTATCTATACTATGACTAAAGCAAATGATTAAACAGTATATATAAAAAAAAAAAAGTGGGCAGCTTCAAGTTAGTCTGGCTGACAATCCATCTGCTGTGGTTCAAAACACAGAACAGAATTCCACCAAGGAGACTTGACATGGTGCATAAAAGCACCCTTAAAACACATTTCCTGTCACGCCATCAGCTCTCATCAGACAGAGGATATTTGTTTTGATTAACCTTTGGTATGAAACAAAACACCTGTTCTTGTCTTTTATCTCTGTCACATCAGAAGCAGAGAATGCATAGTGAAGGAAGAGCGTAAAATGAGAAATTTGGAAAATGTGAAGTACTGATTAGAATGCTGAGAACTGCAAGAACATGACACGCATGGCCTATGAGGACTTCAGGAGAGCACTGCAAGTCGTTAAAAAGTCACAATTGTTCAGTAATGTTTCTACTAAAAGCAAAGATACTATGAATATTTAACACTAGAAAAATAATGGTTTTAAGACAATCAGGTCGCATTATAAATATTATTCTCTTAAAAACATCCACTTGCTGAATTGAAAACTAAACAACATGTTACAATAACACCCAACATTTTTCCCTAAATCTCTTCTCCTTTGGAATGCATAGATTTTGGATCCATGGAAACTTGACTACAAATGTGTCATCTTTTCGACACAGCTGACTAAGAGCACTGGAGCACTATCTGGCTGCCATGCAGAATGTTCTTCAACTTTGTGAATTCAGAGACAACAGAGAAAAGCTTTCCAGTAAAGAAAGTTTCTGACAGTGTAAAAAAAAAAGTTGATATTAAAAAAGAAAAACGTTAACCATTTTTAATTTCAACATCTTTCAGCTGTTTATTACCACTACTGTCATTTTTTGATGTTCTCTACAGTGACAATCACAGAAGCAATTCAAAACTTATCAGACAACTCTTTCTTACCATAAACTGATCCTTACATGTGAAATCTGGGGCAGAACAGCGCAATATCTGTTGCTGAGTATCTAAGAAACCTCTGGAAGCTGCCAGGCATATGCTACACAAAACAATGGAGTTGACACACACTTCCTGGGAAGTGCTCATCTTAACGTGCAAGACCAAAAGCATGATGTAAAAAAACAGAGTATATATCCTATAAATGGTCAAATTGTTCACTGGCCTCCACTTCTTCCTTCCCCAAACCTCCTGATATCTTTCCAGTGCTTTTTAAAGTACACTTCCTCCTCCTGTGAGTCAGTACTCCTATCTAAGGACAGCACATAGAGATAACAGCTGCTCTGTAAGAGAGCTACTGCTGAAGATATTGCAGAGGGTTACCGTCCCCAAATGCTCCATTAAAATTGTGCTTATTGACCTCAATGGGAAAACGCTTGGATCTCGTGCGGAAATTTATATAATCTTAATTCATGCTTATGCTACATCTGCTGATTAAAACTTCAAAATATCCATAATAAGGCGAAATGATAATACGCTGCCGTGATTGTTTTAGTGTTAATAATAGGAGAACAGCCATGCGATACGCAGATCATAACGGATGTTTTAAGCCCTGTACTGCCTCTCGTACCTATCCTGCACAGCTTTTGCCTGAACTCTAACGGACCTTTGGCCAACCACGCTCACTGGGTGCTCATCCACATCAGAAATGAAATAAATGCAATGTGAACTCCACTTTAAAAACGCTTCTCAGTTGGACACGAATTAACCAAACCCATCCTCTGACGGTAAGCAACAGATGAGTCAATACCTTGCTAATTCTACCCGTGTCCCAGTGGCGTTCACCAGAACGCTTCCTCACGCCTGACTTACGCGTGCAAAGCAAACACACACGGCAGCACACGGGAGCCCGGCGACCACCAACTCACACACGCGCCGTGCTGCGACGCAGCCGAGCCCGGCGGACCACCGCCTCCCGCGGCCCCGCCCCGCCAGCACCACAACCATCGCGGAGCCGGGCGGGGCAGCGCGGAACGAACGCACGGGGCCGCCGCCCACCGCGGAAAGCGAAGCACGCACCTGAGCGCCGCGGCGCCGTCCGCTCAGCGCTGCGTTCCCGCGCGTTGGGCGCTCGGAGCGGGCGGCTCTGCAGCGCAGGGCGGTCTCACAGGGCTGAGGGAGCGCGGGGCGGCTGGGGTTGGGAGGGAGCTTAAAGCCTATCCCAGCTCCTCCGGCTAGGAGGGCTGACGGCGGACCCCACAAAACATCTGAGAGCCAGGTGTAGAGTGTGAGCTTCGCTCGCGCATATGGAGCAGAATTAGCGCAGCCGGCAGCGGCTACTCACAGAAATGAACAATGACGATGTATCGCTTCCACTTCAGATAAACGTTTTTTTAACACAGCATTCCGGTGAATTTTTACATTGAAACAATTACTCGTTACTTTAGTGCAATCGGAACAGAAAGCTTCAAATTGTTATTATCAAATGAAACGTTACTAAAATTTAGTTGCCCTGCTAGCCGCTTGATTACAATTCAGCAAAAATATAATGCATTAAAAAGCACACAAAAAATGTAGAAAATTGAACAACAGAGGGAGACAGGGACATGCGGAATCGGAACATACTCCAAAGAACAATGTGCAAATATGGAAATGCTTTTGCTCTGGCTGCAGAGAGCAGGCTCAGTATTCAACTGTTGCAGTCCTGAAGTAAAGCAATCATTTGGAATCCTACCTCAGCCAGTTCCCTTACGACCAGAGAGTACTTTTCACTCATTTCCTCGGTTATGCCTTTCAAAGTTTCCCACATGCACCTCCCAGATTGTAAACGTGCCATGTGCCCTGTGGTACATGCTGAAGAGCCTTACTGGCACAGGCCATAAGGGACAGGAGGGTGCTCTATTTACCAGTGCAAGTGGACATGAGCATTGCGTCACCTGCATTTCTAGGAAACATTCATTATTCTAGGCACTAAAAATGTCAACAACCCTCCTTGGAGAAGGCAGACATGAGACGTCACTGCACCACCATTAGTCTGTACGGTGACAAGACCCTAACTGCTCCCATACCAACAGTCACTGAGTGGAAAGGGAGTTTGCATCTGTTTCACTTATTAAGTGGATAATGACTCCATAATGCTTTTCTGAAGCCAAACAATAAAAATTATAATGTGCAGATAGAATAACTTCCTTGAAATCTAAAAACATTCCTATGCATAATTCCTTCTTAATTGTTATAAATAGACCAGATGAGAACAACATGCTATAGAGAAACGTGATTCCAGTTGACTGTGTATGACATTTCATTGCCATTTGGGTTTAGCTTCCAACAATATTCCAACATAGCTTTTCATTTTTCAGATAATACCTTGCTTCAGTAATTTGAAAGTACAAAACAACACCTAAGGTCACAACTACTAATACTCTCAAAGAAGTCATCCCATGTATATATGAAAAAAATATATATATTTGCAACAATAAAAACACAGCCAAAAACACATGGATAGTAACAACAATTCATCTAGTGTGATGACTTGAAAAAAAAACCCCACAAAACAAATAATATTTGTATTGTTCACAAAAAGTAACATTCAAGCCTTGGGAGTCAGCATGGTAATGCATGCAAGGTCTGTAACTGAAACAAGAGCTCTGGAGTTCACATCTCAGCTTGTGATTCACTGCTGGATCTTGGAGAAGAATTATCCTTGATGTTGTCATCCTTCCCTGCTTACAGGACACCCCATGTAAGGGTTTCAAACTGATGTTTACTCAGAATTTTCAAGCTGCTACTTAGGATCATTTGGTAAAGTGCTAACCTTACACACATAAGAAAAAGTAAACAAACACCCTTATGCATTCCCAAAGATGATTACAATAATAATTATTAATGCTGCATGCACAAGTGCAGTAGTTGTTCACCTGCTGAGGCCCAATGCTGATGTAACATAATAGGTATCTGACAGGTAAGGCATGGCATAGTATCTTGCTTTGGCCAAGTAACAAATCATAGCACATAGAAAATATACTAGAAAATGAAATGCAAGAAGAAAACCATGCTAGCATGCACAGTTATGAAATGCCTTTACAAGTCCCATTTAGAGTCAGCTTGAATGAGTTGGTCATGGCACTGTGACTTGGTAGCTCTGCTGCTGGGCTGCAGCAGATCCAGTGAGGTCAAGAAAAAAGCAGTGGGAGTCTGAGAACCAAGGAATCAGCTGTGGCTATCCTGAGCCAGAGAGGAAGAAGTGAGGAAGGAGCAGGAGTCCTGGTGAGAATGGGAGGACAGCAAGCTAGATCCAGGGAGAAATGTCATTACCAATTGTCCTGGGCAAGGTTTCACCCAAAAAGAACTGGGAACCACTGTGCTAGGCAAAGGACTTTAAGGAGCATTTCTCCTTAAGACAGAGCAAAGTTTTATTCTGGGAAATACAAGTATATTAAGGAAGTGAATAATTGAGATGACTGTAGAAGGCTCCTGGAATAGGAAAATCCTATAAACTATACTGAACTACATGTCTTTGAAATAATCCTTTTACTCCCAGAATAATGCTTCCCAAATCTGCTTCTTCAGAATGGTACTTATTAAAAACCAACAAACAAAAAGAGAAGAGGGAAAAGGGAAGGCCAGGGCCATATTTCTCATGTTAAGGTAAAAGCACTTTAAAAACATTACGTTACTCTTCCAATTTCTCTTGCACTTACACATAGAGAATCATTACCTTTGCTTCTGAACGTTGGAGGTTTTGTGGTTCTACTGTTTGCACTGTTTTTATGCCCGCTGAAATAGCATTTCATAGCAGGGTCAGCACACCATTCAGTAGTCAGGAAAAAATTCAATTGATTGGCGTGCCGGTGGCTAAAACACAACACATCCTACTCAGTCTGTCCTGGTGCTCAGGGGCAGCCAACCGGTGAAAACATATATATATATACCTGTGAGGTGCATCTCAGAGCTCAGAACACATGTAATTCCAGCTGTAGGTAACAGCGAGTGCTGAGCTGCAGTTAGCAGTGATATGTTCTTCTCAGTTTCAATTTGGGCAAAAAAACCACCCTGTCCATTTCCCAGAGGAGTGCTCAGAATTGCCAGCCATCTGTCTTCGGCCAGTAGTACCTTTTGCAGAGGTGGGAAGAAGGTGAAGAAGAAGCTACAAACAAAGAGCTATGAGGGGAGGGCAAGAGATGTGGCAGCGCAGGGTGACAGCCCAGGACAGAAGGCACAGAGCTGGTACGCTGCAGGCTTTGAATGGCCCTTCACTCTGAGGGAGTCTGACTGACAGGGCTTGCAGCACAGCACGTTAAGGATCAATTGATTCACTTAAGGCAATGTCAGATCAGAATAAAGCCCTAGAGTGCTTCAACATAATAAGGATTTCCCCAACAAACAAAAAGGGATTGCTATTAGCATATCAAGCAAAAGCACAGGTTTGATTTTATTAAGCAGTGTATGGGAAAAAAGACACCACCACCTAAAGATTCATATAAATACCTTCCTTTCTTGCTCCAGTAGTGGACTTTCAGTACAGCCCCGAGGCTCTAAAGATCATTATCATCTCTGCTAAAGGTTATAGCAGTGTAGCACTGCCCAGAAAAGACGAGGCTCATGGTCAGGCTTGTCACACTCTGTTGCACCTACAAATATCAATACTTTTAAATTATCATACAGCCAAAGTATTTTATGACTCTTGAAGACCAGACACAGTAGCAATAATGAAGAGTAAAAGGAAATTACAGTTTCCATAATGAAGACCAAATTCCTTTCTTTTGAGCATGAAATGGCTTTAGAAGTCAAGCATTAACACTGGTACATTTTTACTCTTGTCTCTGCCTGCCCGTCAGTCCCTCCTTGAACTGTTTAGTTAGCTGGTTACACACATTTCATGGATTATCAAAGGTCTGAAATTACTAAAAGCTTCACAAAACCTCTACAGATGAATACGGAAAGGGGTCCCAAGTTGTTCTTGCTGACAGAAGGGATATGACACAGGCAGCAGCAGTTCACACTGCCCGTCGTTCCAGGTCTTCTGGCTGTGCACCTGCACACGTGCACCCAGCATCACCTACCCTGCTCCGCACCTGCAGCATGCTGGGAGCAAACTGTGAGGGAGAGGGGGAGGTAAGGAGGCTGCTGCCAGGGGTGCCCGTGTGCCCAAATCCTAAAATGCGATAATACTCACTGAAATCAATCAGGATCTAGCAATGTTTACAGTGTGATCTGAAAAGTTTTCATTTCAGTGTCCGTCAGATAGCAGCGCCACGTATTTCACTGTTATTAATTCCTTACTAAAGTACTTGTTTCTAAAATCTCCCCCGAAAGGAAGTTTCTAGAGCATGTTGTACACACAGCATATATCTTACAACAAAAATAAAGTAACTGCCTTTTAAAAAAACAAATACAATTAACATACCTGTACTTTGGTTGCAGTTAGTAGTAAGAAATACAGCTTACTGTAAAGCAAACTATAATTACACATATTCATGGCATTCAACATATTAAAATCAGCTGATGAATCTAACATAAAAGTGACATTTAAGTGAATGACTTCTACACTGTATGTTCCTTATGTTCTCAGTGATCCAATGTTCTCTGAAAATACACCAACACGAAGCCCACAGATATTCCTTTAGGGGCACTTAAAAAATTCTATTAATAACTAATGAATTACATTGATACATTGTGATATTTTGATACGGCGCTCTTCCCACTATGAAATGAAATGCAAAACTACACCATGAATGAGCAACACAGGATGTTCCCTGAGGGGCTGTAGTGGTGTGGGTAACACATTGCTTGTCTCCCCAGAGCTGAAGCATGTCGCATCCTCAGTACTTCCAATCTCACTCGTCTGCAGAGCTACGAACTATTCCCAGAACAAAGTATCTCATATTCACAATTTTTTTATGCGCTATGGGACTTAAAAAAGCAAAGCCAAACAAAAACCCATTGTTCAAGCAAACATAAATCAAAACCTGAAAGTAGAAGAAATGAATACAAATCAATTCATCTGAAAGAAAAAAATAAATGAGAACTGCTCTAAGACTGCAATTCCAGAGCAGCTCCCTGTTAGAAAATACAGTAAGGAAGCAGTCAAGTTAAGTTATACTGCCTTAGATGTAGCAGGCCCACTGACTTCAGCGAAGGCAGGATTTTAGTATGACTTGAATCAGGAACCATCACAGCAGTGTTCTTGCAGGGTAGGACAGGGCAGAGTGCTGCATGATTGAAAGGGGTATGAAGCACACCCGCGAAGTTACTGAGCCATATTTTGATGGAATCCAACACAATACAGCACTGTGTTGTAGTTTTTGTTTTGTTTTGATCATTATTAGGATCTATTATTACCGGTTTTATTCAAGTTGTACATAATCGTGATTGATAATGTGTTATTATACCATTCTTTAAGTCAGACATAATCAATGTCCTAAATTAAGCAAAGCAACAAACTTGCAGGTGAAAGCAGTGTTGTTCACAAAGTGATTAATTGCAGGGAAGCATTTATCATCCCATGGAGTACTTTAACACAAATTTCTAAGATTTTAACCAAGGTTAACATTAGAGGTTTGGTTTTATTTTTCATACTACTTATCTTTGGACAGAAATTGGAAAGGGATTCAATGGCTTAAGAGGATATAGTTTTACTTATTTAAATTGACAGAAGTAATTCTTACAGTATGCACACTATCCAGTAGTTTATAGGTAGCAGAGATCTGGGAAAGCTGTGGCATAGGTGCAACTCACTCATCCGTATGCTGCTTTCCTTAAGTAACCCGTTATACAAAAAAAAAAACCTAAATATCTTCTGACAGATTGTTTTGACAGCTAAAAAAGATTTAAAATTTTTAAATGCATTTGACTGAAAGGCAAAAAAGTTAGATAGATGTTACTTTAACAGATGTCTTGTTTTTCATCATCAGCCTGAAGCAGGCAATTTCTAGCAAGCTTTCTTGCTGTATCACAACACAAAATCTTATGAGTTCCATACAGATATGCCTTCCACAAACTTCAAACGAGCCATTCTCATTGAAAGGGAAGTAGAATTATTGTGAGAAGATGGTACCACCAGCTTGGAACTCTGATCAGGTAAGTAAACACATCCAGGGACAAAAGAAATTTATTTGAGACTGGATGTTAAAAGCATTAATTTACATGGGAGTAATGAACTAGAAGATGTCCTAAAATCTATAAAGAGCTTCCAAATCTCATTATCCTACGGCTAACTACATATACTTTTAATTTTTCTTTGTATATCTGAAATACAAGTCATACTTCATATTTATTTCTGCGAAAGAGCCTTTCGTTCTGGTTGTGTGTTGGATAGTAGAACAAACTGGAATACCTGTAGCTTAACTAAAGCTGGCACTGTTACCTACAATCTTACAATGTTTTGGAATTCCGTCATCATCATAAACATTTCTGATGCCTTTATGACTTCAGTGGGTTGCTGAGCATAAAAGAAGCTTAACACAGTGGAGACATCAATCCTAAAATCAGCACAACACAGTGGGATTTATCCATTCTGGATCTCACAATTGGCAAAAACTCTTCTGTGGCTGTTTATACTGAATTTACACATTGTGCTATTGTTCCTATTTTAAAGTAGAGGAAATATAGAACAAATAGATCAAAACACCAGGTACATCAAGAAATAGTTACTGTTAGGAAAAAAAAACCAAAACCCTGAAAAGGTTGAAAAGCTGATGTTACAGCGTGTTTGCTAGTGATACTGGATCTCAAAATAATGGGGATCAACTGTATTTACTTACTTAATAGATGTGAGGCAAATATAATTCATGACAGGGTAATTGCAATTACACTCTCTGGTTTACATGCTTATAAAAATTGTACTGTTTTAGTTGCGATCTGCACATTGTGGCATGACATTGTAGTTGTGAAACAGGATACAGACATATAATGTACAGTTTTGAAAACTGAAAGCATTCTTCCCCAGGAATACCGTTCAGCTGAAAAAAATTATCAAGTTTGTCACCTTTACCTTTTAGTAAATAGAGCTGTGTTACTTCATTCCCCTGACTCTGTTTCAACTCCTCTTTCTCTGTTTCAAGAAGCATTTCTGTTGTCTCTCTTAAATTTTCTGTGAATTGTATAACCCATTTTTGATTAAGAAGTAGTATTGCAAAACATCATTTATATGAACCAAAAAATATCAATGATAACACACCAAGTTCTGGAAAATAAATAGACTTCACAAGGTATATTTTCTTTAACAAAAAATAAACAGAGTAGAAAAATTCTAAGTACATTCTGACTATTCAAAAACAAGTTTCCCATGAGTCAAACTGAAAGTAAAAATAAAGGGGTTTCTTCCCTTGGTAAAGTCATACCCTGAAGTGACACAAAAAGGGTTTTGAAATATATAGAATTTCTTTTAAAACAGAGAGGTAAAAGAGACCAGGAGAATATAAGCTCAAAAGTAGGAAATTAGAGTAAATAAGCCCCAATGAACCGTTTTGCCTAAGTCTGTTCAGTATGTTATGGTACCACAACAAGCACAGTATATTTCTGCTTGGTATGTCTTTGCAATAGAAAGAACAGAAAGAAGACAAATGAAAACATGGAGACAGAGCAGACTTCCTACAAGTAGTAAATGATCACCGAATATCAAAAATCTGTTCAGACTCATGATCTGGTCATCGTTATTTTGTATAGGCGTCTGTTTTTCAAACGTGCTTATCTGGCTGTGTGCACATGCCACCAGATATTTGAGACACATGTCAAACACGTGCAAACACCTACCAGAAGCTGATGTTTACAAGTTGCATTCCATCTACTGAAGTTAACAGAAATCTCAAACATTGAAAAACATTCCTGTTAATGGTATTCTTTATTGTTACTTTTTCATTGACCAGTATAATGATTCAACAATACTATTTACATTTTGCATCCTGGTCTGCTGTATACAATCAGTACTGAATAATAATTCTTTGTGTATGTAACATGGGATTTGACTGACAAAAAAAATAAAATAAAAATAATTGGGCTTAAATTGAAAGAAAACCCTCTTGCTTCTGGATTGACATAAAGTAAAAGATGGCATTCAGCAACAGATCAGTTGAAGGCATTTCTAGAGATCCTTTGAAGAGAAGATAACAGCAGTGTCTCAGTATCCCTATTACCCATGGGGGGTTGCTCTTGCATTTTCATTGACATGTCAATTACTTGGAAGGGGAGCAGGAATAAAGCCTGAGGGTGTTGAGTTATAAATTAGGACACTCAAGTTGACACAGAGATTAGCTCAGTCTTTGAGGAAAGAAGAAAGACAGAGTCCTGCAGAATACCCGCTATCAACTGACTCTTCTTTCACCTCAGAGCGGTGATTTGAGACATTCTCCAAAAGAATGAAAAAATTCCCGTCCCGTCAAACATGCCTTGCTCAGACAGACACTAAAGAAATTACTCCTCCCAAGTTTAAACACACACAGAAATAAAATCCAAAACAACAACAATAACGACAAATACTCCACACAAGGAAACACTCCTGTATCCCCCTCTCCGCCCCCCAAACTATTAAATTCCAGCTGAACTCAAATATCTATATTAAAAGGGCTCAAAATGCTAAAATGCATTATGCAATCTACATGTTGCGTAGCAGTTTGTGAATACCCACAGTCTTAAAAACAAAGAGAGGAGCCATAAAGCAAATCTGTTGACCTAAAAACAGCACTACACACTTTAATACAAGAAAAAGGTTCAGAAACCCTTTGTTTCTGTATTAAAATGGAGAGGACATGTGACTGAAGAAACAGAAAGGAGAAGTAGGCTGTATTACCAAATTTGCTTCAGGTCCTTTACCTCCCTTTTCCTCAAACTTGCACCTGTAATTGGAGATAATGACACTTGCCTGCAGAAACACTGTTCATCTCACTGATTAAACACCCAATGCAATGGCTAAGTATCAGTATCGCAGCCAGCAGCTGAAAAGTTACAATATGCAAAGAAATGCCATTACACAAACTATTTGTGCCACATTTTGATGTTGAAAATGATGTGCTGATACCACCCCTTAATTCTAAGGATCATACCATTTCCAATCATGCTGTTCAGCCTGGCATTAACATTTCCCAAAACCACATTTCTTTTCCTGTTTTCATGGATTCAGTGCAGAGAAATACTACCTCCTAAATATCCTTCAATTTCCAGAGCTCTCTCAAAACTTCAGATTCTTCTCCAACGTGCAGTCTTTATAATGTAAGCAGATTCTTCAACTCACATTTTCATTCACGCTTAAAAATGTCGGATGTACTCAGTGACACTGATTTAGGGATACGCAGTGACCTCAAATAGAAGCTACGGCAAAAAGCAGCATAAAGTGAAACCCTGGAATTAGAAGTTAAATTACTGAATATTGAGGAGAACTACTCCACTCAGCAGTATAATGGATAGCATTTTTAAAATGCTGATCCCCTGGACACTTGATCAGAGAGCTGATAACCACTCGTGCTGTGGTACAGGAGGTGTTGTTGACATACTGATGGCGTAATCAATGAACGTGTGGTACAGGTGTACACCTCATGCGGATGTGCCTGCCTGAATAGAAGAAAAACAAATCATTCTTTGCAGTCTTTGTGCTGTATATTTTCATCTTTTTTTCCATGCAGCTCCTTCAACAAAATAGAATACTCAGGCTTTTCATTATTCAGGAACCTGACTCTGGGTAGTGTGACACCTGGATATTGGGCAAGAGCTGCATCACTCAGAAGGAAGAGTCCATCGAGGACAGCTGGAATTTCAGTACAGTCAACAAGGAAATCAATTTAAGGGAGATCACAGATGACTACTTTTTTTCTCTGTCCATCTAAGATGTACATTCTGAACCCACGTTATCTTTAAAATTAAACTGTTAGTAAACCATTATTGAAAAATACATACAAGTATGAATTAGGAGGCACTCAGATTTGGTAGAAACACACATTTCATTTTCAGAAAGTTGAGCAAAAAGGACCGCGCTGTTATCAAACTGTGTAGCATCACACAGGTTACTTTGTCAGGTCTCAGCGTTTTTTAATATTTTGCTGCATACTTAAGCACTACGCAAGGATTTCATCCTTAAGATTACTGTAATAGGTACAACTCCTACAGCATGGTTACTTCAAAAACTGGACTTCTGCTTATATTCCTACACTGAACTTAGAAGCACTAACAAAACCAGGAAGGAAAAACAGTTGATTTTATTTCCACTCGCATGTTCCTGAGCATGAAGCCAACAGAAGCTGAATGCTATATACCTACATTCCAGCAAAAGTCTGTGTATCTACTTCATGACAAAATCATTAGTGTGGTAGATGTAGTTTGTACAGAATTCATGTCTCTCTTACAAGGAAAAATGCAAAACAAAGAAACAAAACCACTTAACTGTTCATAATTAACCATCATGACAAGAACTTATCAACATGACATAGTTAAACTATAAAACATCAGAATGGTAGTATTCCTGGAGCATTTTGATGACTCTGTCCTTAGCTGTATTGTTTTCAGCTGACTCGGGATATATAGTTACCTACGTTAATAGGAACATTACAGACAGTTTTTCACCTGGAGAGTAAAAACAAATCAAATTAATATCACGTTCTGTTCTGTCTACTGAATTTACTGGCAGCTGCAGCAGTTTCAAAGCACCTATACTTTTTCTTTTCTGGATCCTGCCTCACTCTATCTATTCAGTCACACTCCCAGCCCCAATGACTGGAGCTTCATTTGGCATTTTATTTTAATTCACACAGTTCAGAGAAAAATAAAACTTAAAGTTACTGTACCTTAACAGACGTACCTAAAGTGGCACTACTTTTGCATGCATGAAAGCTCAAAGCCTCAACAACTCCCATGAGCGATTACTCTTCTAACACTAATTAGGTATTTGCTAATTAGTGTCTGATGTGTGAAATGAAAAACATTTTGAAGCTGAAATGGATAGGGTCTATAAAGATAGCAGCGCTATCCCAATTCCCTTTTTTCTGTTATCATATTTCATAAATATTAATAAGATCACATGATACCACCCCTTCTACAAAATCATCTTTCAGAAAGAAGCTTATTGTTTGGTATAATGGGACTGTGTCAATATTTTGCATTTAGTGTACAGCACTCAATGGAGGGAAATGTTTTCTCTCAGTGTTACAGAGATGTCACATTTCATGCATCATTTTTATGCTGCATTAACGGCTCGCTCTTTTTAGTAGTTTTTCTTTATTGCACTGAAACAAAGAGTGCAGAACAGCATTGAATAATTCTGAATAATCTTGCTAAATTTGTCTCTTTTCAAATGTATCTATATAAATAAAAAATATAAATGGTAGAACGGTTCACTTCCTAATCGATGTCGTGAACCTCATGTTAGTGGACCTGCTACTCGTTTCTGCACAAGGGTTTGGGATGTTGGAATAGCTGGAATGTGGCAGCATCCTGAAAAGTTACTTATAAGTTCATTTTACCAGTGTTTGATGGTTTATTTTAACCTGTCTTTGCCCATGCATAGAAAATTGATCCAAAAGCATGGGGACAGTTACTGATGTCATTTAATGATACAGAACTATTTGTCTATCTGAATATTAGTATCTAGATCCAGGAATGGAGATACAAAGAAAAAAATCATTTAAATGACAGAGGTGAATTACTTCAGGTGAAGAACTTAATTCTGACCAGGACTACTGAACTGCTGCCTTATCTTAACCGCTCACCTGTAAATAGCAGATGTATCACGAATGGTATCTAATCACCGGATTGATAGGGAAATTTTAGGTGATAGTTAAGCATGAGTTGACTGAGGTGACACTGAAACATAGTAATGACTGCATTATCACTTTCCTCAGGCTGACATTTTGTGATTATAATAATACTGATCAAGATGATTAAAATGATAATAAAAGGCAAGTTCTAAGAAACAGAATAAAACAGACGCAGGCATGCTATGTGGAGCTACAATTCTGCATTACATTTCTTGAATGAAATCTCATTTCAGCCTGAAGTTACACAGTATATAAGTCCCAAAGGTGCCTCCAAAATAGATAACTGCCTTTTCTACCAAGACAATATGCTTTTTAGTTTACACATATTCAATGGAAGAATTAGTCCTCCAGTATCTATTTATCCTGAGACAGCAGTTTACACTTCCCATTAGTTTGATCTTTAGCTAACTTTCATAATTAAAGCATCACATTATTATTCACACTGATAGTCAGGGCAAATTCTGATCACACTTAAATTTGTTTGCGTAATGATGTAAATACATTGATGCCAACTGCAAGAGCTATGCACTCTACCTTCAATTGCTGTTTGTTTCTTAATATACATTACGGGTTGTCTTCTAAAAACAGCTGAAATATTTTGCCAGTTACACCACTACAGACAGCTTTTCTAACAGGTAGTGATGGGGATGCAAAACAAATCCATATGTGACTGATTAAACCTATGTTCAAGTACACATTGGTGGACGGATACTTCATACAGAAGATGACGACTTCTTCTGTGATTACACTGATAATCAAGGACAAAGCCAGGGACAGATTGTATGGCAAGATACAGCTCACCTTGCCCTAGGACTCATTCTCCTTCCAAGCCCATGGTCTGGTTGACAGAAGTCACCAAAAGCAACTTCATTGTGAAGAGCACTGAGTTCTCTCCTTTGCCAATGAATGCAGTACACATTGGTTGCTTTACTTCAAGACTGAGGACTTGTTTTGCTGGACAAGACAGGGTTTGTGCTGTCAGTTTCAGAGTGACAAGAGATAAAGTTCTTGCAAATAATTAAACTTTCTATTTGTGAGTTCTGCACATGTTAATTTAGTTGCTTTCTACCAGTATTGAAGAAGTGAAAAAGCCAAACCTGTTTGTTTCTTTGATCAGCAAATTAACTGATTTGTTGGATTACGCATATAGCAGTTATTCTGGTACTTAGGAAATGTTTAAATTGTTGGGGAAAAAAAAAAAAAAGAAAGGAAGAATCACTCAGCCTTGACAAGCAGCTGCATTCAGGTAGCTACAACCTGGTAACTACTATCTCTATAATCTGTTCTCTCACTGCACTGAGTACTGTGAGGGTAACTTCCCAGCACATGACAGAAACTCATTCTGGTACAAGCACGTCACTTTCCAAACTGAGAGGAATCACTCAGCATTTTGAAGTACCATAAAATATTATAAAAAGTCTGAACTAGCGTATTTTAAATGAAAGTTTTGTTTTGCAGCTGGCTTAGTGAGAAGTGACGTTATGAAAGCGTGCTTGCTGAGCTAGGCACGAGGTGCTCTCTCTTGTAGAAATCAGAGATGGTCCTAAACAGATTGATGATATGCTTGATGCTGAAGTTTTCCTGCTGTATCATTAATAGAGAAGCAGCAATTGCTCTTCTGAAGCAGTCCATAAGACACCTTTCTACCAGGAAAAGTCAAAGTACAAAACAGATTTTCCTTCAAGCAGCTTTTATGTATGCAAAAGTAGGAGATGTCCTGGAAGGGCAGGAATGTATCTGCTTTTAGAAAACACGTAGTTCAAATGATGAGCTCTATTCTCTTAGAGATAACTTCAAAGAAAACCTACACCACTGAGATACATAATGTTAATAATCTACACCTTTTTGTTCTTAACGTTTTTTTTGTCATCTTACAACCTGTTCAATCGATTAATGTATTAAAAATAATTATTTTAGTTTCAACTGTTCTCTTGACACTTGTACAGCACACATCTATTGCTTTGCAGTACAGATCTAAACAATCTCCCTAAATGGCTTGAGAAAAAAGTTCCGCTAATTAAACTGCATTGGCGATAACGTGCATTTTGTGAGCCATCCTCAGTGTAATTAGGAAAAGGCCTGTCCACTCATTTAAAGTAGCTCTCCTCTGACTGTGCTATTTCTGCCCTCCTTTGCAAAATACAGCATTAATTGAATATCTAGAAAAGCCAATTTCTTACACACCTCTTGTCTTTCAGCCAGGTTTTTCTTAAAGAATGTATAGCAAATCATAAAAGAAAAGAAAAACAAAACAGCTTTTACTTAAGGTAAAATTTTAAAAGCATTCAGGTTATAACCAAGTATTTATTCATTTAAATGTCTGGAGAAACCATAATAGCTTAAGTTTTAAGATAATGAAACTCACTTTCTGTGAAATAGTCTTATATTGTGTAATAAATGATTGTTTCTGCATTTTCCCTCTTTCACTAACTGAGATGCGGCTTTCATTGGCAAAGTTTAATTACTGAACACTTTATCTAAATAAAAAATGGAGAAGAAGAATTTGTGAGAAGGCTGATTTTACACAGCTGTCAGAGAATAACAGGAACACTTTCTAAGGAGGTATTAAAAGTATTTAATAGCCTTGGATTCATGCAGCTGCAGGTCTTCCTACACCTTGCTGGAAAGCCTGAAAACTCACCTGCACATGCATGCTTTCCTGATGTTTCCTGGCACACAGAACCTATTTTTCCTTAAGTGATCTTTGCTCTTTCACACGGTGTCACTGTGATTTGAAACTGTTCAGATTTCTACAATCTATTTTTTTCCAAGATTTCCAAATGCATGAGCTCTTACCACGTGAACCAAAGTCTATGCATGACTATAACTTCACACAGCAAATATTCTGCTTTAATGACCTTCCTATGGCATATATGCTAAAACAAAATAACGCAAAGCCAGATGCTTTAAGCACGTGTAAAAGTCATGATTTTCCTGTTTATTTTCACTTTTTTGTTGTTGTTTAGTTCTCCCTTTGTATAGAATAATAGTTGCTAGGCAGTAAGAAAGATTTGAGTGATAAAACTAAGGAGCTAACCTGCTGTTAAGGGTAGGTCCCCAGCTGGACTCTGAGCTTTAAGAAAAACAGAAGGTCAAAACCATCACATCCTTCCAGAAGAGAAGGAGGCAAAAGCAGAATGTATTTTTTTTTTAATTATTCATATTCAAAATCCATATAGATTTTGTTTTGAAAGGCTAACAGTGTGATTAAAGAACAGAAGGAAAACATATGTCTAAAGAAGCACTGTTAAAAAATACTTCGGAAAAATGTTTCATTGCATAAAAAAATCTCCAACTTTGGGAGCTATTTAGTTAGATATTTGCGCACAACCAACAGGAAAAAATGACTGAGTCACTCCAAATGAGTGCGAATTGGCAGGTCTGCAGAGCTCAGCACTGTCTCTGCTGCCAAGTGTCATGCTTCATACAGAAGACTCACGCATCAGGTGTCCATGTCACACTTTTATTTCACTCTGCATAAATCTCACACAGAGATATCTTGACAAGGTTTGTTTTATGCCAACACAAGTACTCCATAAGCACTCCTCTGATGGGAACTGGGAAGACCAAGAGCTGGCAGCTTGATCAGCTTAGGTGCAGCTTTGGTCTTGCCCGATTCCTGCACCTCACACTGAAGGCACCCACAGCTATTGCCTGTCATCCCTGGGGCCCCAGGAACGTGTATCATGTCCTGAGGGATCAGCAGCCCAGCAGTCACGGCTGTGTTCTGCCATACCACGATCTCATACCTGCTGACCTTGGGGATGCTTCTGCTTTGGGGCTTTGGAGAAAACTTCTTTGTTTTTGTCAAATGAACGATATAATGAAACCTGTCATGTGGTAAACCACATTCAGACACATCATGGTATGTCATGTAACTTTTGTATTTTGCATTTTATTCTATTTTGTATTCTACAGTCACTCTTCCATACAACACCAGTGTTTTGTTTCAATCTGGTTATATTTTCTTCTATTTTGTCACATCTGATTAACCTCTGTTTGAAACTCTTACTTTGTATTAGCACGCTGGCTCCATTCCTTGCTGTTTTGAGCTACGTGGATAAATCATGTGCTTGGAGCACGGCCCCAGTAATCAAATTGTCTGCTGAGAGTGCAGTTCCGTGTTGTAATTTTCTCTGGTGGTGAGCCCTGGGTAAACAGATCCTGCCTCCTCCTCGCACACCCACGCACCCCTGCCTGTCCACTCAGCACACTCAGCTCTGCGCGCTGATGGAAGGGACAGGAGACGGCTGCAAACACATCAGGTGAGGGTCTGGCTTCAAAAGAGTAACTGCTCTACCCTAACAAAAAAAAAAATAAAAGGTGTGTGTGGGGGGTGAAGTGCTTTGTTTAGACAGCGATCCACATGTTCAGTTTTGTGTGCACAACTGAAGGAGCTGTCAGAGAGGGCCTAGGGGAGCGAGATGCAGAGCTGAAAGTAGGCAGCAGCTCTTCAGTCTCCTGAAGAGACAGCAGCGCAGATACCCCTCTGGCAGACAAGGAGGTGGTGGAGGATGAGAACAAGCATCTCGTAGGCAAGAGGTTGTGATCCTGCACACTCCCCAATGATTACTACGCTAAAAGCTTGTTCCTCTGTGGACAGTCCTAACTTTGAGCTCAAGTTCCTCTGTGTAGTTTGTTCAGCATATAACACAACATCCCATATCCCATACCCTACACTATGTTTGAGGAAATGTATGAAAACTCAGCAGATAATGGAACTGTGGAAATATTCCGCGTCAATTTTGCATTTTCATCACTATTTTTTCTCTGCGCATTGCCCATGAATTATGAAAAGTCCTTTGATGGGTACATGGGATAAGCAACTAAAAGCACAATGTCTTTTTAAGCATTCCCTGGAAATCTGTTTCTCCAACACACAGAACCCAAAGCTTTCCTAACCTGAAGCAAGGTGAACTAATTTCATCAGTGAGGAAAGTAAGCTTCTTCAGAGAGTAAAATAAATCCTTTTCCCATTCTAGTGCCAATCTCATGACATCAGTTTCAGCATGTGTTCTGTTGTACATGTCAGGGGAAGGCTGGCATGAGGATCATTGGTGCACAACTATAGTTTTGTTTACCGTGTGCTTTAAATGTTCTTCGATAACACCTCTATTTGTCAGTGACACAGTGGGGAGTAAATGAAAGTGTTTATTCTGACCCCTCAGCAGAAAGAACTCCCTTAATCCACTCACTGATGAGATAACACTGTAGGATTACAATAATCAACTTGCAGTACGTCCTCTATTAGTGCACTAAAGATACAGCCTCTCATATCCACTGCAAAACGATTCTTCCCTTCCACGGCAGTGACAGGCATTCGCCCTTTGAGATCACATTCTTCACCCCACGCTGAGCCCTCAAACTGCTTCTGTATCAAATGGCCAACATTAGGCTAAATGCCACAGTTCTAAAACCCTGCCACTAAAAGAAAAATTGTTTGCAATGCCCACTATTGATTTAAGTAATGGAATGATAAAGAGGCAGATGTTAACAACGTATTTAAGCTTCTAAGCATCCTCATAGGGATGGCGTTGCAGTGAACTGCTTGTGAAGGGCTCTTACTTAAATGTAGATACAATCTCAAACGCTCCCTGCCCTGACACTGCCGGAAAAGTGCCTGCAGTCACCCCAGCTCCTGCCATGGCTGCCTCCTACTGCTGTGCAGGAATTCTCCCTTTGCCACAGCACTGCTGAGCTGCGTAATACCGCACCTAATGAAACACGGGGAGGAGGGCTGAGGGGGACCGGAGAATTCAGATAATTCATTCGAACCTGGATTTTTTCCATACGCTTTTCTAAAGGAAATTTTAAGTGTCAAAAAATACATATCTTGTGCTCATTATTAAATGCTAAATACCACAGTGTTTTGAGCTGCCTTGTGGCCATTGTAAAGAAAACAGGTGTTCCGATAGATTATAAAGTGTGAGTCAGAGGATGTGCGGAACAGAATTTTAATGAGGCTGCGAGCACAGAAGTCTGACTAGCCTTTTGAACATGATGCTAAAACACTGAAAGTAGTCTTAAAAGAGACAAATAGCAGGAACACAACTAAAAAAATCCTCATTAACGTACACCAAGTGACTGTGATACACAAAGTCATTAAGTGGCCTGCAGGGAGCCGGGCGCAGGGGCTGTACTGGGTAGCCAGGCACTGGACGGGCCCCTCAGAGCGGGGCCGCCCGTTCAGAGGGGTTTCACCGTTTTCCCCTTTGGTCTGCCTGCCTCCCACTGCTCTCATCCGCAGATTTCTTAATGACACGCTCGACCGTGCAAAGGCCCAGTCTAACTTTACAGGAACAAGTGCAGAAAACCCTCCGTGAGCGCGGCCCTGTGCCAGCCTCCAGCCTCCGGCCTCCGCTCCCTCCCGCGCCAGCGGCAGATGGCACTGAGCCGCTGCGTGGGCTCTGCTGACGCCAGCTCAGCCCTTCCCCAACGGGAGCTGAAAGCAGTGCTGCCACGCCAGGCAGCCGCTCCAACCACTCCTATCCATCACAGCCAGCCATGCAGTGCCTCTCCACCCATTTTTTTTTTACAATTATAAACAAAGATATTCAGACTTGTAGGAATAATTTCGAGAAAATAGTTATTTTTTGTAAGCGTGGTCTCTCAGAAAGATTCTTCTCAGTGACAACAAAACTGCTGCCTGAAATCTCCACACAGGCATTGCTGACAGGACGACGTCTGGGCGGGCGTGAGTGATGACTGGAAGTGGTCTTCCACCCTGAGCCCACACCAATTGCCCGTGAAATAGTTTCACTCATTTGCTTAATGCACAGCAAAGGACGTGAGGCAAAACTGCAGATCCACGTGCTGATCACAAGGGCACCTGCGCATACACCATTTTGTGAAAGGGTTTTGAACCCTGTGAGCTCCAAGTTAAGCATGAACATAGAACAGAGTGGATGACAGCAAGTTATAGTCCCAGCAAGAGGACTGCATCAGATAAACTCACATACAAGTGCAAAATACAGACAAAAAATATTTTGAGTCTGAATATGACATTCTGTTTATATGAATTAACTATTTTAGTATTATCCCTTAACTAACCATACACTTTTTAAGGTTATTCTCTTCCTACAAATTTCCGTCAAGCACACACTATCAGTATCAGTGCTGTGTTTCTACAAATACCCAGTCCATGCCTCGTGAAGCACACAAGTTGTTAAGTGTATGCATTTTTTTGCCTCCTACACACTCTTGGACATATGCTGTTTACTTTTAAAACTCCAAAAAGTGAGCAAAGAAAATTACTTCTACAGAGACAGGATTTCTCTAACTCAGCCTCAGAAGCAGCCTCCGCCTGGGTTTCTGACGCTGGAAGATAATGGGAAGTGACACGGCATTAGCAGCAGAGCAGGGAGCTATTCAGCACCACAAGTCCTACAGTTAAGGGCTTCACGAACAGAAGTCAGAACGCAAATAAGAGCAGCAGCCTCCCTTCACAGAGTTCACTGCATTGCCAGTGGACAATCTCTTCAGACGGCACCGGATAAATGATGAATGACTTGTAACACAGAACGAGGATCCACTGTCACAAACACAAATGCAGAAAAGTCCAATCACTATACTCTGTCAGAGCTCCACTAGTTTTCAGTAGAGAGGGACAAGATTTTGACTACTTTGCCGAGACACAATAGTGCACTAAATAATGTAAACAAATAACTGAAACACAAAAATACATTGGATGCTCTGAAAGTAATGCCTCCTATTTATTTCCATGGAAGAGCTACAACAGATACAAGGAGAACAATAACACTGATAAAACGAATTCTTATCTACGAAACACTCATTTTCAACACAGTTCACCATTAGCTAAATGTTTTTGCCACTGATGAACAAAAGTCTGCATGCCACACTTGTAAACGTCTGCAGCAGCAAAGGTGACCCACTGCTGCAACGCACCGCCCACCACCTCACTGTGCTCACATCTATTCCATAAACACCCAGCAACTGTCAATGAATATCAGTAGGTGCCATTTTTTCCATCTGGGGGAATTCAGTTCCACTCCTTTGTTTCATATGCACTTCCAAATTTGACACCATTCTGTCAGACTGCCCCTCTGCTGCCATGTGTCTCAGAGCAACATGGAGTTATGGAATATGGGTAGGAAGGTTCAACATCTACTGCCATCCCATCAGCATCTGCCTCTGATGTCATGGGTCAACATAATAAACTGTTTATTTACCTGTTCTGCATTACTTTTGGAGCAGCCTTTGTACACTGCAATTCCTGTTTGTATACTACCAAGCAGAGGAAGGGCCTACAACTAAAATGTATGCATAATCTTAGTAAGCACACATATAATGGAACTACATTGACTGGTACTGAAGCAACAGCCCACACAGAATGCCTCTATTATTACAGCTTAAAGCATGTATGTAGGTGGTGATAAAGGTGACTGAGAGTTTCATTTTCCTTGGCCATATAATATGATCTCTCTTCAGAAGAAAAAGGAAACCAACAAAAACAGTCAAAACCCAGCAACAAGGAACAGGAACAAGAGGACATTGGGATGAATACCTCTGCATCATTCCATACACCCGTCACATTCAGAACAATTCATGATGCAAAGTATATGTGACCTGAGCACAATTTATGCACTAAAAATACAATCTGTACAACTTATTAGCAATGCTCTTGAACAATACAACACAAACACTGAGTACATCTGTATCACAAGTGTTCAATCTTTAAAGTGCAGAGCATCTTTAGCTATTTATTTAGCATTCCCAACTTCCTCCTCCAGTCAACTGTGGATCAGTGGTGCCAAGGACATTCTTTGAGCCATAAATGCAAGACCATCTCTGAGCACTTTATATAATGTTTCTCTTATGAAGTTCTTCAAATGTATACTTAAGGTTTCTGCATCAAGTGGACGTGTGGGAGCACTTTAAAATCTGGTGCAAAACTCATGTTCTAAAAAGGTACTGAAGAATAGCTTGACTGTATTTTGGTCAACAGCAACTTCTGTTTGGTATTCTATTCCTTTGGATACTGTACATTTTCAAGGTAGCTGTTTACATACATAAGGCCAGAAGACATTAGAATTGTCCCTTACTTTAATGGAAATATAAGAAGCTTCATAAGACACCTCTTCATGTCACCTCTTTTGCTAGGATTTTTTTAATTTCCATTTGTAAAATGAAATAGACAGACTGAGATTTTATAAGTTTTCTTTAGAAGAATAAGACTCTCTTCTTCCAAACTTGTCTCACCTAACTCTGTTCCTCTCAAAGTCTCTCTTGGTATAATCTAGCTATAATCCAATGTGGAGCCATTACCATTAGGAATATATATTACTGCTTCATTATTATTTTTTTCTCTCATTTTCAATTTGCTCTGACAACAGCTTATTTCAGACTTCTTTTTTGTTAAAGTCAAGGTGAATGGAGGAAAGTCACTATGGCTGTAACACCGGCTGAATGCAGAATGCATATTATTCACAGGACTTGGCTGCATTCTTACTGGTTTCAGCAATAAACTTACCAGTAGTAAAGCCCAGGCTCAGGCATGAAAATGTTCTAAAGTTTCAGCATTAGTGTACTATACCATTTACATTACATTAAAAAAAAAAAAAAAAACCAAAAAACAACAAACCTCTACTGTAAATGTTGCACATGAATCGCTTGCCTACAGAGAGTAGGTAGGAGTCTGACAGTGCTGCCAAAGAAATGTCAGCAAATGAAAACTAAGTGCCTAAATTTTATGTTGGAGAGCCATAACCCTAATTATTGCACATAAGCTATAGCTTTCATGTCGTAAACACCCAGTAATCAGTAACTGAAGGTTAACCATTTCAGTTTGAGAACAAAGCATATAAAATATTTAAATGATAGTTCCAGTGCAGTGGCCCTTTAAAATTAAAATATATAAAGCTTAATTAAAGTTTGCACACATAGCTGATGTCGTAATTCACTTAAGAATGCTCAGATGATCAAGAACATAATCTTCTCACACCATTTCCATTTCATTCCACATAATTTTCCATAACATGTAAAAGAACAATCAAAGCAAAAGGACTGTACACATTTGATTTTTGTAGGTGGTTCCATGGGGATAACCAATGCATAAGCGTTTCTATAAATCAATGGCTCCAAAGATGCACTGCAGACAACTAACTATAGAAATGTTGAATTGTCTCAAAGGAATCTTTTTCTTTCCTTTCTCACTGTAATGAAACTCAAAATAGTGCAAACACAAATCTAAATTCCAATATCAAATTTGTCGATTGATGATCTTGTGAAAAAAAAAACAAAAAAAAACCAATAAACAAAAACCGCACATTAAAGCCCATGCCAAGAGCTAAATTCACAACTGACATCAGAACTGTATTATCTTTCCCTCATCCACTCAAAATACTGCACTGCCAGCCCAGCTCCCACTGCTCCAGGTGGGAAGTGCAGAGCTCAGCTGGGAGATCTCCCCTCAGACCACAGAGACAGAGCACAGCATCACATGGCTGTGCAGGACAATTTTTTTACTGGATTTCTGTGACTTCAAAAAAGAGATAGAGGAAACAGTTACAGACACTGTTGTGAACACAATTACCAGCTAGTAGGCATACAAAGATCCCTATGCCAGTCACTAATACACTAACTAGTGCACCAAGTGTTCTCCTTTAATTAAGGGGAACATGAAAACAGAAGGTATATAGCATAAAAACCACCTCTGCTTTTTTTTTTTTTCTTTTGAGAAATTCTACTTAAAAGTACAAATAACCTTCAGAAGATTTCCATATTTGAAGTACAGCCAAAAATGATACAGTAGAAAGCAGCTGTAACACAGCCTGTTGGATGTATTCATTTGTTTCCTAAGCATCATTCCAGTGGCACAAATGGTATTTCCCACATGCCCTCTCTCTACAGAAATGATGATGGAAGCTTCATAAATTACTGATGCATTGCTTAGACATACTTCATAAAATTAATGAATTCTTCATGAAGAAATGGAATGACGTGAAAGCTTTCAGTAGAGATCATATGTAGGTCTTCCTTGGGTAGCTGTTGAAAATAAAAGCCCCTTTAGAATTGAAATTAAGATGGACCAGCTCCACAGTTAGACAGAGCACTCACAGTAAAAAGAAAAAAAAAAAAGAAAGAAACAACTTCATTATTTTTCAGTACTCTGAAAAGTTATATGCATAGACAAGAAAAATTACTGAGTAAGAACAGGAAAGAAAGAGGAAAACCCAGACTGCTATGGATGAAGGCAGGACTTGGTTGTGAATGCTGCTGTGCAATAGCAGACTGCTGTGAATAAGCAGTATCTAGGAAAAGCAGGCCTCTGCCTTCTATCATCTTTCCTGGAAAAATGTCAGTGGGGAAAGTAACCAGCTTTACAGTACATTAATTAACGTGTTGTGCATTTAGTGACAGCTTCAAGTTCTCACTTGGGTTACAAAAAAGCCACAGGGACTGTAAAACATATACTGACATGTGCTCTGATCCATTCCCATTGAACATACAGTCTTTCAGCCTAGAAAATCCAGATAAGCAGCACAGGAGAATGAACTCAAAGAGAGACATATCAAGCACGTAACAAAATGTTTTCAAGTCACTTATTGAAACACCACTCTGCCTTCTCTCTGTGGATGCTAGAAGTTCTCTGTGGATGTAAGAAGTTGAGATTTTCTTTTATTCTCCTAAATTCTTCTTATTTTCACCTAAACACACAGCACAGATGTAAACCTGCCGCTCAGGTAACCGTGCATGGCTAATACACATGAAGAAACCAAAACGCTTTTCTGGAATGGGTGTAGAAACAATCTGACACTTTCAAACAACAATCATATAATAAACTTTTCGTACTGCTGGGGAGAATAGGAAATGCAGTGCTAGCCCAGGTAATTATATCTCCAAATACCCGTGAACTAATCATGAAAGCTGATGTTCTTCAGCTTCCAGTTGGTTTCAGTGCGCTGAAGACTGTGATTCACATGATACCACCCAGGATAACTACTAGCCAGTGTGCACAGGTACATTTTTACCTAGAAAACATTGGGGCTGGGGGAGCCAAAGATGACAGAGACAGAATAAGACAGAGATACTGAGCTCTGATCCAGTAAGGTGTATGAGCATGCAGATAACTTTCAGAGCATACAGTTGTCTACACAGCAACTGTAGAAAAGGTTGAATAAAATGTACGCTTAATTACGTGGCTAGATTCAAGCTTGATTACTAAAGCACCTGAAAACCCTATTGCAAACAAAATTTGTATATGACTTCAGTCAGTGGTGCTAAATCTGTGTAAGAATATAAATGTTTTCAAGGCAAGGGCCTGATATGCTTTTTTGCAGTCTTTTCCTTGCTGCTTATACTAGCATGAACCAGAAAATGCTTAAAATTCAAAGAAAAACACGGTGCATTGTTTACAAAAATGTTTTCATATACATATTGCAATCATTTGTGCAGCAACTGGCTTACATCAGTGCTTGGCTCTATTATTTTTCCCTGTTCCAATTGCTGTCATCACTCAAGCAACGACACAAATGGGCCTTACACTTAAAAGATTAGTTTCTTTCACAGGTTCCTTGGATGCACAATTGCAATATTGAGCTGTTTATGGCTAGTAGATGCTAGAAATTCCTCTGTCATTTCCAGGAGCCTATTCTTTTAACTACATATCCAGCTCTGATTTAAAAAAGATGCACATAGCAGAATTTAATTTTTTAAAACTTGCAGAAGGTAGTAGAGATTGTTTAGAATATGACAGAGATCGTATTTGTAAAGCTGCCCAGAAGCTTTGGATAAATGAGTTTTTGAAAAGACTACTGAAATAGAAGTACTTTAGATGATGCGATAGAGGAATGAATCCACTGAGAACGCAGAGCTGTTTATTATTTAAAAAAAAATATATATATATATATATATATATATATTTGAAAGTTTGAAGACTGGAAAAAAACACATTAAGACCAACACTTCTGATAAACAACCAAATACTTCTGATTTACTGAAGTATTTGGAGTTCATTATTTCTAAGCTAGCTACTTCACATGTAAATCGTTCAAGCCAATACAAATAAAAACGATTTGTAGAACACATGCTTGGCATATTGAAAGAATTTGGAAAAGTAAAAATTACATTTTTAAAATTACTGTTGGTGGACTAAAACTAGAGAAGCCTCGCCCAGCTTCTTTTGATCAATATTCTGAGTTGATACAACAACGAGGGTTAAAAAGTGGTTGTCATGTCTTAATGAGGACTTTTCTTGGGGAGGAACCCCTTATGAACTGATTTCTGGGCACAGACATATGTTATCAACGTTTTTCTCCAACAAAAACATGCAGTTCACATGCCACCATAACCATCACAAAGACTGGTATCAGGTGGTGTATGAGCAGTACAAGATATTGACTGAAGAAGACTGAAAATGGATCTAATGAAGAAATCAGTTGATTTTCTGCAGTGAATAAGCTTGATGGATATCAAGCTTAATGGAAAACACAAACCTGGAAGCTTGGTGTCAGCACAATCATAAGTCTGAGAGAGGAAGAAAGGAGTCACCCCTCTGCAGCACTGCTAACAAGGCTTGGCCAGCTTCTTGCTTCTTTTCAAAGAAAATCCCATACTGCATTTATGAAGCCACTATATAGTGCATGCAGAGCAGGCAACATCTATCTACAGTGTGATCTCATACAAACAAGGACCTCACAACACTTCTCAAACAGTGCACACTACAAAAAATCAGCCGTACAGTGAAACTACTGTACCCTTGGAGGAGTCTGGACAATGACAGTTTCCTCAGCCACCTTAAATTAGTGAAAGACATTTCAGCAGAACAGGAGATTATACTTTCACAGACTGTGAGGATGAACAGTCTACTTTATCGCTTTGTCACACAGAAGGAGCTATGTGAATTTCCTAAGAGCCGTGTGTCCTGAGTACTCGTATACAAAGCTGCACACCCTTACAGATGTATTGCATTCCCCTACAGCCACCCAGGGAACCTGTTCAGTAATGGTTTATAGAATACTAATTCTACTGTGTCTAAGCTGCAAGGGTACATGTCTGAGCTTCATGCTTATTATATATACCACATAAAGGGTTGACGTTGACTAAGGAGAAGTTTGGAGACAGAAAAGCATTACTGGGTGTTACGTTTTCTGCACATAGGAATTTAATGACACATCTTTGCTCTATATTCTCTTCCATGTCAGACATCATTGTGTCAGACTGCCCCTCTGCTGCCATCTGCTGCCACGCAGCAACACAATGTAATGGAATATTGCTGGCAAGGTTCAGCCTCTGCCGCCATCCCACCACCAACCTCTGATGTTGCAAGCCAACGTGATAAAGTAGGAGGCATTACTTTCAGAGCAGCCCTAGTAATTCAACTGAGCTGTAGTTTACACTCATAACCAATAATAATATTAAAGTAATGAGTTTCAATCTCAGGACTTTGGCAAAACGTTCAATTTATACAGATAATTAAAACTACCACCTCACTGTGCTTTCTTTGTTCTCGGAGTTGTAATAGAAATTGTAGACAGTGGAACATTCTCAACAGTGATCTTCTCATAGTGTTAGAAAGGTTATCAGAAACAGTTTTTCTACTTGAAAGACTTGCTGAGTACTAATACTGTTTTAGCAGTATTAATAATTAAGATGTGATTTTAAATGTAATAACGTATACATTTTCTGACTGAACAATTAAACAGGTGCAAACCCAAACTTGTACAAATTTAACTTGGCATTCATTATTTTACTTAATTTAGAATCAAGAGCGTGTATGATTTTCAGAATGCCAATTAGAAAGGTGAAAATAAAATCTTAAAATGGCTTCAAAGAGTAACATTTTGCACAATTTCAGAATTAACCTAAGTCAATTAGTTCTTCCTCCTAAAAATAAACAAGAATTCAATCAGATACAATCATTAAACTGGCAGTTTTAATAGCAAATCATCTTTTTGCTTTCAAATATAAACACTTATCCTAATATTGAACTAGGCACTGTCAAAATCCCTTGTATTAAAGAGAATACTTGAGTGTTACATGAAGCAATTTTATGTCAGGAAATGAGCTGCTTGATTGTGGGGTTTTAGTTGTCGGTTGTTTGTTTTTAAACTAAATTCATATTTACCAAAATAATTCAAATTGGAAAACAGTTTTATTAGGAAATTACAGAAAGTTGGTTCAAGCTTCTTACAACCCTCGGGTCACAAAACCCATCAGTTTTACTTGCTTTCATGCAAGCAGTACACTCAGTGGGAAGAACCCAGACAGCGATCCCTGTTTAATTCAATGGTACTGGAAAGGACTTCCCAACATAAAAACACCGCATAATTTAATCTACATAACTGGCTAAAAACTAGCACTAATCTGCTTTCATCATCAAAAATGTGCCTAACAGCTAGTGCGTCACCAGTTGCTTCAACTGCTACTCATGTTCATGAGGTTATTTTCTTAAGACCAAGAAGTACTGGGATCCTTCAAGATACTGAATGACGTACAAAGGAAGGAGGTATTTAAACGAGAAGGTAAATAACCATCTGTTGCCTCATCTTTGCTAAGTGATACTGTCACTTGAGAAAAACACCCAGCGTACACAAAGTGAAATAAAAGAGCAGCATAACAAGCAGTCTGTGCTACCTCCCTGTCCCAGGAAGCCCACACGTCCTTAGTGGCACCCAAGGAGGCTCACTGCTACTGGGACAGGCAGAGATGAGAGGAGGAAGAGCGTGACACAGTGCCCAGTCTCCACGTTCCTCTCTGACAAAAGGGAAGGGGTTTACTTAGGAGGGAAATGGCCATGAAAAGTCAAAGGAGAGAAACCCTGAAAAGTAGCAGCATTAATAGGACAAGGCAGGGCTAGCAGGAAGCTAAGATAATGAGGGCAGGAGAGGAGCCAGCTGGAACTGACAGTCAATTAGCTGCAGGGCAGAAAGAGACCCGTCAAAATCTCAGAAATAGTCCTTTGATGACAAAAACGCCCTATTTTGTCTACCTTTTCAGCTGCTCCAAACAGCAGGGTCTCTGACTGGCTTCTTCATGCAGCATGAAAACTGGAAGCAGGAAGGCATCACATCAACCACAGCAATTCTTCATTATGGGGGGAATATTTGCACACTAAGATAATTAACATCCCCTGATTATTCCCTTCCAAGAAAAGGAAAGTAGTGCCTCACAAATGAGACCGCTCCTTGCTCCATCTCCCTGTGCATGCAGACCTCCTTGATGTGACCTCTGGTGCCAGGAACTCATGAAGAAAAGGGAGCGCTGCCCTCCGCTCCCCGCGAGGAGCTGCAGCCGCCATGAGGCCTGCCCTCAGCCTGCTCTGCTCTGAGCAAACCCGGGGACCTCAGCCGCTCCTCACACGCTGTGCCCTCAGAGCCTGCCGCTTTATGTCCTCCTTGTACTGTAGTCAAGAATTTTGCTTAACCTTTTGGTACATTTTTCCACAGTATCTTCATTTGTCTTTAACTACAACTGCTGGTGGTCTGCAAGCACTGTCTGCAATGGTCCTGGTGATAGTGCTGCTCCTGATCATTCTAGCTCCCCAAAGTCTCGTGTGAGCAATTCTCTTTGCACAGAGAAGCCACTGACTCTGCACAACGTGCACTGAAGTACCAGGAGATGACACTGAGATGTGTGGTGCCATCGCCAGGGCACTCACCCCAGAGAGGTTCCCACTGGGGGATAAGACGGTCAGGGAGGGGACATGGGCAGCGTCCCGGGGGACAGACAGGCTCCAGGCACAGGAGTTCTTCACCGCTCTTCAACTTTGCAAAAACAATGCATCTTGTTCAACAGAAATCCAGAAAACACTTTATAAGTAAGAGCTGAGACTTTTACAGACCTATCGAAACCATAATCTCTTAGCAGATCCTTAGCAGACCAGACCAGACAGAGTCTTTTCTGACAAGCAGCTGATGCCTCCACTGTTCAGAAGTGTACCCTAGGTTGGCTCCAAGCTCAGAAGTGGGCATTAACCTATGTCTACCATGTGCCTTCCCCACCCCTTTGATAAGCAGGAGATGAGAAAAAATGATTGCTTTTTCCTCTTAGTTTTTCAGCCTTCTGATCAGAAGCTTATAAAAGTTTCCAGTGAAAACCACGGGGCAAATAGGAAGCAAAATAGTCTAGCAAGGACAGCACACATGTACTTAACAACTTTTCTCCATTTTGTGACTTCCTTAGGATTTGCTGGCATGGTCATAGCCTTTTCCATTGCTACATTTTGGCTTTGGTTATTGGTGAAACTCCAAGCAAATGAATAAGAAAGTGGAATTCACATAAACAAAGCAACCAGTGGGGAAAAGAAAACCAAAACCAGAAACTGTGCTTTATTTTCCCCCATCTTTGTCTAAGCTCATTATTTCTACAATACCATGCTGTCTTCAAGTCCTTGCTCACTTCGTTTCACTGGCAGGTTAAAAAGGTATTTTCTCCCCACACATAATTTTTATACTATGGTTTTAAGTTAAGCTTCACATCGAGGGAAAAAAAGGAAAAAAAAGAAAAATCAATGTTGTGTAGCATTTAGATTTTGCATATCTAAGTAGCCATGATGAATTAACCATAGCAACAATGAACTGTAGAAGAAATTCAAGAAATACGTTACTCTTTCAAATCTTCAACTGAAGCAGAATAAAGCCCTGAAGTTATACTGTACAATTACTGTAACATTGTTTTGGCTGTGCACAGTCACTTAAATAAGATTAATTTAGCAACCTTTAAATATCAGTAAGTAATAAACATCTTCATGTATAGGCCAGGCTTGTTCATTCATGTGCTCTGGACTGTGTTCAAAAATGATTTCTTCAATTAGCAAGAGATAGTGTCTAACGAAGGACCTACTTCTCATTAAGGGTTATTTAATCACATGCAGAGCTTGGAAGACATTTTCATCAGCCATTTTCGTGGTCTTGATTAATTTAAGAGATGCTCAGACTGTTTTTAAAGTGTATTTTCAGTCTGTAATAATCCCAAAGAATTTGCTCTTCCCCATTCATTTTTCTCCTACCGTCAAACACAGGAAATGTGCAGAGGTCATTAGAGATGTGCCAACAGTCCCCTACCTGCACTGTTCTTTATTCTGAAGCCAGGAATAGGAAAGGGGAAAAAATAACTGGTCCTTATACAACCACAGAAAAAAAGTAAGATACAATTCTACTGCACAATTTCCCATTGCCTTACAAGAGCCCTTTTTTCCTCCTAAATTTGTGAACCCCTGGTAGTGTTATACTTTGTTAGCATTTTGCAACTTAAATCAACAACTTCTAGAAACTAGCAGCAATATTTCTGGATTTACTTGCAACTCACCTTGGTTCCCACCTATGGAAGGCTGTGTTACTGTATTAAGCTGATATTTTTTCAATCATCTGTCCTGAAATCCACTTAGGAATGTACTGCATAACAACAAGATCTTATAAACACTCTTCTCAGCTTAGACAACGTAGACAATGGAAGACGTGCTGGTGTAAAACAAATGGAGTAGTCAGCATATTAACAAGAAATTAATCTCTGAAAAAATGAGCAGCAGAAATCAAATCAGAAAAAATATGACAGACAGCTATGGTTGCAACCAACACACAAATCTTATTTATCGTTCTATTTCTTTGTGAACTGGTATTTTATGCACCCAGCTACTTGAGAGTTGATTACAAAGGCAACACTGAGGTCAAGGATTTTCTTACAACAATTCCTCTGTTTTAATTCCCACAGGAAGCACAGAAATAGGTCGCAGCAGCTCGCACGCAGCACGGTCTTGCTAATTTACTATGCTGACTTCTATCAGAAACATACTGAATTTGCCCAGGGTGGCCAAACAGGCTACTAACACTTCCATACACACAAGTAATTGCTTTTAAAGAAAGTATTACTTCTTCACTACTAAGTTATGGAATGCTAAGTAATTCAGGAAATGCTCATTGGAGAAATCTACCACATGGCAGGGTTTCCCATTCTTTAATATAAAAACAGCTGAAAAGATTGCACTCAAAGTATTCCTCTTCCCTCTCCTATTATTTCCATACAGCATCATGAATACTGAATGAGCTTTAGCAACTATAGAGAGACTGACAAACAGCATTGCTTTGGGTGAGATAAATCCTTCCTTGAATTGCCTCATAATCACATTCCTTCTCCCCTTATCTCCTAGCTCTGTTCTATGTCTATTCAAACCACTGTTTTCTCTGCCAGTCTTCTAAATCCTTTGCCATTCTCAATGCATGTTCTTCACTTTCACTTTACTCCTATTACCACTTCTGCTTTCCCCTATTTTAGCTTTATTTCTTAAGTTGGAGAGGATGTTAAAGCACATAAGGAAAGAGTGGCTGAGAGGAACAAATACTAGACACCAGTGTGCAGTTCCTGGTGCTCCATTTCCAACATACTGATCATACACACAATTCAGATCTTTGACATACGACAGTAACATAAATTCACCAACATCAGTGATTTTCTAGGTTTCACACTTCCTATGACAGCAATATCATTAACAGCACATTTTCTGTGACATTTTTGCCTGAGTCATTTTTCCCTGAACTGATAACAATAGAAAACAAATTATATGGTCTGTACACCTTAAGTGATCTGTAATGGATTCATTTCACACCAAGATGTGGTAAGTAACACCAACCAGCATGCTAAGTCAGCATTATAGTTTGTGATTAAATGTGAGCAATTAATGAAGAATAAAGTTAGGATATCCAGGAAACCTGATTCTCCCAGTGCTCATCAATGACAGCACACTTATCTCGATGTCTGTAACATCCCAGAGCACCAAAAAGCCAAGGACATCTAGTTACAGAGGCATAGCTGTGCCCTCTGCTAAAGGCTGAACAGATCATTAGCTGAGAACACCCCAATTCCAGACTGCTCATTTTTCCAATCCTAAAGCTGCAATAGTCTTACCCTAAGTGCAGAAGCTGCCAAAAGACAATTTGATTTTGTAAAGCTTTGTATCCCAGGGGAAGTCAAAGCACTCACAGCACTTTACAGACAGATATCACAATCCAGACGTGGGATAGGAAATGATCAAAATATCATATTCATCTAAGGTACAAAAAGAATTTGTAACCAAAAAGCGCTATTAAGTTGTATTACATGGAAGAGCTCATGATGCTGTAATAAAAGGGGAGACATCAGCTGTTAATGCCCTGATTTCATTCCTAAGAGTCTGTGGACAACAAAACAAAACAAAACAAAACAGAAATGGGGGTGGGGGGCTTGCCTACGACTCCTGCCACATGAAATATATTTGCAATTGAAGGGAAAACAATAATTTTTAGGGGCATGGCTGATAGCCCTATTCGAACAGGAGTAAGGAAGAAGGGAGAGCACTGGTTACGTAATTCCTTATATAACCTTCAAATTGACAAGAAAAACAAACAAGAAAGTACAAAGTTTCAGTTTTAATGATCCCAGCCATTTTCTGCTAAGCTGACCAGTGTTTCTGCCAGTTGGCTAGCTGTGATTTGTTTTTGAAAACTCACTGCTTGAAGAAGCGAGCAAAATCTAATCCTGGTATTATGTTTCTTATTAAAATCCCAGATGGTTCTACAACTGTGGATTACTACGATTTTGCGAAGTACAGCTATGGTAGTAGAAGAAGCTTCACGAACTTCTCAGCAGACAAATCCCTACTTCAAGATATTATGCTAACTCCTGCTCAGGAAATCTTATCACAGTGAACCCTCTTTTATTAGAAACTTTATGATTATCAACCTCAGCACAGTTTAAACTGTCTGAGTATTTTTCCCTCATAAATATATTAGCTATGTTCTCCTGAAGCAGACTGCATGGGCTCAGCTGGCTCTTAACTTCAAATCCTACTCATAACAGTTATATTGGCAATAATACAAATTACACATAATTGGATTTTACTTTTTTTTTTTAATTTATTTTAAACTATTGGCCTCCTACTCTCCCCCACCCCCCACCCCCGCAGCATAGCAAAGAATAAATAGAAACATTTTCTTAATTAACGATTCATTTTTAACTTTTCTTTCTTACTCCTGTTTTCACTATACTGTACAGCAAGTTAATAAATCATCTGAAAACTTCTAGTATATGGAAGAGGTATACGTTTAGGTTCAGTCTGTCCTACAACCTTCACTATACTTGAGAATGTATTATATTATAATGAGAATGATGCACTGATTATGTAATTATATTATTTCATTTTGAATATATATATATTTGCCAACAAATGTTTTTTTAATGCAGTTAATTACTGCATAAACTTTCTGCAATGTTGAAAAATGCAATGTCTTCAGATTCATTTTAATCAAGATAAAAGGTTAAAATTTCAGCTTTTCTGCATAATTAGAAATACAAACGAAGATATTTTCTCACTGAAACATTTTACAAAAGAATATTTACTTTGAATAATCGTGATTATTTATCATGTAACATCCATTCATCCATTTGTGAATTAAGCTATATTATAAAATAAATGTATCAAAATGAGAAACTCAGAACAAAATGCACATGTCACTTTTGAATGAGTTCCATGACATAGATTGTCAAGAGTGTTCATATCCTAACAACATTCCCACTTCTGCCTATTTAATGGAATACTGAGTCATCAAATCTGCTGTAAACAGTTCTAATTTTATCTAGCTTTACAGTCTACTTAAGGGGCTATAAAAAGATTAGGAAATGTCCTAGTTGCAAAAAGCAGAAATGATATTCTGAATACAGTCACAGGAAGGGAGACTGTCTCCTAGGAAGGGAGACTGTCTCCTATGGCCAGTCCTAACCATCAGCAGAGTGCTTTTCTGTTACGTCATCAGGCAGACAGAATCATCAGAGCTGAGAACTTGTGCAAAAGAACATTTCTGGCCAAGGAAGCCCATGGTCTGTCTGCAAGGAGGGCTGTGTTAATTAAGTGAAGAGAACTAATAGTATCTCTGTCTGAATGCTTTGGAGTTCCTAAAAGATAGTGACCTGCCTGAAATACAGAACCATGGTAGGTGCTGCAACATCAAACCTAACTTCATTCTGGTAACTCAAATTCAAGAGAAGAAAAAGAAAGCCAAATTAGACTTCTCTTAAAACATGAGCAGATCAAAATGCAAGGTGCAAAAGAGAATCAGATTCAAGACAAAGAGAATTAATCACTTAAAAATTGAAGTATTAACCACTAAAAAATACAGTTTTTTTAATAGCTCTTTTTTTTCCCCCAAAGCCACAATGATGTGGGTACCTCAGGAACGTCAGCGCTCTATAAACCGAGGTCATTTGCTTGGGTTTTATAAGCTGATTTCTGCTCTGCTCCATTAATGGTATAATTATTTGTGGAAACTAATCATTAACTCCGCGCATTTCTCACAGCAAGAATCACAGTCCATTATTTTAAAGTTTTTTTTTAAAGCTCCCCGTGATTTTTGACATTTTGGAATTAAAAGAGTGAGTGGGAGGGTAATGTGCAGGTGAACTGCTACGCTAACTTTCCTGAGAGCTTTAAAATAACAGTCCCCAGCACCGTGTATGTGCTCAGCAAGGAGCAGGACTGCTGCGCTGCGCTGCAGGGGGTCCTCAGCAGCAGTCCAGCACACTTGGAAAACTGAGCTCAAACACCTGAACTAGCCAACGGCAATCAAAATTAAAGACAAGCTTTAAAGAATCTCAAAAATCTTAACATGAAAGAAAAACCTGCCAAGTGTTCAGCAATGAAAGGCATCCAGTCTTCTATCTGCCCCTGTCATCGTGGGGAATCCCCTTTGTGCTGCTCATCCTTTTGCTGCAGACGGATGAAATACATGCAGATTTCAGCAAGCCTCGGGGCCTCTGAACATCCTCTTAGCATAGATGACAGAGTGTGGGACTCGGGAGCCAAAGGAAAGTCTCAGGGGCAACACGGGAAGTAGGATTTCAAAAAAACCGAAACTTAAAAAAGATCTATTGATTAATGCAATACTACTAAATGAGCACTGTTAGTTTAATACAGAATTGATGGAACGGATATTACCATGGCCATTTCTGGAGTTCATTCCATCGGGTCCCTGTGCCATTATTTACATTTAAGAAACTTGCAATGGTATTTGCAAACAAGATGAACACAAAAACGCCTCTTTAAGAAGGAAGTAGAGAAAGTGATAAAAAGATCCCTCAGGAAACAAGCATTATATTCCTAAGATCTTGATATTAGAGATGGAGAGTTGCAAATGACAGTATCTGAAAGCAAGATAATCTTTAACTGTGAATTTGTAACCACAGCTACACACAGCTTCACTGAGATGGAATTCTGAGTTTTATTTTATTTGATAACTCAGCTTGTTTTGACATGCCAAATACAACAGATAATTTCTAATTTACCATGGGAGTGAAAGAACATTTAATGTTTGTTCTGCAAAAACAATAGCTACAAGCATGAATCACTTGTTCACAATCACCAACTGCTAAATAGAAATCTGTTAGATATTTGATAAGAAGTCTGCTAGATATTTGATAAGAGATTCTCACATTTGTATTTGCCAGTCAAAAGCACTTGTTACAGTTTTTCTGTCTTCATTTGTATGTGTAATTTATTCAAGAGACAAGTAGGTGATAAATTATCCATAAACTTAATTTTAGCAACGGAGCACAGAAGGGTTTTGCAGATTGCCTGCAGGTGATTTGCTGTGGGTTGTTCCCATATATCTAACATGGTACCTCCTGTGCTGCTGACACATTTTCTTGATGAAAAGCACCAGCAACCAGCAGTCAAAACGCAGGGGCAACACAAACTCAGGACAGTAGCCTGTTTGTACCAGCCTAGTCTATATATTTGAGCACAGAAAAGGGCTAAATATAGCGAGACTTCGTAACATGGGTGCACCCCCACATCACCTGCAGATAACTGTCAATCTTCTTTCCTTGAATGCCACCATCAGAGAATCGTTTGGTGCTGTACCTGTGAGCAGAGCTGGTCAAAGATTTGAAGGTAACTACTACAAGAATCACAATATGCGCACTGTACAAAGCAAGACGCAGAGCTTTTAGTGATTCCTACCCAACATCCTGATCCTGCACATGGAACCACCCCTCGCCTACTGACTTCAGCAGGAGCATTCCAACCACCCGACAGCAGCCAGACATGCCTCAAGCACACCCTCACTTCCCACCATGCTACCTACAAGCAAGTAGCTCGCGATTAGCTGCTGCTCTTGAATCTCAGATTTTCAGCTCTGACACTTGTATCTGAGTAAATACTCCTGTGGAGTTCCTGAATAGCTCAAGAAAGCCTAAATCCCATGTCGACTTTCATGGTAGTTGATGATGCGTGCCATCCAGTTTTTTCACTCAGAATTAAAACGAAACACCACATATTATGAAATCAAAAAGAGAGAAAAAAAGTTCCCTTTAAGAACTAGAGCAATTCAAAGCAGTTGTTTGTCACCTAGAAATGTGATACTCAATGCTACGTACATTGAGGTACTTAAATATATACACATACACACATTTTTTCTAAATCCAGTTGTTCCCATACTCAGAATCACATGGATTCCCACCAACTACAGAAACTACATTCTGAACTTTGATTTATAGACTGTTTCCTAACAGGGTGAATGATACTCATTTTATGAACATATATATCCATTTCAAACGGTGCACTTCAGATCATTAACTTCATAAATAATTTCTCTGCCTATAGCACTGATAGGTATAATTGAATAGCTCTAATACATTAGCCTTATAAAGCCAGGACCTTTCATTATGATATATATGAAGGACCGGTATAGTAAGAGAAATGGACCTACTCCACAGCTGGTAAAAACTTCAATTCACTGAGAAGAAACATTCTTTCTCCACGTTAGACATTTGGCTGCTGGGACTCAGACTTCATTCACTGACTTCAAATTACATAGACAAAGGAAATAGATCACAATTAAAAATGTAATTTAACCAAACATTTTAAATAAATTCTCCATTTATCTTTTAATGACTTCATGCTTCTATTCTTACCTGATACCCAGTGGAGCATGAGTTGCACGCTGTGAAGGAGGCTTGCCTGGTGCTCAACTGACACAGTGAGTTAGGAGCACTTGGCACTTCCACGAATGAAGGGCACACCTGCCCGAGCAGGCTGTCTGGAAACCGCTCGTCATGAACGGCCGCCTTCAGGTCGCTGGGGCATCTTCCAGGAATTAGACCTGAAGCCCTTACTTTTACTTTTAGATATTGCTGCATTCACGGACGATAACTGAAGAAAAATAACACTCAGAAATCCTCATACTTGAAAACAAGTTCCTAGAAGGCTGAGACATTTGTTAATTGTGAGGAACTCCTTCGCTCATAAAAGCAAATGGCTTCATGTCATTTCAACAAGTGTATACCTGGGAACTATGGCATGAATTAGTCTTAATTTATCTGCAGTACAGCCTGCATGCTTTATGAAAAGTATATGTGTGTATATAAACAGGGTAGAAATTAACTTCTGCCTAAGGCTACCACCACATGTCAATTAAGCTGCCAGACTTTCAGGGGTTGGTATTCTGTCTCTGCCTGGGGGAAGCTCTGCATTCAATTTATTGTTGAATAAGACAACCAGTTTGGCAGGGAAAACAGATTAAGAAATTACACACCATTTTTTCAAAGGGTGAACATAACCTATAGAAAACCAAATTTAAGGAAGCTTTCTTGCTATTTTATAACTATTTTTCAATGTACAAAGCTGGATGGGGAAAAAAAGCTGTAGCCTTCTGTAAGCAGGAACACACTCTTGCTTTTGCTTTATTATTTTGCTATTTTATTAACATATAAATATCAGTGGGAGAAGCTGCTGCCGTACTCAGCCGGAGGATGTAAAGCACAGTTGTGTTCCACAGAAGATACTAATTCACTGACTGTTAGAAACGCTTTGTTCTTTCCATAAAACAAACACATAAATTTTCTCTGAGTCTGTCTTTGCAAAGAAATACCGCTTAGTTCTGTCTTAACATTGCCATGCCCTTAGAGATGCTGAAATTGTTCGGTGCCAACTGGTATCCCAATACAATCCAAACATCCATTCAAGCCCAAATTAATTCAGTACACTAAAATTCACAGGATGTAGTTAGAAAGGGTAACATGTTCAGGCTCACTCCATATAATGCCTCTCTTGCTTATGTCCATATAGTCACGAGATTGGAAGAGGGTCCTCCCCACATCCTGCAATTCTCAGAAGCAACATAAGGTTTCCTTACCAGGTTCTCTGTAAGTTGCAGCTCCTGATCAGATGGGGAGCTCTTATTTCACCTGGCCTATTTGTGGCATTGATTCTGCTGAGAAAAGACCTAGTTTGTTTACTCACATCATTATATAGATGAGTAGACTCTTTCCCTAGGGTGTTGCCTTGCTTTCTGCTGGGACAAAATTTATTTTCTTCATAGTGTCTGATGTGATGCTATGCTTTGGCTTTAGGAGGAAAATGTTGATAATACAGCCATTGTTTTAGTTGTGCTGAGCAATGCTGCACACGGCCAAGGAAGTTTCAGCTTCTCATACTGTCCTACCAGTGAGGGGGCTGAGGGGCACAAGGAGATAGGAGGGGACAGAAGCAGGGCAGCTGACCTAAACTGGACAAAGCGACTTTCCATGCGACATCATGGGAGAAAACAAAAGAACTGAGGGGAGTTGGCCAGGGGGCAGCACTGCTTGGGGACTGACTGGGTATCAGTCACCAGGTGGTGGTGAAATGCTTGTGTGTCGTTTGTTATGTGTGTAGGTATATATTTATTTATATATGTGTACACATAGAAATATTATCATTACTCACATTTCTCTCTCCTTTTTCTGTCTTAGTTAACAGTTTTTATCTCAACCCACGAGTCCATTCTTTTTCCTGACTCTTTTCTCCATCTCTGTGGGAGGGGGGTGCTAGCAAACGGCCACGTGGTGCTGAGCTGCTGCTGGGCCAAACCTTAACAGGACTACATAGAACCATGGAAGTAAGATCTCCACGTGCAGACAAATGTATGCAGGTCTACACTCACCAGGGCGTTTTCACTTTGCAATGCTTTTCCGGAATCCATAAAGGTTACCAGCATGCACAGCACTGATATCCAGCGTTTGGTACCAAGGTTCTTTCACTTTCAACTGAAGGATTTCCAAAGTTACCAGATTACCCACACAGAACAACAGAAATGAAAAGGCCCAAGAGAGTGCTAACAAACAGGAAAATCCTCACAGATGGAGCACGTACTGTACTCTCTTATTTTCTCCCCAGGAGTATTCTTCACCATTTAGATTCTTCCCACATTTAGTTGTGCAGCAAAAATATCTTTTGCTCTTTTTCCTCAAGCCATCATTTAGTAAAGCATGGAAAAAGGATTGAAGCCAAAGAAGAAAAACTACTAAAAATAGTTCTCAGGGACTACTGTATTTTCCTTCAGAATATTTTGCCTGTCAGGGCTTTTCTAACTGTTGGTTTCTTTTCACAGAGGATTCAGTGTCTCAGGAATGCTAAGGGCTCTACACCTCAGCTGGAGGTTTTCCCCTGCTCTCATGCCAATGTTCTCATTATTCTCACAGCCCCCTCCCCTCGATGCTTCTTCTTTGTACGAGAGGAAAACAGGTCTTAATTAATTACAAGGAAGCTAATAGCCATGTAAGTAGCTGATAAGCATGACCTGGTGCTAAGCAGGAAGCTCAGCAGCCCAGGGTCACCTCCAGCAGCAGGAGAGTCCCACAGGCACCACGGGCTGCTCAGGGAGCTGCAGCATTGGTGAGATTCATCCAGGAGCCGTAGCCCTCCCACAGCTGGCCACTGGGGAGTTTTCCCTTTATTCTCTCTCCTCCTTCCTTTTTTTACTACTTATACTCTTTGAATAGGTGTGTACCATCAGCTGTGGCCCATAAAAGGAACTCCTGTAGCATGTAAGAGTGGCTTATCATCCTTCCTGCAATGCCTGGCTCATTCAAAAAAACTCCTGACACCATTTTCTTAATCTGCAGAATAAGAACGTAACAGGAAACTGAGGAATGTTAGCAAATTTGCTGGATACACATTGCTTTAAGACAAAGGAGCAAATAGCAGCGCAGAACAAAACAGTTAAGTTCAAAAAAATCTATCAAGGCAACTGTGCTTGCTACCAATAATTCTGTGTTTTATTTTTCCCCTTAAAATGCAAAATATTCATTCTCATAGCAACTTTTTTTTTTTTTTTTTTTTTTGTAATGAGGAACAAGTACACTATTTACCATGGCAGCATCGCTCAAATCTCATTTATTGAATGGACATCATTAGAGCTCAGAAAGGTTATTAGAGCCTCATCTGAACTACGAAAATGTCAAGTCAAGTGGGAATGGTGAATGGTAATATGAAACTTATCCCAGTTACCTTATGTTAATGAGAAGAAACAATGCCGAGTTTTCAACAAAAACAAAACAGAGAAAACAGCAACAGGAGATGTATTTGTGACCAGAGCCAACAATATATTCAGTATTATATATTCCCAACCTCATTAAAATATGTCCATCTTCACATTCGGTGGTCACTGCTTTTACTTTCCATCCATCAAGTCGGCTTTATCATGCTAGAGGCTGCTGCTTACAGCATTAATAAAAAATAGCTGCATGTATAAGCAAGTAAAAACAGCAATAAGCCCCTGAAAACAGTGATTTATAATTTCTCTCACTAGTAAAACATCATTTCTTTTTTCATAAGCTTTTCTTTTTCCCAGGAGATGCCTCTTAATTTACTTGATGGAGTCAGAGAGATATGACAAGATTTGGTAAAAAACTAATATATAGTAATTCTACAAATTTAACAAAGTATTGGTTTTTTGTTTTTCCTTGTTCCACACCTTTACTGCTTCAGAGTGAAGACAGCACCTTAATAGGACTATCAAGTAGATGTGTGTCAACGAAGATGGCCCTTTTACATCAATTTTCCATGGCTACAAAAAGTAATGGAATATTGGTGGGAAGGTTCAGCTGATCCCGCCATCCCATTGACATCTGCCTTTGACACTGTGGGCCAGTGAAAAAAAAGTGGGCATTATTTTCAGAATAGCCCTCATAAGTTGAATGGGAAGACACTTTTAAGGGGAATATTCCCTTTCTGTTCCTCAGAAACTTTTTATAAAAGTAGAAAGCATACTGAACTCAAGAATGATTGTTACACATAAAATACATATTGCCAAAACATTTCAAAAAAATCCAAATGGAAAAAAAAAATACTGCCTCACCTTAACAGCTTGCACATATTGTAAGCTGTGTATGTTGAGGTTAACGTGCAAAAAGCTTTTCTTCAAGACCAGTAAAGTACTTAGTATTTGGTGTGATCCTTTTTCTTCTTTTTTTTCTTCCAAAAGTCTCTTCTACAAAACACCTTTAGTACCTATTTCAGCTCATAATACTCAAATGATCGGAAAAGAAGTGTAAAGAGTGACTTCAGAGCAACACGGAGGAAAAAGGATCTTCAGTGATCCATACATGACGTGTTCATTACTTTACTTAGACCTGTTTGGTATAAATTAATATCTACTTATTTATTTCTTTATTTATTTGTAAAGAGAGCTAAGCTGAGGGAAGAAGCCAATCCGCAGTGCTCCCAGTGGTCATCCAGATAAAGCAAACACTTACAAAGTAGACAAGACTTGGAAGACTTGCTTGTTGCCCAGAAGAAATCAAGCATTACTAAAAAATAATAATTAAAAGCTCACACTGTAGACCTTTTTATGAAATGCCTATTAAGAAATATTATCTTCATCTATAATTACATCTGGGTCATATAAAATAAGCAATTAATTTTTATCGATAGAGATTAATACAATTTATGTATTTAAGATCCAGGGAACTGATGTATGTGTTTGTAATCTTTGCTCATTTCAGCCTATTACAGGCTTATTAAAACCTCATTATATTATTAAGTCCAAATGTCAATCTTGGTTCCAGTTCAGGCTCTTCTCTCTGCATTTAGTAATTACCAACAGAAGTAATTTCCAATAGCAATGAATTTGACACTTGCTGACCAACACAGTACTTACAGCAGTGTTTGGATACTTCACAGCTTAAGCAATGAAAAAGGATATACTTACTTGGAGTAATTACAGCATTGTAATGTGGAGAAAGGAAGACCTACTAATCATCTGTCTTTATGTACAGCTGATATATAGGCACATATTTTACACGCGAATCTGTCTCAGATGAGCTATCCAGTTTACGAAACCATCTGTCTCACCCATGAGACAAGCCACACATCGTAGTATGGTGTCATGTTTATTAGAAATGGGGAGCAGAATCCACTCCAGCCCAGACCTCCAGCTTTCATGCCACGTAGAAGGCAGCAGTAATTATCTGCTTTCTAACACAAGTTAAGCTTGTCATATTTCATATTATTTTTCATATTCAGGAAAAATAATCTCAGTGGCTATAACCAGAAAACAGTTAAGATTAGTTCATTTCCCCAGTAAGTGATATTGTGTTGTTTTAGACATATTAAGTCATCAAACTGTAACTTAAAAATACAGGTAAAAAAGTAAAAAAAAAATCTGACTTTGGAAATTAAGAAATCTTTGATACAATGGCTTCATAATACTAATTCTGCAGCGAGAAGGACAATCTAAGACATCACAAAGTGTATAATTAGATATATCACTACAAGCTTAAAAAGCTTTTAACAATTAAGCCCAAAAGTCATAAAACAGGAAGACCTAATCTACCACAAAAAGCTTCCATGATCCTGTCTAATGTATTGTCAGTATACTTCAAATTTAGATATTCGAGTTTAGAAAACATGAGATTTTTCAAAGATTATTATCCCACTGGCTATATATGATATGCATCTGAGAATTAAAATAAATACATCTAGCTACCTATCAGAAGATTCTTTACAATCCAACATGTGCTAAGTGTTTGTTGTGTAAGGCTGGAGCTGATTTCTGCAGAAGCTGGCCCTCTCCACTGACCCATTTCAAGTTTTTTTTTGCTTGTTTGTTTCATTTTCATCCGTAGCAGAAGTTTACCAAGTTCAAAAGGAATACATGTAAGGTCTAAAAGAACAATTCACAAATATTTCATTTTAACTGCGGATTAGAAAAATTTTAATTTTCAGTCTAGAAATCTAAATGCCACAGTGATAAAAGACTGCTTACAACTGGGAGAAAAAATTTAAGAGGTTTTATGGGCAAAGAGCCAGACACAAAGAAAGGGCCTGCTACTCAGACTGTCCCGTACAGTTTTGCTGTGCTATGAGCTAAACCAATGAGGCTGCAGTGCACCAAACTGCCTACCTGCTGCATCCCTCCAGATACCAGATCCAGCTCCAGCAAAAAGCATCTTCCCTCTGTGACAGGCCTGTCCTCCCACCAGGGGATGGACAGCCAGCTTCATGACAAACAGACAGCTTGAGTAATTCTGAATATTGCAAATGTATCATTAAGTATTTTTATACAAAAAGTAGTTTAAAAAAAAAAAGGAAAAAAAAGTGTTATGAACAAACCACCTCAAAATATCATCAGAAAAAAAAAGTAAACTTCAAAAAAAAAGTAGGCTTTGTTGACAAATATTGAAGCATATAATATGCAAATTTAGAAGCTAGTTCAACCAAATCCTGCACCATCATTCTCTTTTCCCAATTTACATATCTATTTATCGACTTATTTGCATTTCAAAATGCTATTTTAAGGAATCAGTCCTGTAATGATTGGGGACATCTGTTTCTCTTTGAAACACTGCTCCGAGATGGATGCAAAGGTACAATTCTTGAACTTCATCTCAACAGTCTTTTTCTGAATATCACCAACATCTCCCACACCACCTCCACCAGTAGCAAATGGACACTGCTTTAAAAAGTACACTTTGTTTTCCTTAATTTCAAATAATTTTATTTTCTTCTGTGCCTGACAACTGGAGTAAGAGAAGCAGACACAGATTTTTCAGGCTTCCCTACTAGTTTTTAGGGTTTTTTTCCTAATCAACGTAACAAAATGTTCTCTAGCACTGTCAGTATGGGCAGAAGGCAAAAGCTTGCAAAACCACAGGAAGGCTGAGGCATGGAGATGAGTGTTATTTCCCTGCAGCAGCAGGGCAGGGGCCCTAGGACAGAGTTATAACAGTTGTTAACAGACAGCTTTGGACACCCCACCCACCATGGCTAAGAATTCCTGCAACTGGGTTACTCAAAACTTGTATTTAGCCATTTGAGGCTTTCGTGCTCCTAACTGCCTAAGCCTGTCCTGGATAGGTTTCTTCCTAAAAAAAAAAATAAAAATCAGTAAGTTGATCCAGTCCATTATTTTTAGGCAGCTACCTTTGGAGACTAGAGGAGGACAACAGAATGGAAAATTCCTTTCCTTCTGCAGCTCTGCGGGTGCACTTGCATCATGAAGGAGCTTCTGAATAAAGAAAATTGTACATATTACTCCCGTCTTCAAAATAGCTTATGAACTTTTCAGTCTATTGTGATCACAGTTCGCTGTAATAGAAGGGAGCCCATGCCCTTAAATCTTAACTCTGTGAACTCTTTCCTTTAAAGCACCCAACATGAGAACTTTTTCAGGAACAGGAAAGTTTGAACTCTAATGAGATCCTCTCTGACAATTGTAGAATAAAACCTTCTGTTATATGTACTACAGAGATTGGAAACACATTTGCTACACCTCCCATTTTTCTTTACGATCCTCTCAGACCCTTAACTAGAGTACCATGTCCCTGACTTGAATTTATATCACGCTTTTCAAGATGCAGTAAGCAGCAGAATCTAATCGCTAAAGGAAAGATAGCTTCATGGAGAGACAGACTGCTGTGAACTAGATTAAACAAAGCAAGGTATTAATGCCCCAAATAATAAATATATGAACATGGACAATGTAACATTTCTTTACACTCTTGTTTCTTTGAAAATCAAGCGATTGATTGACTGAGCAGCAAACAAATAAAAGTTTTCTGGAGTACCTGGTATTATAGAGATCTTCCACAATGAATGACTGAAGAGGATTCCCTGCTATGCTTGGTAAAAAATTTAAGTGTAAGGTATAGGGAAGAAAATGTGGGGCCCAAACTGGGAAGGCAACCTAAGGAAATCAGTGCAACTGTGTTCAGGGTTGGTGGTTTCCTAGAACTCTGCGGAATCTTAAAAAGGAAGTAAAACTCCTGTTTCCAAATGATTGAGGTATCAGCTGCTGCTCTTTCAGAACCATTAAACAGGGTCAGTTCATTCTAGAGTTTGGAAACTGTGGGCTGCATTACGTAAATGCAAAAGGAGGTAAACTATATGAAGACCTTGGAGGAGAGTTCAAGCTACGAAGGCTTGCCTTCATACAGTTGTAGACTCTGGCCACAAACTAAGACTAAATTTTGAAAGTGAGTTACTTAAAGCACTATTTTTTGTTTTTATCTTTTTTTTTTTTTTCCTAATGAGGAGAGTGACAAAATTGCTTCTGAAACTGGCATCTTAAGATTGAGGTGCTCCTCCATCTTCTTGAAACCATACCATGGACTCACGTAAAGACTGAGCTACCTGGCAAAGCAACATGAAGTGACATGAAAACTCAGTTCTTGCTGAAAGAAGAGCACAGGTAATGTGACGAGAACATTATAAAGAAGTGGGAATGTTTGATAATGTCATCACTATTTGAAGATGAAGTGATCTTTACTGACAAAGGTGAACTGAAGACTTCTAGTTATCTTAGAGAACTCCCACAGGCTTTTGAAAGCAGCACATCACCTCCTGCTGAGAAATGGCATCATCCAATACCCAACATATTGTGTTACTGTGTACTGTGTATTTTAGTACACTTCACTGGAGGACAGTGACCAAACATACACAGTCTTAAAGCTCAAAGCATTCCTGTGGCTAGCAGGCATCACTGCTATTACTGCCATCCTACAGTCCTGACAAAGAGAATTTGTATGTTCTATTTTGCATGATGTGCAGCGTAATGGTATTCAGTGCGTGCATGTTTTTTGTTTGTTCATTTTGTTGTTTCTTTTTTGGCATCATTAGTCCGATGAAGCTGAATTCATAATTTCATAAGAAGTGATCCATGTGTAGCGTAACAGATTTACATTCTCTCAAAATCTTCCTCAAAACAATATGAATATATATATTTTTTCCAATAAACATTCTACCTACCTTCTATTTTTGCTTTTTGCAGGGAAAGCCATTTGATGAAAAAATTCATGTGTCACACAATATCTTCTAAAACAAAATTTTAATGACTGCATTAAAACTGTATTAAATAATGGCTACAGGCCAACAGGAAAAGGGCTTGCATGGCAGCTTAATTGACAGAGTATCTCAAGAGTCCTTGAAAATTATTTAAAAGTTTATTGCAGTCCTGGAGGTCAAGAATGAAAGGCTTCAAACAGCAAAACTATTGAGATACTTCTCTGACCCAGATTCTGCATCTTTGATGTTCCTATTGATTCAAAAAATTAACTTAACACACAGACACCTTCAGAAACTCTCCTCTTTTGAACATCTGCAATCATTCATATATCACAGAGCTCAACAGCATCTGAATCTCTGGGTGGAACATAAATCTGCAATGAAGCATAATTCCCTTAAACCAAATAACTTACTAGATGCCACAACCTATGGGAGAAGACACTTTAAATGTCACTACATTAATATTCAATCTGTAAAGAAGTGAAATATGTTAAAAACATATACAAAGTGACACAAGTTTTTCCTGTATTTATGAAATACCTTATAATATATTTATGTAATTCCCTTCTCATGACCATTGTCACTAATAAATTTTGCATGATAATGATTACTAAATAAGTAGTTAATGCTGTAGTTCATTAACCAGGTTTGCACGAAGTAAATCACTTTTAAGAAGGGAAGAAAGTATGCTTCATGCCGTGGATACACTGGGATATGGTTTGTAAAACAGAAGCATTCTGGCATATTTAATTGTGGAGGAAATTGGAAACGTCTTCACACTCACTGGGAAACCTAACTCTTCATTCAGTCAGAGGACAGAGAATGCATTGTGACTCTATCACATACAGAAAATCATCAGCAAGGCAGGTTGACAAAAAAGAGATTAATTGACAGATACAATAGCTTCACCTTAACCTACATGTCAGGGAACATGTCATTCTTTGTACATAAAGCTGGAACAGAACAGTTAAGTGAGTCACAAAAAGCTGAATAGGCAGGTATTTAAAGTATTTCATGTGTAAGAATAAATGTGTAGCTCATCTTATCTTGGTAAAGTTAAAGCTTGTTTTGTTTTTATTACAGAGCTTATCACTGCTAAATATGTTCCCCATACAGTCTGAGATAAACTGATCGATTTGACTCTGAGTTTTCAGCATTAAGTCAACAAAACTATTCCAAATTTTAAATGTAAATAAATATCTGAACTAAGAATCTGGCCTAACTGATCTCAGTGTTCTGAATGAATATCAGGATGGCACGTAGGCTCTTGTTCATTGCAGGAGAAAAGGCATATCTATCTAGTGCTGGTGACTTTGTTGAAGAACAGCATTTTGTAGCTGAGAATGTGCTCTAACAGAAAGTGTTATTGTGTTCTTTGTACCTGTTGTAGTCTCTGTGGAGATAAATTGGAGGCATTACTTACAGAGTAACCTATGTAAAATAAAAATGCACAGTTCAGGATTTCAAAATGACATTCTGAATATAAAGAAAAAAATAGCTAAAGGAATACAAAAAAATATTGCTATTTCTGTTTTCCAAAAAATTAACATGTAACAAAACCTACAGCCCAGCATCTGGTTTTCACTTTGGATCTTATAAGATCCATCCTAGATAAGGTAAACACTTAAAAGCTATCACACAATTAGACAACTGTAATAGGTTATATTAACTTGATTTCAAGTATTTTTTCAGCCAGTTTAAGCCAAAGGTCTTTCAAAATAAAAATGGTTAATTTAGGTCAACGCATAGAAACTCTGGTTTTAATTCTTTTCCATTCAGATATTCTTAAAAGGTCCTATGAACTTTCAGAACAATCTCTTATTGCATTCACAGGATATTTTTATATCCACATTAAAGAAACAACAAACTCAAAACCGAAAAATCATTTCACCGAAGAACCAAGGCATGTCATTTCAGAGGATCAGGTTATTGATCACGGACCTGCTGATGCTCAAAGTGTCTGTACTGACTGCCTTAAATAAACTAGCTTTCAGTATGTCCAGCAAAAGCAGCATTTTAGACATTTTAGAAGAATTTACTTAGAAAGAAATAGGTCTCTTGCTTATAGGAGTGAACAGAATGTGAATGAGCTTTCTTTCCTTAGAACAGATTTATAAATGTGGTCTCCTTAGTGGAGGTGAATAATTTACAGCTCTCCACCCCTAACTTGGTAATGAAAATGAATCCAATTTGAACTTTCAGCTCTGTGACATAGGAGAATATATAAAGCAGAATTAGAATGTAATATAAAAGCAGGCTGGATTAAACTATTAATCATTTTGTGATCAGAGTTAAAAAAATTTAAGAAAATTGGTCATTGAAATGAATCATTACATTTCAACAAATGTTAGCTTTTATATTCTTCATTTATGAGGAATCCCTGTTTGATCAGAAGTATTTGCATAGAGTAACTTTTTTTTTTTTGTCTAAAACACAACACTACAGTTACCCCAAATCAAATATTTCACCATAGACTTCAATCATTAAGATCATTTCTTAATCCTGTAAGAAAAAAAAATCATTTCTACAAAAACAAACAAACAAAGTAAAACAAACCCTTACAATTTTCTTCCATTTTTTCCTTGTTTTTATACATGCATATCATTATTACAACAGGAATAAAGCCTTATAGAAGTGAAACAACACAATAACAGCAAGTTCATCATAGCTAATACTCAGGTAGCAACATGATTTGATACACGGGTAAAAATGACATATGAAGATAGTGAAATTTATTGCAATCTTGCACTACCATTCTTATTCCACTGAATGTGAATTCATGACAAGAGAGGTAAGAAGGTCAGCTTACCAAACTAGACAAAAAAACAACCTGTTGAACAGACACTGAGTATTCACTTTCAAGCATCTATCCTTGACAAGCAAGCTGCAATTAAGATAAGATTTGCTTTCATGCATTAAGTTGCTTAGTTTGATCAATGTAGCTATGCATGCTTTTTCCTGTAGCTTGAAGCATCATTTCAGAATGTTCAGCATAAAAATACATAAAGCACCATCACAAAATGGAGTTGTTTTGTTCTCTGTGCTGATCTGAATGAATGGCAGACAATGGACTGTGCAGCAATACACACAATTCATGACTCCTAGCTTCATTACCCAACTCAGTGACAGCCCTATGCAGTGTTGGGCTAATCTCTTCCTATCTCTCTGTTGCCCTCTCCAGTCTATAATGCAAGTATTTGTAATAATGACATCAAAGTGACACTAAGGGAAGAAAAGTTACTTATTAAATTTGATGGTATTTAACTATCATACAATGGTAGCTACTACCACAACAAGCATTTCTCATTTATGCAAACACCAGTAACCCAGCAAAGCTAGTAACTCATTTAGTGCACCACTGCGTTTCTAGCTCTACTGAGAAACCAATGAGTTTGCACTACAGCCATCCACTGAGCTTTCCTGTGCCACTGCCACAGAAGAAAAACCCAAAGCCTAAGTGTAAATGCAGGTTTTTTAAATCCAAAGTAGCAAAAAACTACACTACCTAGTATAAGCAAACCTAGATGTTAACTTTCTTCAGACATATGAAAATACCAAACACTCATAAAGTCCTGTTAACTGGAAAAGAACTCCAGAGATCATCCAGTCCAACCTACTGTCCATAGGAGGTCCAAATGCAGCAGGATGCTCAGGACATCATCCATCCAAGCTCCAAGTGTTGCCAAGGACAGATAATGTAGTAGCTCTCTGGGCAGCCTGTTCTAGTACTTGAACACCCTCATGGTAAAACTTCTATCTTTTCTTTCTTTCCTTTTTTTTTTTTTTTTTTAATCAAATCCAAATTTCTCATGTTTCAGTTTGCAACCAGTGCCTTTTATTTTACAGTTGTGTCACTGAGGAGAGGTCTGTCCCACACACTCTCCCAGTTAGGCAGCTGTGAACACAAATAAGGTCTTCTATTAAGGGAGAACAAATCCAGTTCCCATAGCTTCACTTCTAATATTGTGTGCTCCAGAAATGCACCAAATGGAGCCATTGTGTGCACACCTGCCTTGGCTATAGATAGTGTCTCAGTTACATTAATAGTGATTGGATCTTTGAGATTTCTCCAGACTTCCCTTTGCTTTTTGCAGTGAACAGAGAGATTGTCTGAAGTTAGAACATCAGTTGAATGATGTGTCACTTTGTCACTGAGTCACATTAATTCCTACAATGCCTGCTAACAAAAAGGCTTACATATCTTTAAAAGGGACAGCTCTTGCTCCCACATCTCTGATACTAATTTTCTCCTTCGTGTGTCAGCTGTACCACAGCCATGTGTCAGGTAATTCACTGGTTGATGTACTCCCTCATATCTACTTGTTATAATAGGAACTCAATGTGTTACAAAAATATATGATCTTTATAAAGAAAAAAAAAAAAAAAAAGGTTGAAATTAGAAGAACATGAAAGAGAAGGAACAGTTCCTGTGCTAGACCACCTGATAAAAGGGCANAAAAAAGGTTGAAATTAGCAGAACATGAAAGAGTAGGAACAGTTCCTGTGCTAGACCACCTGATAAAAGGGCAGAAAACAAGCCTTTAATCCATTATGTGTTCTGTAACTGAGGAATATGGCTTAATGGACAGCTATAAGGCAGAGATAAATATCAAAATAACGTCTGTTGCATTGCTGTCCACACACACAACTTTGCACATGACTGAACTCTTCATTTCTCTCTTGAAAAAACAGCATTACCCAGTCTGAAATCCAGCCTCTTCCCCTTCCTTCTCCTTGTGCCATGGGAGTAGTAGCAGCAAACACATCTTCTTAATGCATAAGAGGCCAGAAAAGGAGAATAACAAGATTCCCAAAAGGGTTCACATGATAGAAATCTAATAACCACATAAATGATTCAGGGGGCTGAATTCAAACCACCACCTAGGAATTGGAAATCTGTGACGCCTGGCAAGCTGCAAGAGAGAACTGTGCCCTCTTTGTATGATGGGAACAGACATCAAGTAGGTTTATGAAATGATCATCAGTACTTAAGAACAACCTTTTGCGGGTGACAATACCACAAACTTTAGAATACAACTAGCTAATAATTTGCACTATTTAAATTAAATTTAAACAATTCAATTTCTTTGCTACATGAAGAGCTACTACTTTCTTTTAAGACTTTTTCTTCAGTTTCTACATCAAAAAATGACGTATCTCACTGCTGCTTAAGTCAGGTAGAACAAGAGATAGTAATCGGACAAAGATCTAGCACTCAGATTTTTAAGAGGCTAAAAATGTTCAGGGATACCAGATATTTTTACACAGACCCATTCTCTCTTGTATATTACCACTGAGATAGCAGGAGAGAGAATGAACATTTAGGTCATTAGAGCAACATTTTCTACTCACCTAACTGTCTTTGGAGCCTAAGTTTCATTGATTTTCCGCGGGACTTATCTCCCTCAGTCACTCCAGGGCTTTTGAAGACGTCATCATTAAGCAGTAATCTAATCTTTTTTTCATCAATTGCTGCCAGCCCTCACTAGTAGAAGTCAAAACCACCCCAATTGCAAGCTTAAAATAAATCCTTGAAACTAAACTATACAATAGACTTCTGATTTGCTATAAACAATATTGACAGAAGACCACAAAAAAATACCTCAGAAAGCCAATGGGTGTTGCTCAGTGAACAGAAACAGATTAAAACAGTCAGCAACGTGAATCTCCATTACTCATCCAGACTGTGAATAACACACAAAGCTCCATTTTGAGATGCATTTTTCTTTTTAGTAAACTATCTTCAAGTATTGAGGTGGTTCAGGACAATTAAACTGGCATCACAAATAAGCTAACTTGGCACAAAATTGAGGTTATAGGGCTGGATCTGATCTATAGTGATCTATTAGGGTCTAATGAACTGCGTGTAGCATGACAGAAAAAATCCCCTTCCTATGTTGCTGAAAATACCAGTAGCATATTACATCAAGGCACTTCACAGACACAGAGTTAAGTGAATAAAACGTGCATTTCTCTTTCTTTTTTTTTGATGTTTTAGGGAAAATTTGCAACAGTCCAAATTCTTAAGTAGCCTCAGACATTACAGCGCAGTTTTTTACTGAATTTGAAAAAAAATCGTTGGAAAAATATATCTGAGAAATATCTCCTAAATAAACTGAGATACAGAAATAAGGGCAAATTCCACAATTATTTGGTACTTGTACTCCTCAGCCAATTTTCATCTCCACAAATTGCAGGACAACTCCCTGCTTGTGTTGGCTGGTAACGACTCTCCCTTGGGTTATTATGCACTCACTTAACACTGCTGAGCCCAGACATGCCTTGGCTGTACCTCCTCTCTCATTACTGTCCCTCTTGGGAAGTGGGAGGCATTCAGCATGTACTGGCAACATGCTGACCAGAAATTCTGAAGGCATATTTATTTATTTATTTATTCCGAAGGACCTTTTAAGCCCAATCCACAGTCATGCATTTTGTGAAAACATTCTTATTATTTAAGCTGGATTTGAATGAGCATATCTATTTACTTCAGCAGTTCCTCGTTGAGTATCATGTTTAAGGTCAACCTACCACCAAAAAGGAAGGATGTCTGCAAAACATAAATGTTGCAGTTTCCCAGAGATCCCCAGTTGCAAGATAGGCTTATATCCCTTACACTTCTTCTGCAACATACTGCTGTCTTGCAGGTCAGTAAAAGGGGACAAGGTGGTAATCATACTGCATCCTCCTCACCCACCTGATAATGATTTCTTCCCTTTATCTCCTTCCTGTAATTGTCAGCATCTGTGGTGATAGACAAAAGCTACTTCCTGGTGAGTACTCAATATTATTCCTATCTATCTTACAAAACCATAGTAATAGTAATATGATGAGGAACGTTGCAAGGAGTATTTTCAGGTGGTTTAGGACATCCATGTCTGGCCACTTTTCAGCTATGGAATGAATTTAACTGGAGAGAGTGTCAGTTTGACACTTATACTGAAGATTCTACTCCAAGTGTGCCTCAGAAAATCATTTGCATAGAATTACCTCACAAATTTGTTTTTACAAGATAGTCGTTAGATATTTATTTCAAGCTGATGAGACCCAAAACCAATAGCTAATTGCTAGTTGATTTTTGGAGTTTCATTTTAGCTACATTAGCTCCTGTTTATTAAACTTAAGAGATGTATTTTTTATTTTTAACCAGCACTTTGTAGTTTTCTCATTGCTAGCAATTAATTTGTTCAGTGAAGGAAAAAAGAATACTTTCATGTATTGCTATGTTTTTTAATTCTCTGCTGATGTGTGATTAAGTATTCTCTTTCACACAGAACAGAGGCTTGTTTCTCCGTTATTTTCTCTTCTTTTGTTTTCAGAAGTACAGATGAATCCATTTTATCTTAACTTGATGTTTCTAGTAGAAATTAAACTGATTTATTTTTAAAAGATTTTTTTTTAAAGTGCCATTTTTTTTTTCAAAGTTACAGATAAGCTAAGAATTACATATTTTATGTAGAACTTTTTTTTTCTGTGATAAAGACTGCAAAATGAAAGTTAGTGAAGTAAGTAGAGACATAAGGTAGACATAAAGGCTTCCCTCTAAAGTCCAAAAGCACTTCAAGTTCCTCGTGGATCTCCTAAGTCACATCACCTTACTGCTTGGTTTTTTTTTTGTTTGTTTTGTTTGTGTTTTTACTCTCGACCTCTTTCAGAAGTCAAAACTATCTTCGAGAAAGAAGGGAACACAGTTACCTGACGTATGTTTAACAGAAGATTAAGAAGAAACAGTTGGACCTAATTTAAATTAGCAGAGATGAAACAGAGTTCTCATCCTGATTTCACATTTTATGATATAAACATTTTTTATAAAACTGAATTTACAGTACTTGAAAACGATTTATGCCAATTTGAGAAACACAGAATAAACGGAAGGAACTGATTACCATGATTAGAATTCAAGAAAGTACAAAATCATAGTAATGTCTGAAGAACAGAAATCAAGAATGATAGAACTTAGATGTCAGGTTATAGTCTGGTATTGCAAAAAAAAACAAAAAAAAGTGCTTATATATATATTAATGAACGTAGACTTTCTAGAAGCAACAGAACCATTTTAGATGAAGGTGCATACGGGCTGCAGAAGGTTAGCTCAAGAACGTCAAAACATTCATCAAAGAACGTCTAACGTACATAGTACATCTATAGCTGACAAATTTTACAGAAGGAGAAGACAGGTGCAATGGCAGTAATAGAAAGTGTTAAGATAATTGCTTTAGAAAAATTGGGAAACTGTGTATTTCATACAGAAGGCAAAAGTTAGTGATGGTTAAGTGTAAGGGAATATCAAAGACCTTTTAACTTGACAAGTGAAAGAAAAAGAGGCAGAAAAGACATTGCAATTTAGAATTCTTGCCACAAGCAGATACACAACTCTGTATTCCCAAAGTGTCTAGATGTTAATAATCTGGTGATTGCTTTATAAGAAGTCTGAGAATGGTGATTATGGCTTCTGAGATTTTTCTCTTTTCATTCATCAGGAGTTTCCTCAAGCTATCAGTTTGCTTGGAAACTCCCAGGCAGCCTACAGCATTAAACAGCAGTTTCTTTATGATTTTTTTTTTTCTTTTCTATATATTATTTCCCTAATCGAGACCATTCCTTTAATATGACTGATTCCTATAAGCCCCTAATGATGTACTCCTTTGTAAAAGTGGAAATTTAACAGAAGCAACTCTGACAAAATGAGTTTGATTAAATACAATCTAAAATGACTTTTTAAGAGCAAGTTATGTATCACTGGATTTTATAAGCATCAACATAACTTCCTTTATAATGCAAAATGCTGCAAAATGCCTATGTAGGTAGACAAATAAGGGATTACCTTTTCAATGTTTTTTGATTCATTTGCTCCAGCTGCACAAAGAAAATAAAGCCTTATATAAAGCAAAATCTGGCAACCTACACATCAAGGCCTACCTTCTGCACACATCTGCATACCTTCAATTACAATAGACGGTCTCCTTTTAAGAAAAATACTAAACACCCTACAATTCCTATTTCATTCAATCATTACAACAATAATTCAGCTGAGTTGCAATTGGAAGCCTGACTATATTATTCTTCCATCTTAACAAGCTTTACAAATGGAAATCTATTATGCCTAAACAGCCCATATAAAAATTCTGAGGATATCAGAAAGCATTGCTTCCTTTAAAAGTGAACTCAAAGGCTATAGAAAACATGTAATGGCACTTGACAAAGTGATGCATTCTCTTTCCGTTCCTCGGCCACTGGCTCTATAATAAAGGCGAATCCCCGTAGAAGAAGACTGTAGGACGGCTCTGTATACACTGAATGCCATGATGTCCCTCCTTTGTTGGGCATCCCAGGACAGATGGCTCTGCACACAGCCTCTTTCATACAGTGTATGGCAATGCCAAAATATCAGTTGCTATGCAACTACAGGATCCCCACCAGAAGACGATGATGTACAATCTTGAAAAAGCTCATTGTTATGGGCAAAAAATCTGCAAAGATGTTGCAAAGCCAGGTTTTCCCATAATTCATCACTAAAATAATCTGCAGTGGCTAAAGCAGAGCACTAATAAGACAAAGGTCACAAATCAAGTGCAAGCCAAATGCAGAGTGTGTCCCAGCAGGCTGGCAGGGGCAGGAGGCAGCAGGGGAGTCCTTGTTTAGTGGTCCCCATATGCTAACAACTAATTCAATTTTTGGAGGAGTACTGGGCAATAAGATGTCTTCAGTGTGAACAGACCTTGCTAGATCCTTCCAGGTGGCACAAGCAGTAGACTCCGGAGCGGGGGGAGGTAACAAGCTGGCACTGCTGTGGGTTGTCACAGAAAGGGGAACCACAAACTAGATGTTGTGAAGCACCAATTGGAAGAACTTCTCTAATGTTGACTGGGCAAAATTAGACCTTTTCCAAAATCTCTTGCTGACCTTAGCATACAGAATGAAGGCAACTATTACACAACAAACAATGAACTGATCTACTACAGCATTCTTTAACAAGATGATGTCCTACATATTCAAACTCTGAATTCCTACTTTCCAGGTTTGAGTCCTGCACAGATAAAAAAAAGGACCATTAAAAGGGAGCACAGATCAGAGGCTCAAGTATCTGAACCATGAAGAAGTGAATCATTTAAATTGTTTCAATCCTTTGCTTCTGGCACCACGCCGTCTAGTCTCATAGAGCTGTAATTGAAACCATGCGGTGTGTGTAGTGGGTTCATTACTGGTTCTGACTGAGGTGTCTCATGTGCTAACCATGTACTGATTTTTTGCATCCTTAGGGTCAAGAAATCCTCACCTACATATTTATTAGAACATATGGGTTCTTATTCCTTCTAGGAAATTAGAACTATCTAATATTTAACAGCCGCAAATTAATTTCTGAGTCCAACTCCCATGTGATACTGAATGGCATGTCTAAGCATCCTTGAAATAAATCATCTGAGAAGACATTCTCATGGACTTAAAATATAGCAATGGCTTAAATAATTGATTCTTGATTCATAATATTTTGCTACGTGATAAATACTGTGTTTACTGCACGTCCTTATTTGCCAAGTAGTGGCTTTCTACTGCTAAAGGAGAATGGATCCATTTAAGGATGAATTATTTGCCAATAAATTATTAATAAATGATTTTTATATTAAGTGTAATTTTAATTGGGTCTGTAAGAGAAACCATATAAGTATCCCCTCTAATTTGCCCTGAAATGAAAATCATATATTTTATACAACACACAAGATTGAAATTTGATAATGATACTTCTGTAGAATTTAACACAATTGTATCTGCTTCATTAGACTTGACTCATTAGTTTAGAACTGTTATAGAATTAATCTTTCGGCAAGTGAAAAGTCTGTTACTCTTCAAAACACTCCTTGTCCTCTGAAGTAAGGCACTGCCAAGTAAGCTGAAACAACAGAATAATACAAAGACACTTGTCTGCAGTGCAAACAAGCTGTGGATATTGGTCTGGGTACAGAGAATGCTTTTCAGAACCTGCGTGGCACCTTCTGGCTCAAATCTTGCATTTTTCCAGAAGTGTAAACAACAAATAACGTATCAAGTGAGTGAAATATTTTTTACTGCTGCTCTTAAATATAAGACTTTGTAATTTTCCTATTATATTAAACATCTTGCTATCTACAGTAAGATTTTCTTTTTTACAGTAACTACTCAAAACAAGAGGATTAAGCAAAAACACACTGTCAAAGCTATGGCCTTATTCCCTTCCTGTAGCATTTTTTGTAGTGTCACACCAAATATGGGCTTACGTTATCTCTGAAATAAACTGAGTCCATGGTGAGTGCGAGAAGAAAAGACAAAAGGTAACGGAGCCCCCTTTTTTAGTTTTACAAAAATACCATGAAATATTCTGGAGGAAGCTATGGACAGAAAGAAGAATTCACAGATTGCTTCTATTCCAACTTGAGGTCAAGATTTCACCTTTCTCCTTTTGAATGGTATTAGCCATTTTGTCAGCCTATGAAACCACATGCACTTAACGTGTATATTTCAAGCTCCAATAATTCATGGCTGCCCTGGGAATTCATGGGGGGGAGGAAGCAAAGCACTTCACCTTCGGAGGCAATACTCTTAACACGAGGTATTTCAGCCTGTGTTTTGTGGGTATGAACTTGGGCTGTGCTGTTTATTTAGATTCGAGTGAAGCAGCTGTAATTCTTTTAAAAATCCCAAATTGTTCTTTCACACTATACACGAGCTGATTCACGTCTGTACACGTCCGACCAAACTTCTTTGACAAAGCCTCTGATCCAAGCCTGTTTGTTTTGCTATTTTTAGGTGCAAGTATTCTCACAACAAGTAAAGACAGGAATATTTCTAAACTAAGATGGAAGCTTTTAAAATGTACCCATGTTATTTACACTAAATAGAAGCTAAGCTATAGCATACGATTAGTGTAACATTTAAAAAGATTCTGTGCAAACAGTCGGCAACGTGTAGATTTCCTCAGCATGATCCATTTCCTTCTGTAGCTTAGCAACATTAAGACTATAACAAACAAAAACTTAATTGTGCCAATGCAAATTTCCATATGTGATGCTCATCCAAGTGCACTGGAACCATTTACATTTTAACCTGCATCACACCCTACATCACATGCATACAATAAGACGTTATTACAATGCAGCCCAGGGAAGCGGAGTGCTGTTGTGTTGCATGTAAGTAGCAATTTCACTGTTTCAGTAATGTTGACTGTCAGTGGGAGCCAGTGCAGCTGAGGCAGATGTTTCATGTTGATAAGCAGAGACTGCGAAAGAAATTTCAACGCCACTTTTTCTTTGAACCACATTTTCCCCACCATACTTGGCAATAACTGATCTAGTACATTTGCTGAGTGCAGCCACTCTGCTTAGTGCAGACCTTCTCATCTCCTTCCATAAATCCAAATTAGCGTTAGTCAAGCTAAATCACAAACCTCCTCTCCTTTGTAAGCTCTTCTCACTCCTGTAACTGGGAGCTCCCTCTTTCCATCAGATAGAGATATTTTACTTTCCCAGGGATTTGAGAGAAAAACACTCAGCCTATATCAACACTGCTTATCAACATATATGTATATCAATACATTATAGCTATATGCTAATAAACACATGGGAATGGGAACTACAATCTTACACATGCACTGCCTTATTGCTAAGAAATCTGAATTACAAAATGTGAATTTCAGTCAATTTTATAAAATAGTAATTATTTCCTGCCATATTTACCTCACTTGATAAAAACACTATGGCATAAACAGTAAAAACTAAAAACCAGCATTACATGCCAGAACAAAATTAAAACCCTACTCTGAGCACATAGGCACGAAACAAATAGGCTGTTGGTACAAGAGCTATCTTAGCTTCATAACATAGATTATATCACATGGGCCCTGCAGAGGTCACCCAGCTCAACCCCTGTTCCAAGTCCAGTCAAGTTTTCAGCATCTCTAAGGACAGAGGCTCCATATCCTTTCGAGGCCCTTGTTCCAGCATCTGACCACATTACTGAACAGAAGTTTTTCTGTATCAATTGAAATTCTGTACGTTTCAACCTGCTGCCCCACGTCCTATAGCTGTGCCCCCAGTAGGACAGGCTGACCCACCATCTGAGCACCCACCCACCAGCTGCACACAGACACACCGAGTGACACAGGAAGGGTTGGCTCTGCAGCAGCCCCCTGTGCTTGTTGGGTGTTTTGCCATTTGAAAGCATGAAGGATAGAAACAGAGTTAATTGCTTATCCAGTACCATCCTTGAAGAAACATTACAGCCTACGCTCAGTTGCAGCTGATGCACCTGCTTGCCAAGAGACTCCTGGAAAGCAGTAACTTTCCTCGTGCCTGTACTGGACGGTATGCTTCTGGATAACAGCACAGCTTGCAGTTGTCCTAGACAGTGCTGGACAACACAGTCACACTGCTGCCGCTTTGCTGTGAGCATCGCTTAGCTATGGCAGTGAACAACCACCCTGCATGTGCCAAACACTGGCCTGACAGACAAACCATTCTTTGAGCATTTCTGAAATTTTCTTCTCCACAAGAAAGAACCAGGTTTGCTGTACACTGCAAACCGAGTTGTGTGGAGCTTCAGAAGTACGTATCAGCCTGAATTTCAAAGAGAGGTAATCTTTTCCCTTAAAAACTGGTTCATAAATAAGGTAAGAATTTACAGAGAACTATGTTGCAGTGCATTCCAAGATGTGAACTCACCAATCTCAATACAACTGGAGCAATATGGATGTAAGTCTAGCAACAAGATAAATTATACCTTCCATAGTGGTTGAAATATTTGAAGAAAAAAAGAATAAGAATCTATAAAATGCACTCTGGAATTTATTGTCCTTTAAAAGCTCTGTAATATTAGTTGCAATCACATCCCTACTAATTAAATATATATTAGGCTACAAAAATCAATGTAGCTATAGAGAATATAAATCAAAAGCAGAATGTAGCTTTCCAACTCCAGTGAAAACAGCTCACTAAAAATGTAAGGACTCCTAAATACTGTGAGTCTTTTGGAGGCACTTCCTTATCATTAGGCTGCTAATTTTGTCAGAAAATAATGTAACAATTATTAAAATTCATTTAGAGAGCAGTGTTACAGTAGGTATCATTTTATGTTGAGGAACATATGTTATTTAATTATGTTGGCTCACTCTGAAAGTAATGCCTCCTATTTACTGCCATGGAAACTACAACAGCTACAAAGAACACAGTACCACTATTTGATAGAGCAAATTCTCAGCTACAAAGCACTACTTTTCAACATAGTCACCACAATTAGCCAATTTGCACAGATGAGCTGATTGAGACGCTCTTCATTCCACGATATGAGTAGTACGTGCCTGTCTAGAACACGGCTTGTCTTTCACACCACCACTGACTCGCTATGCCTCCATCCACTGTTGGGTTTCCAGAACATTCAGCAAGCGTCACTGAATGCCTGTGGGTGTCACTGTTTCCACAGGGAGTACTTCAGTTGCACACCATGGCATCATCTGCACTTCCATTAATCAGACGCCATTTTGTCAAACCTCCCCTCTGCTGCCATCTGTCACACAGCTACAACACATAATGGAGTATTGGTGGGAAGGCTCAACTCTACTGCCATCTCACCAACATCCACCTCTGACACTGTGGGCCATAGTAAATGAAGAGGCATTATGGCCCTTGTAATTGAATTACTAGGCTAAAAATGACAGATGTTGGAGGACACTGGGGACAAGTTTTTAACACTAAGCTAAACATTAGGAAAAAAATAAAAAAAATTGGCCTACAAGCCATTATCTAATCACACAGTCTACATTGCTAAAAGCTTCAAGAGTAATGCAGGTAAAGGGCAGTTGTTTTAAATTTCAAGAGGTCTCCATCACTGTCAACATAACTGCACGGCTTCTTCTCAGCTGCTGAGCAACGGAACAACTTCCACTTTAAAATGGCAGTGAAGAAGGATGGGTATTCTTTGATGCCCTGTCCCACCTGCGAGGCTTGCTGTGACAACTGCTGTGCCATGCCCACATGTCTCCATAAGGAGGGCAAATAAGGGCAGAGTTTACACAGGGATGAAGCACGATTGGGATAGTAGTGCTTTGGAGCGGCAGGTTTTGAGGAGGTGATTCCTTGCTGATGCAGGCATGAAAGAGGGAAGCTGCTACTGACCAATTTTACTGCGAGGCTGAAACTCCTGTGTGCATTTGATGGTATGCAAAGATCTCTTTCCTCCAAGTACTCTGAAAATTAAATCTGACTCAGGAGGTGGACTTGATATTTTTATCTTCCACAAATTATATTAACAAATATATTTATTTTTATATTTCACTGCATAAACAACAAAAAGAACACAATGGGATTTCTTAATTCTTGGATTAGAAGCTGTGATATTGCTGACACTCTCATCACTGACACAGACTTCTGTACATAGTATTTGTATTTTAAGTGAATAAATGCAAAATCAAAACAAACAGACCTCTAGCAACAGGAAGTGCCATGAACCTGGTGCTGCCTGTCAAACCTGCGCCCATGGGTAGAAACTGGTATGCTGTAACTATGAAATCATGCATAAAAAAGAAGTATCTTTCCATCTGGATATAAATGAATCATTTAAATACCATTAGGAGTCTGAACTTGGTGATTTCTGTACACACATAAAGCTTCTAATTTCCCGTCCTTTCTTTTCACTCATTCAACCTTTGCGGTGTTTATGACTGGTCAAACATTTACATTTATTTGAATTAACTAATGGCCTGGTGTTCTGAGAAGGTCGTTGTTCTCATTTACATACACGGCTGAATTACCTTCAGATCTAAAACCAAATAATAAATTTTGAGTTCAATACCCCTTCTAGTAAGGGCCGCATCTGCGTTCCCTCCACCTTGGCGCTGCCCTAAATGTCAGCCACCACCACCCAGCCATCACTGAAGGTCGCTGCCTTCACACTGCCCAGCCCGAGTGCAGGTGCTCAGCAGAGCTGACTGCTGTCAGCAAACCCTGTCCCCGCCAGCACCCCGCAGTGAGTCGGGAGCCATGCTGCTCCTGACCTCCTCTCTTCACGGTGAAAGAGGAGTCCCATGCAAACACACGAACCTTGCAGGTCTACTGCTTTGAGTTCGATACAGGGCACAGCAAATTCAGAATACTAAAAAGACCTTGAACATCCACCCAATCCCACAAATACTTCCGAAGCTGCAGGACAGACCTAACGTGTGAAATACTCTCTTAATTTAAAAAAAAAAACAACAAAACAAAAGCCAAAAAGCAGTATTAGCTACATATCACTCATCAGTAGCAGCTTTTGTCTTATCCCCCTTAGCAACTCTGCCAATAGCTACTGCTCCCACAGCACACTGCCAAAAAAAAAAAGAAAAACAGAAAGGAAAGAAGAGCAAAAACTTAGCCAGACTTGCTTGGCTTAGACATTTACACGAGGAAACAGCCATCTCCCGTAACTACACTCGGCTGCAGCCCATCACAGAAGGAAAACACAACACAAAAAGAGCTGCAGCTGTTACTGGAAAAGATGTATGAAAGAATGCTGCCAAATTTATTTCCAAAAGTATCAGAAAAGTGAACACCCCAGGAACAGTGTCTGCAATACAGCCGTATGTGAAGGAGAAAAGAAATGCCACTACGTACATTGGCTGCTTTCATGAAATAGGTTTCTTTTTTTTTTTTTTTTCCCTCATAATAATGAAAAAAATATCCCACAACTTTTTAACAATTATTGTGACATTCAAGGAAGAAGTAGTGACAGACACTGCCCAGGAAGGCTGTCTCTCTGTAGGGGAACCTTGTATGATGCTGGAAGTTACGCTACACTTTCCTTTCAGAGCAGTTTCTAATGCATTATTTAGGTGTCAAGTATAATATGGATAATGTAAATGTATAGTCACATAAACACTGGCAAAAAGCAACCAAAATATCCTGCACACACAGAAACTGTATAAGCTAATGGTACTTGAATCTCTAGTATTTTAATCATATCTAATGAAAATTAAGCAGGTACTTCTCCCAGCATGGGATCACCAATGTACTGTGAGCAGAAACAGATACACGTTGCAATGTACATGAATTTTTAAAAATTTCCTGTGTAATTGTACCGCAAAGTACAAGCTCAAAAGATTCTTTGCAGTCATAACCAGAAGGGCTAACTTTTCACACAGCATCCAGATACAAGGATATTTTTGTTGAACACGTACTCACCCAGAACACAGTGTCTAGAGATGTAAAACCTGGCTGCCCATCACACAGCCTAGCATTAAATCTGAACCTTTCAATCATGACCATTCAGCTCTCAACTTTGCTGGCTGCATCATGGCTGCCTCAACGAGCTGTTGCTGCTAACACTAAACCTGGCTGCCCAGAGAAGTGGTGGAGTCACAGCCCCTGGAGGTGTTGAAGGAAAGGGGAGATGTAGCACACAGGGACATGGTTTAGTGGGCAATATTGGTGGTAGGTGAACAGTTGGACTGGATGATGTTAGAGGTCTTTTCCAACCTTAATGATTCTATGATTCTATGCAGTTGGGAATTATGTATATGTGTGTACATACGTATGTATTTTTTCTTTCCACTCTGCTCTCATAGAGTCACTAGAAGGCTGCATTTGGAAATATAGTGAATAATCTGAGAAATGAGACTTTTGATATTTAATGAGTTTGTTAAGTATAGATTAGCATTTCTAGCAACATAAGCTATACAGCATGGTGAGGGATAATCAAACCAAGCGATCAACAGCCTCTGAAACATTTCATCTCTGTCACTCGCTAGGGTGACACAATAACAGATGACAAACCAACTCCAGAACATTTCAGTTTAAGGAAGTCAATTTTAAATCCTGAAATGTGCAGCCTTTTTGAGCCTTAAGAAAGTTAAACTTTGCTTTGGTATCAAAAGATTTAGCTTTGATAGCAGCAAAGATAATACAGTAAATAAAAGGAAAAAAGGCTATTTTTCTTTGTAAGGCATGAGGTAAAGGCTAAGAAGGGACCAATACTGTATGTCACAAGCAAGAAATGAAAGTCACTGTAAATAGACTGGCTCTTCTCACTGCACCTATCTTATCCCTATTTTATCTTACAAAATATATGAACCAATTACCCAAGCATCTATACGTGGGGGAGGGTTAGGGTGGATAATAAGGCAAGGATAGGGTTTGAAATGAAGCTGTAATATTTAATCAATATTAAAAGTAAATTGGGATCCAATCAATACCCAATAGATTTCGTTTTGGTGGCCAACTATTTAAGTTACATGCTATTAAAGGATTTCTCTCCTGTAGTGAATTGATGTCTCGCTGCTGTATAGAATTTCTCCAGTGTTTTATTTAAAATTTCAACAATCCTTTGAAGAATGAAATAGTAATGTGTTGTACTGTTCTGACAGGCAAAAATGTTATATACTTAACTATCATACATAATAGATTTATTTATAAATTTAAAAGAGTTTTCCTTCTTAATCTGGAGAATCAGTCACTGTTGCTTCCATTTTGACTAATATCACATCAGTGGTGCTGGTGAGGTAACTTTAACTTCCACTGAAGTGAATTAATATCCCTCAGACTCTTGTAAGAACAGCCTTCTCAGCACTAGCTCTAGAGATCCTTACTTCTTGATCTGCTTTATCTGCGTAAATAATGCCATTGACACACAGCACGTCTTGCACGGGTAGAGCAGATCCACAGGAATTGAGATTGCTTTCCCAATCAAGAAATTAAAAGACAATTGCTATTCTCCAAAATGCAGTGATATGACTGGCTTCAAATCTACAGCAAAGAATTAAATTTCATGCAACTGCTGATCAGTAACATTTGCATAATTGTTGCTGAAACCTCTGGAGCTTCACCAAATATTGTGTTCAGGAGAGGCACTTTACTCCGTACCACTGCATTTTTTGTTATGATCACTTAAAATTGACAACAGTATTTTTCATGACAGAAGCAGTTCATGATGTCACAGAATATTAACATTACAACAAAATATCTGCATTCTGACAAAATAAAACTCAAATTTTAAGAAGTTGCCACAATAATCTGAGCCAGATTATTTTTTCTTAAACTGCACATAGCTACGTTCTAGATAGGCTGTTCTTTTGAAAGGTACGTTGGCTTCTTATTCTTCCTCTTCCCATTTCCTAAAAATAACCACTCTTGCACACTGGGTGTGTGTCTGGGGGGACATTGTTATAAGACCCAAAAGAATCAGAGAGAGAAGAATGTTTGCCACATATGAAAGGCAGCACCAATAATTATTCAATGAATTTAGAAATCAACTCCAGCAGTGAAGTATATGAGACTCCTGCTGATATTGGTCATCTGAGAAATAATGATTTATTGCTGTTCAGTGCATGCTTACTTATGTGGATACAATTTTCCACTAAGAAATCAAAACAAATAAGAAGCTCCAACATTTGCATGGTTCCTTCACAGAGACTGAGAAATAAATTGAACGGTAATAAGTGAGTTTAATGCAGCTGACTTAGTCCATGTCCATGAAGCATAAAACACACAAAAAGAAGCACTACAGTCAAGTTAACTTTTCTTTTTTCTTTTTTCGTTTTTTCTTTTTTCTTTTTTGTAAACAGTTTAGAAAAGATGCTTTCTTTTGTGTAAAATTAGAGGGAGATTCCATAGATTTTTTTTAACAACATTCCAAATGTCTTTAGAGATGCTAAACATTTGCTACTACTTATTTTCCATTCGCAAATTCCTTCTTTTGAATGCAGCTCATTTTGAGTTTCAGCAAGGCAATCTTACTGTGCATATGAAATGTCAGATTAACTTGGATGAATTATCAGAAAAAAAAGTTTAACTTTCAAATCTGTCCTTTCGATTTGTGCCTCCAACTGTATGCATATTTAACGGCTGGATCTGGAAGTGGTTATCAGCATATGCACAAACTGCAGCCAGGTATCACAGTAACACAGAATATGAGAATATGCTGTACACTCATCAAAAACAGGACTGGGAGACTGGATTACTCAAAAGAGAAGTGCAGTGCTCAATGATAGTATTTTATCATTTTCTTTTCCTGGGTACTAAAAGACTTACACAGTCATAAGCTCTACTACGCCGTGCACTATGGACTGTTCTAATTTATTAGCCATGTCAAGATTCGTTATAGCCAGCATCGTTAAACCCAAAGAAACAAAACTAAACTAAAAAAATCCACCCCACACTGTAATAATAACAGGAGAAAAACTTTCAAGCTGTTGAGTAAGCTCTATACTAGTAAAAATTAAACTCATTCCCATGAGGTAAGAGTAAAGACTTCCCCCCATCCAGTTTCTCTGGCGGTTGTATCCCTGAAGGAAAAGAGGAGACATAATACTTTGTTTTTTGTGTTGTTGTTTTTTGTTTGTTTGTTTGTATATTTGTTTTTTGTTTTTCTTTTTTCCATGTGTGAGCAATCATCCTAATGACAATGCTTGGATTAAATCATTTTTGGAAAATAAACCAAAATCTTTCAAACTTTTATACTAGCTGATGTGATCGAACGTGCCCAAAGCTGGTAGAATTAACAGCTCTAAAAGTGTATAGGAACGTCAGATGCAGCAGCCAGTTGTTGTTGACTATTTAAAAAAATGTAAATCTGAACACATCCTGACAAGTATGATGCTCTCTCGGATCTCTAATATTTCTTACAGAGATCCAGCTGAGAAATCCTAACTGGAAGACATCTGTCCTTACATCTCAAATTCTACAAATCTGTAAAGAACAAGCTTTTTATCAGACTGGTGAGAACTTTCTGATGAAAATATAACTTCCTAGATAATCAATTATCTATCCAATTAAACAGCTTTTTAAATAAACACATCTTTTCAGAAAAGAGAACGACGACAATTCAGCCTCCCACTAATATCCTACAAATATCCTAATCAACTTCCTACAGTCAGACATGCTCAATGAAGCAAGAGTCTGATTGGGTCCCCTTGTAATTGTGAGCCTAACTTCATCTAATAGCTCTTGCTAAGTAATACGCTTACCAGATATCACAAGAAAATTACAGCACCAAGTTGAATACCTACTTAGTACTGCTCCTGAATGAATATGAATGCCTGTTTAACTTTACTTAGCACTTGATCCTGATTCCATTCAGCCCACAGAAGAAATAGTCCCTGATATCAAGGCAGCAGAATCGAGTCATTAGGCACGTAACCCACTCCATTTCTGCAGAATACTCAGTTAAGAGCATTTAATGCTAGTTAAATAGATGTCTATTCACTTCCCAGATTGAGCTTAAATACTTGAAATTCAAGAGCCAAACATTACATGGTGAATGATCACTTCTGATCAAGTTGTCAGACAACTGCTGAGATGCTCAAATCAAGACAAGTGGAGGTGTCCAGCACCTTCCTCTGCAGTCTCTATGAGGAAGAAAGTGGACAATCTACACGATTCAAGGGAACACACAGCAGGATGCACCGAGTGGTTCATGAGTGAGATAGTGATCTCCAGATGATTGCCAATCATTCTTTCCAGCCTCAAGTGTTCTGGGGCTCCCTGGCACTTAAGCCCAGGACACAAACTGTCATTTTGAAACAAACAAATCTAGTTGGTTCCCAGCACAACCCTACAAATGAGAACCCACTGCTCAGCAAAGCTAGAATAGATCTCTTTCAAATCCAATATATTTTATGCAGGCAGTTCTCTATAATTCCCTGAATTCCACAGAGCACAAAATTTATTACACTTCTGAGACAAGTACAGCCAAAATGGACTTCTGTTTACAGTTGTATCACAGATTATATTTACCTACCTTTTCCTCTCCTCCAGTTAAAATGCAAACATACACAAAGTTAAAAGGCTTTTGATGATCTTTTGATGATCTTTGAGTCTTCAAAATTCAAACAAACAGTAGCACTCCTGCACAACTCCCTACAGAATCTTGCAGTCATTTTTACTAAATACAAATCTTGCTAAACATCCCAGGCAGATGTTAAATACTTGTACTTCATTAGTAATTTCACTTTCTCTGGTCAAACAGCAGAATCAACCAACTGCCACTTTGTTCCACTTCCTGAAAATAGACGAAAAAATATTGCAGTAGTAAGCACACACACACACACACAAACAAACAAACAAAACATCTGAATTTTAACTGAAAGGAGTAAGGTTGACATGATCTGCACTTATGCAGGCAAACCTAGTAACATGGGGTATGAAAAGACACTGGGTTAACATTACAAGAGTCAGTGACTGCTGAGGGCTACACAAATAGACTTGTGATATTTTGATGGAGAATTTCAAAACATTAGGTTCATGGCATGATCCTGAGGGAACCATGACTAAGATAAGAAGTATGAGCTGTGAGACCTCATTTCAGAGAACTATTTAGAAAATAAATAAATAAGCTGACACAGAAGTTTTGATGACTGGTGTACTGAGACTTGCACCTTGCTTGCCACCCCTAGGGAAGAGGGAAAAAGAATAAAAGAGAAACAAAGAGAGAGAGAGAGAGAGAGAGGGAGAGAAAAAGACAGAGGGAGAGAGAAAGAGATACAGATGGGAAATGGGAAGTCCAAGAAATAGTGGATTTCCAGGCAAAAATGAGATATATTGAAAGCAGTTGAATAGAAAATACAAGCTGAGGGCAGCGGGGGGGAGCGGAATGAAAACAAAATGATTCCAGGGAACGACCGAAAAACCACATCACAAATAACGCATTTAAAGCATCATCAAGTCCTTCATTGAAGTCCTTGGTATCTAAATGTCATTGTTCTATTTTTAGCTGGCTGTTATTTAACACAAAATATGACCTGTACTAATTGATATTTAACTACTATATTCAATTTGTAAACACGTTATAAAGGAAAAGACGAGATGAATGCTTTATAGACATTAAGAAGACAGTGTCAGCAAGGACAGTGATGAAAATTGGAAGGGCTTATTTTACATCCTCTGAGATAGCATACTGTACACATCAGTCCCTCACTGTCTGTTTCACTAATTTGCATGAGCACTATAATTGACAGCTTGTTAACAGCTTATTAGGGACTCTGAAGCCCGGTAATAAACATGGCACACAAAACAACAGGGTGGACAAAGAATGCAGTCAAATTCTATTTTAACAATCCCAGCTGAAACCCACGGATCAAAAACTATGTCTAGATTGCATTAAAGAAAAAAAAAAAGTTATTATTGGGTGGGGCTGGAAAAACAGCAGGTGCTGAAGTAAGAACCTGAGAACAACCACATCAGGTCAGAGAAGTGCTCCTCGCAGGTTGGCTTCCCACCTCCAAGAGCAGCAAGCACCGTGACTGCCCCACACAGCCCCAGCAACCCGAGCTCCACCTCTGCCTGAGCCACGAGCAGCATTTCATGCTGAACAGACACTGGTGATTTTCTTCATGATTCTTTTTTCTAAGTATATTCTGAACCTCTGTAAAGTTCTGCCACAATTAAAGGGCTTAGAATATCCTGCTATTGCAAATCCGTCTGTAGATAATACTCTAATGCTCATTTTCCAAGTAAAATAAACAAATGAGTATGTAAAATGCACCTCCCAGATTTTCTGCGTTTCTAAATATAACGTAGGTACCACACAGCCTTACCACAGCCCATGATAGAAAACGTCTATTAGTGTGAATTGCAACATATCACATGAGAGACAATAACGGCATCATAACACATAGAGAAAGCTATTTGTATTTTCTGGTGAGGGAGTGCAGAGCTACTGAATGTTGTCCTTACTTATCTTAGGATGAAAGCCTTATTATAAGCTCATTTCAGTTGAACAAATCTCTCCGGGCTCCCTGCTGAGCAAGGCATTTAAACTTTAAAGCTAAAGGCATTCATTTTCCTTTGCTGACAGTGAAAACCCTCCTGCACAGCTCTGCCACGCACATGGAAGCTTTCAGCTCCTCAGCGCAGAGTGCATTACGGCATTTAGCTGCTCGTTGTGCTGCTCCAGCCAGCGGACATCAAAGCATTCATTTCCATGGGCGGAAAGAGGGTCTCTTCAGTATAACTATCCCTTCCTGCTCAGGTTTAAGTGGTCTTCAGATCCCAGAGACGGAACACTGTGACAAAATATTCTGGGCAATATTTTTCAGCTCATTCTGACAGGTTCTTGTTTCCAAGGAGCACTTTGTGTAGTTGGTCCGGGCAATGGAGGGTTTAAAGGCCCTTCTTAAGGCCAAGCACATTATAACCATCAGTATGGAAAAGATGCATATAAGAGTGCCACGGATTCTGATTTTTCACTGTTCTGAAAAAACACTGTGAAACACAAATATTCAAAAGCCCAAGAGCACACTACAGAAAGGACTGTGCATTTTTGTATCCTAATTTATAAGCAAGACCTCGTGTGCTTATCTTTTTTAGTGTTGGTAACTCATAGATTAGAGACAAAGTTTAATCACTGCAGTTTGCCCAAGTGTGACATGTCCCCAAAGCAAACATCCAGATGATAAAAACTCCTTGAAACATAAAGAAAGGGAAATAAAAAAAATTACTTTCATCTCACTCATAGCTTTGATTTTACTTAAGTGTTGGTCCTAGTCCTATTCCTACACTCACTGACACTAACATCAGACAAGTTTGCTCCATTTCATGAGGGCAAGTTTTCGTCATTTAAAAACCTTCTTTTTTCATACAAACAAACAAACAAATAAATAAACTCTTTTAAAATAACAGTGCTGTAAATAAGCCAAAAAGGACCAGTTCACTGAAATGCTGTTGTTTGCTATAATCTGTGGTTTAAATATTCACATTTATTGTGGCAAATAAGTGCCAGATTAAGTTACTGCTAATTTTTATCAGTGCGTGCAAATCAGAAAGATTAGGATTACTCTGTGAATGATGTAGTGCTCATTACCCAGACTGCATGCAGGCAGCAATGCAGCACTCAAAGTGCTGCAGGACAAGCCAAAATCTCAAGAAATATGGACTGGTTTTCAACAATGCATTTCTTAATGTACCTGAGAAAAATGTAAAGATAAAACAAAAAACACTAGCAACTATCAGTAAGTGAAAACTTTAAGAAAGATTCTCTCCAGGTTTGTCCAAAAATACATAGCCCTTGAAATTCTTTCTTAATGTTTTCTAGCTCTGCAAACATACACATGTATGCCCCTAACTTTACTTGTGATATTTTATATACAATTCAATGGATTATTTGCTTAACATAAGCAAGTGGATAAATAGTTTTCTAGATTAATACCGGTACTAACAGTTCATCACTGTACTAATACTAAGACTTGAACCAGTGAAATAACTGCTGTCCAGTCACATTATTGCAAGTTGTGGTGAAGACAATATTTTTGACTTCTGCAAACTACAACATTCTTCTGCTGAATGAGTGTTACACAGCACGTTTTGCTTAATGTATTAACTTATAAATGCTCACATATATGAATCAAATAAGATTTTAAATCAATGGATATCTAAATAAAGGCAAAAAAAAAATCTTATCTCAATCTGAAGAAACAATTCATTAAATAACAGAAAAAAAAAACAAACAACAGTGGTCTTCAACTGTGGTCAAAAAGATTCAAATTATACAGTGAGAAAAGCTTTTAATACCAAATGCGAGTAGCAAGAATTAGTTAGGTCTTCATTATGAGTACCAACTGATGCACACTGGCTATACACTAAGTAATATTTAGAAATCTCCTTCAAACTACAGCTATTTTTTCTAATATCAAATTAGCAAGTAGAATTATTTTAGGAAAATGAAAAAATCCATTTGTCCTTAAAGCTGTCTAACATGCATAATGACAACTCTGCCAGAGCACAGACAAGACAAAAGCAGTTCTGCTGTTTGGGTGGCAGGCAGTCAGTATACAAGCCTGAAGGATCATGTCCAGTACCTAAAGACCAGGAGATGAACCTAGGGGGCATTAAAAATTATGTTGCAGTTTTCTATAAAAAGGAAATCCCACTGCAGCTCATCATACAACTACTAAAGAGCATAACCAACTATTCAAGTTTTAATTCACATAAACTATATTAACTTAATTAAGATGGCTTTGCTACTTTTTAAAGCTTGGTATGCATTTTTTGTCCAATGTCCAGCAAAGATACGCCCATAGTATTAACAATATATCATTTATTAGTCACACAGAAAGAAAACAAAACAGTTTATTATACTGTTGATTTTTGATGCAGTCTGCTTGCTTTTACATTCAGGCTCTGCATGTTAATATTCCACAAACATATTTGAAGAGAGTATTGGGCTTTAATGATAAAGAATATTAGAGAGAGCGCCAAGCCACAATATGGTAAATGTTAAAATGGCAAGATTTTAAATTTAAATTCCAAGTGTCCAGCAAATTAGCAGGGTAAGCTGAAAGGAGTGTGAATTGCTACGAAGTTGGCCCTATGACAACTTTTATGTGCTGATTACTTAGTATAACCACCAGCTATTTTGATGGTGTTTGGCAATCTTTACTTTACTTACAAATATTTGCATAAAGGCAAAATAAGACATTTTAAACAGCCTTAGATTCGGTCTTAAGAATAAAATCCAGCTGTATTTACTTACTGTATGTCCTTCTAAAAAGGCACTGCTACTGTACAAAGATTTATGGTACTCTCTAAGGACTGAAATTATGGTACAAGATCGCATTCACTATCTTCTACAACTGTAAAGGAACTGCACTATCATATGTATCTATTCAAATGAACTGGCACAGCTACAATAAAAGTCATCCTTTTTTCTGTAGCTTGTTCTCTGCAAATCACCCAAATGCTAACAGTTGAAGAGAACCCTTGATTTCCTTTCATGTTGGCACTGTAAACCCCCACTTGTTCAATACACACATATCCCTCAACTTCTGTCAAAAGCAAGAACAAATTTCCTAACCAAAACTGAAAAGTCCTTGGCTTTTCAAATGACTATAAATTGCATGGCTAAGTGCATATGGCCACAGGGCTGTCACAGTTACTTTTCTTGACAATTCATCATAGCATACTAATTCTGTAATATCATTACTGTGTCTCTTCTCACTGTACTGATCCAGCCAGTTAATTTAATCAACTAATAATAGATTCAGAAATGGATGCAAAGGACCCTAGCACTTCAAATTATATTACTAGAGATGCACAGCAGAGAAAGCAATGTATTCTGTACTTGCCATTAAGTATAACCTCAATAAGTTATATTCTTCTACTAAGTTGGAGACGTTCCTTTAAAAGGTAAAGAAAAACATATTTGTAGAAGTCAGACGAGGTCTTCTTCAACAATGTGAAAAGAGCTGTTTATTTCCTATTAACCATAACTTACGAATGTTTTGTATTAATTTGAATAAAAACATTGCCATTTTTTAAATTATTGTAATTATTTATCTTTAAAGGAAAAAAAAAGTAATAAAAAAAGCACCACACATATGGGTAGTGAAAACGAAAGGTGTATGATTAACTGCAAAGTGAGCCATTCAAACACGGACAATTAATTTTATTAAATTTTCATCTTCTCTGAAAATGTCAATGGTTATTAAAAACATTATTCTCCAACATCCCAGTCCATTTCATATGTCATGAATAACGGTACTTAAACCTTATAGAGATTTAAAAAAAAAAAAAAAAGCTAAAAACGAATCTAACCTGAAATGTAGGCAAACTGAAATGAAGACCACATCCAAATAGCAGAACAGTGGGCTTGCTTTCAAACACTAATGATCAAAACAGTGCCCTGTGAAGTTTCTGAGTGCGCAAGACAAGCGTTGCTTATCTAGGTATAGTCGGTAGGCAGGTAAAAATGTTCTGCAGTTGTAAAAGGGCTACCAGCTCTCACCCTGTGCTGATACATGTTCATGTAGGCACGATGCTCACCCTCCATCCCTTCTGTGTTGATCACACAGCACAACAGGCAGCAGCAGAGCAGTGCCTGGCATTGTGGCCTGGCCAGTACTGCACATGCTGCCCCCAGTCCCACTCACACCATCAGAGTATTATGAAGGAGTAGGATGCCCTCCTGCATGTAGCAAATCATGTTCAAGAAACCCTACTGGAACACCCACACAGAATTTTCCACTTAAAATTAAATCTAGACGAATTGCCAATGTCATTCCAATGGGGAACTTCAAATAAAGTCAATGAATCTGTTCACTTGCTGAGGCATTTTGTGTACTGGGGCCAAAAACAAGGCAAAATCATGTTTCCCCTTTTAAACAGAGTTAATTTCGGTAACACTGGGGTGATAGAGATTGATAGACTTACTCTCTATGATTGAGGAAGACAAATGTTAACATTTTAAAAGCGATTAGAGGCCTCCAAACTGCAGTGAATCTTTTGGTATGTGCCAAAGCACTCTCCCTGAAACAAGGGTGCTGCATGAGTTCCAACCTAGATGAAGCCCCAGCAAATGCATCGCTCTCATCAGCCATCATGCAGAGATGCCTGCCACGCTCTTGTTAGGGTCTCTGGCGTCACTCGTTACTAAGCACGACTCAAATTATCCCTACCTAGTCTGAAAGAAAAGCATCTTGAGTACTGTAATCTAACAAAACAAATAATTTTCCTTTCATCAATATACAACAGCTTTGTTCATTACTGAGAAACGTTAGGTGGTGAAGTATTGAGTGCTATGCATTTTACGCTTAAATCAATGTACTGTCTTGCAGTTATGCCACCTAATGTGTTTTTAAGCCATGCGCTACAGAAATCAATGTGGTTCTTATTTGATATTCAGTGTTAAGTTCAGCCTCATAAATTTAGAATTGCACTCTGTTATTTTGATGGTTATGTATTAACTATGTCCTGTAAGTTTTATGATGTTATATTCAGACATGCAGTAAATCATGCCAGTTATACACAAGTGGCATACAGTGGCTTTATTTTTACCGTCCATTTTGGAAGAGAGAGAAAGGGATGATTCATTTGACCTATCAGAGAAGAAAAATAGGGTATATCAGATAAATTTCAGAAGGTGTATCAGTAACAAAATTAGGCTCCATAAAATTTAACTGAGTCTTTTCTGAGACAAACTGATTTGCAGCAGATAAATGTGTTTGATATACTTCATTTTGCCAATATTTTACACTGGAACAGGCACACAACAGTTGATCATTCCCTGTAACACGTCTAGCAGGTGCTATGCTATTGTCTAGAAATCAAATGCCACATTGTAAAAAATATATACATATATATATTTTCTTTTTTTTTGGGGGGAAATTGATATTGGTACACAGAATTAAAAACAAAAACTTCAAAGGTATTTTCATAATGGAAAAACTTTTCCTTGTTTCAATCATTTTCTTTTAGATTTAGATAAAGTTTCTCTTAATCCCAATCACCTGTATTTAACTGTGACAAAGATCCTCATCTCACCCTTCTCACTACATAGAACTATCCTGGTTACTTGTTTCCAAACAGGTACAAAACAGCCTCATGTGCCATAACCAAGCTATATGTGTACTCCAGTAAATGCTGTACTTCAAACCCTATCACTACAGTAATAAAACCAAAACATAAATGAGCCATGAAATGTATTAAGTAAGGCAATGCCAAACCATTACATTTGGTTTTCCATGAGTTAGAATAATCCAGAATAATCCATAAATTAAGCTTTGTTTAAGAGGTCTCAAATTTTATACCAACTTGGTTTCAGTTTCGAGCTGACTCATTTTTATCAGTCACTTTTATGAAAGAACACAGAATGACTGCACAGGTCTAATGTGGGTGAGTTACAAATCACTAATAAGGCTGCTCTGACGAGGCCTTGTTAGAAGAAGGCAACCAACAATTCATTCTGTTTCTGCCTATGCGGCCTTCACCTATGCACTGAGATAACAACCAAATTCAACTCTTCACGCAATGAACTCTTCAGAGCAACTTCTGTCAACTAGAACTGCGAACACCCTATGGCAGGAGAAAGTACAAGGTTTATTTTTAAGACTTGTACTGATTTAATGCAAAGCTAAAATACATTTTCTGCTAGACATTACTAACATTAGTTGTACCATTTGATTTTTCATGATTCTGCTAACAAACATTCCTCACCTGATACCTGGAATTAAATGCTCTTAGGGGCAGATCTACCTACTGCAGCAGCCACATCCTGTGTTCAGAGGTCTGTAGTCGGGAGGATTATAGGTTCTCTTTCTTTCCTTTCAGGACAATCATTAAAGACCACCAAGTGCACTGAACACATAGAGAAACAACAATTGTCAGCTCCTAATTATCCATCAGAAATACAAACACACTCAAATCAGCTGCATGAAAGTTTTCTGTATTCAGAGTGTTGTGTTCTAAAACACAACAAGATACTGACAGTGAAATTTAGATGCTCTTATACTCTAAATTTTTACTTTAATCTTGAACTCTGATTTTCTCTGCGCAAACCTTATATAGATTTATATTTTGACAGTAAGAAGTGGGAAATATTTATAGCTAAAGTGAAGGAAAAAGGAGAGAGTGCTTCAAAGCATGTTACATAATAATTACTTCTCTCTGAATGAGAAATGTTTTTAATTCTCAGATCTGGTAAGCTGAAGGAGCTCACTGACATGGTAATTTGCAGAAAGGATTCCCCAGCAGTGCAGATAACGTGCGGGCTGAGTAAAGCCCACACAACAGCTGCACCAACATCATGGCAACTTTCCCCGGAAGAAAAACATCATTTTGTGTTAACAGCTAAGTTCAATGACCAGTTAAAATTTATTTCATAGAGACACTGAAACAAAACAGAGGGTGAGGGAAGAGCATGATATGGGAATATAACTTTATTAAAACGTCAACCTACAGGGTCCATTTTTCCCAGGTTCCTTTGGCAAAGAAGTTTACAGGCAGGTTTCACCAGCACACTGATTTCTTGTGTTTTAACAACCCAAGGGGAGATATAAAAAGACTGCAGACTCCTGAAGAACAAAAGAAAATGTGTAGCAGGTTTCCAATTTTGCTATATTGGAAAGTGAGAAACAAAACAAAACCAACAAAAACACTCCACAGAGTAACAAGCGTTCCTTCCAAAGCGTACAGTTTGCTGAATGCTGCAGTCCCTGTCAAAGCAAGAAACCCACACCCTAAGAAAGTGTAGGGCTGGAATTGCCCAACACAGTGACTTTGAAGGAGGATAGCCCATCCCCTCCCTGCAGAAAGACCACCACAAATGCCCCCTCTGTGCTCACAGAGCAGATCTCACCTGCCCGGGAGCAGGCAGCAGGACTCTCAGCTTTAAGGAACCCCCCAGCAACATAGGCCTTGCACCTGCAATGGACAGGAGGAATGCTCAAAAGGGAGAGCAGGAAGATGCTCAGAAAACTTAATTCCAGCTGTTTTCTAGGGGAGAAAAAAAAAACAACAAAGCCAAACCAAACCTCTAGTGCCTCGAGACTTCATACCATAGCTCAAGACCTGCTTACATAGAATCTCTGTACCTCTGTACCCCACTGTTTCAACACTTGGCATTTGTATATGATGTACATTTACATATCTGAGGTCGGTGAACTTGCTTCTGCTATACATAGCAATGCATTACATACATCTTTTGAATCCCTGCTTCTCACTAGGAGAGCAGTGTGCTTTAAAATGTGCAATGCACTTTTTTCTGAAATGTTCTTCCTGTCTACCATGGGAAAAGATTTTCCAGCAGCCATTAGCCACAGCCTTTTTCAAATCTCATTTTAACAAGCTATAAAAGCAGAGCAACATGCCAATTACATGAAATAAATAAAATGAGTGACTACAAGATGGCTAAGAAAACCTCCTGCATTACACATATTTGTTAGAGAGTGTATTAGGGTTTCACTAATGCATTTATAATCCCGCAGAACAGTCTGGCACATCTGCATCTTCAGCACAACAGAATGGCAAAGATGATACCATCCTCAGAGAATTTCTATTTGAAATAATTTTAGATGTGTTTTATGTATACCAAGGAAGCTGCCAGTCAATCTGATCTTCAAACACACCGAACTCCACAGAGGGAACTCTGGTAAACTACAGACTGTTCACCTAAATGCATTTATTTTAGCAACACGAAAACCAGTTGCTGTATTTGGCTAATAACATGCTGCACATTTGGAGCTCTGTTAAATACCTTAATTGTGTTGCAGAGAATAAGGCAGTTAATTTACACAAAAGGACAAAGAGGTGAATTTTATGTCTACACCCCAGAACAAAATAAGTAAATTCACTGAACATATGGCTTATTAAATTTAATAGTTCCTTTCCAAGATGATTCTGATTGCCATGTTTTGAAAGATAGGATTTTTTTTTTTTTTTTTTAAGAAAAAAAATCTTTTGGATATTTGCCGTTAAGCAGATATGCCATCTGTCTCCCCAAATGAAAAGAAACTCCAGACTTTGATTACTATTTTTCTAAGCAAGATTTAGGGTAATGTATCTCTAGTACATTGATTAACTAGATCTGACATCACATCTCGGACCTGTTTACTATTGCTTTTCCAAGAACTACCCACACATGTGCACAAAAGCACTCCAAGAAACACCACGGAAGAGCCATAAGGAAGATCCATCACCTCTTGTGCTGCTTTCAAGCTTGACACCACATAATTCAAATAATCATCTTGTGTTTTCACTTTGGCTTTAAGGAGACAAATGTCTAAGGCGTACCACTCCAAACTGGACTTGGAATTACTGCCATGAAATACTCTCATTAAGGAGGGAAAACAGGAAGCCACTCACAAATTTCACTGTAAGAATACATATCACAAATAAAACGCTGGCCTGACATTATACCAAATTATCATCATTTGTGTGGACACTTCCAGTCTTCAGAAGTACAACACATTTCGCCCATCTAGTTATTGTCTAGGGAAATCTTATTCCTCTGTGTCTTTCAAGCCACCAAAGGCAGTAACTCACTCTGTGTCAGAGCCACTGGTAAGGGCACAGACTGTGCACACACCCTGAAGTTGCTGAGCATCTCTCTGACCCCGTGCAAAGCAGCAAAGCCCAGGAGCAGAGATGCCTGTCCTGCTGCCCAGACCAGGTTCAGGGCCTGGGAGGTACCAGCACAACTGTTGTCACAGGAAGGCTGCACAGGAAGGTTCAGGCTCAGGAGGTGAAAGCACTGCTCACTTCAATCACTTGAAGCACTTTACAAATGAGCTGTACAAAAATAAATCCAAGTGGCACGGCATAAAACCACAAACAGGGAAAAGATAAAAAAAAAAAAACAAAACAACAATAAACACAACAAATCTGGTTTCATCACCCAAGCCCTGTGTACACTACAGAATTGATTTATTGTTACAACATTTTTCTGCTACTCGGTTTAATAGCTGCATTCATCAAAACATTCATCAAAGCCGCACGTGAGGCAGAGCTGGCAGCTCCCATGGCCCCAGCACTGGGTCCCAGTGGGGCGGCCCCACTCACCCCATTGCAGCCCCAACTGCCCCTCAGTGCTGTGCACACAGATTGGTCACGTGAAGCTTACAATGAAGCCTGAACAACTTGGAACTCTGATTCGTTTAAAAAGTGCATTTTGGTTGAATCATCAAGTGGCTCCTGTTGGAAGGGACATCCAAGATCATCTAGCTCCAACCCCCTGGCACAGGCAGGGCTGAAGAAAGGCAAGGTGCAGCACAAGGCTGGGAGAGCACTCAGAGCCTCATGAGATGGGCCAAGAGACAGTGCTGTCAGTGGGAATCCTTAGTGTGGCCATAAGGGACAGCAACAGGGCAGGCTCACTGCACGCTGCCCTGGGTTTGGATCATTCATGTAAGATGAATGCAGGGCATATGCTGCGTGTCATGATTTCCGGTCAGAGTATGTCTGGGTGACAGACCATCATTTTTTGGTAACAAAATTACTTGGAGATTATTTCTGTTCCAAATATTTGATTTACAGTACTCATTAATAACAGCAGATGAAATGAAGTTATTTAACAGTAGTGTTCTTTCAGAGAAATTCATGGACAAAATTACCAGAATTCACATACTGAACTTTGTTGATATCATAAGAGAAAGTCCATAAATAAAACTGCTCATCATTTTGTTTTCTCAGAATCTCTTTAAAAGAAAAACCAAGTATTTTGAGATCATCACTAACTAAACACATCTTATTTCATCAGTCTGGTAACCATTCCCTACACTGATGAATGGGGCTTTTGTTGTGCACAGACAGGGCATGGACTACAAGCTAGTAAACTGAGCACAGCAGCTACAATTGTCCATGTTCATTCATGGTTCCATACCTACACCCACTGTACGTTTATAGGATTGCCATAAATTGACAACTTATGTGCACACAACTCAGAATTTTTCTCTATTATTGATAATAATAATAATAATAAATGAAACTACTTTCCACTCTTTCTCAGAATCAAAAACCACCCGTATTATTTAAGTTGAAATTAAAGAACCAAGATTCTTTTCTAATCCTTGCAAAAATTCTCTGTTTATGAAGACGTAATAAACTTCATTAAGAAATATTATACTTACATAAGCATCATAACAGCTCTGAGTTGTGATATGCACCTTGCTTCCCATAAATAATTTAAAAAATCTACAAGAATTAGATCTAATATAATGAGGACTATAAATTTAATGAGAGCATATCTTACTTTTTTAATAAGGCTTATCTATGAACCTCATATTTAAAGCTGCAACTCAGCCTCTCCTCTGCTGCTAGCCATTGCTGCAGCTGATCTTTACAACAGGTTTCATGATATTTATATTTTATTGCAGCGATTATTAACTAACCAAATGATAAATCAATTCAGAAGTGCATATTAAGCATGAATGATTCATGTGAGTGCTCACATAAAAAATATGAAGCAAATTATCACAATATTAGGTGTTTTGGTTCAGCATCTGTCTTTGGATACACGTCTCAGTGCTATCAAAGTCAGCTGGGTTTCTTACTAGACAGCAGATTTTTTCCATAATTACTGAATCAAGTCTGTTGACTGTAATTACTGTTGGAAACATGCGACTTATGTCCATACCGTCATACACCAGTTAATTACTTCCATTTTAAAGAATCATAGTTTCATTTATTTTCTTATGAAAAGAAATTAGAAGAAAGTGTAATTTTTTTCACCCTTCTTGCCATACAGTTGACATTGCACAGAATGCCCTAAGTGACACTAAAAGCTACTGCTTCTGAACAGTCACTGTGTTACTACTGGTTATATTTTTAAACAAAGCATTCCCACACACATGCAAATAAAACACCTTACAAAATAAGGTACGTGTGATGACATATCAATTGCTTTTCTTATCACACTCACCCTGACGTGGTTCAGAGTTCTCAGAAGTGCACGTGCCACAGAACTTGTCTCTTAGTTTATGACAAGCTTCTGAAAGCGGAGTATATCTTTAGGTCTCTGTCTATACTAATTTCAAAGTCACAGCCTTCTTTCTCTTCTCTCCCCTTGAGCACGTTTGTACATCTATATAATACCTTCCAAATAATTCATCACATAGTAAAAACTTAAAAAAATCATTATCCTTTTGATCTAAAAATCCTTATATTTCAACTTTAATATGTTCTTTTGAGAGGATCTTTCTGGAGAAATTGCCACGTGCGTTCTGCCCCTCTGAGACACAACAGCAGAGCTCAAATAAGACTCCAGGAGCTCCAAACCACATTTTAAATTGATTGAAAAGTTTTTGTTTGTTAAAAGCCTGTTTCTTTCATGCAAAGGAAAATGAGAATACCACTGCAATATGTGGGTCACAAGATGACTAGCATAGAGGAAATATATAAACCCGTTTTCTGAAAGTGTAGCAATTTATCATACATAGAACATTTCAAGCATTTCTAACATGCATTTGTTTCATGAAGCAAAATCAAATAAGGAGCAACAAAAGTACAGAAAAGAAGTACTGAACTCTCCAGATCATTTTCATATGATGATCATTATTTCTGTACAGTGATAAATTCCTCCATTTTTAGGGCCATGGAAAGAATTCATCAGAAGTAGGAAAAAATACCCAGAACTCTGCACATTCATACTGTAATATTTTGCTTTACAAATAGTGTTCTTTAGCCATCACATGTCAAACAGAACTAGAAAATTACCTGGAAACACTCTGAAATCTTATGCTCACGGCACCATACTACGCTCAAAAAAAAGCAGGAAGGAAGAACAGATGTTCTACCAGGCAAACACTAACAAATAGCATAAATGTTTCACCAAGACAGAAAATAGTGGAATAATAAAATGGTGGAAAACATTAGTAGAAAAAAAGAAATATCAAAAAGTTTAATATAAATTGCTACTGACCTAATTATAGAAGGTGTACAGCTATCTGATCTACCTCCTTTGCACTTCAGTTTTCAATTGTTTTCTTTGGTGATGCTGACTCTGAGGCTTTCAAAATTATGTTCCAATTCTCCCCAGAACTCCAGCCTTGCAGTTCAAGTGCCATAGTGCTGATTGCTCCCTTATGCCTTCTCATGATCTCTCACCAAACAACTGGACTGAGGATACAATAGAAAGCACTGCTCATTGATGTCCGACTGCTGTGGCTATAGGTAAGTCTTTTAACATTTACTGTAGGTCTCACGCTTACGCTTTTCTCTTAAAGAAAAAAAAAAAAAAAAAAAAAAAGAAAATCCATGTAAAGTACCATAGTCATACCAGGCTGTCTACATCTGTCCTGTTATCTATGGAAGCAAAATATAATGTATATAATGTAAAAAATAAAAAAAAAAACAAAAACAATTCACATGTCCTGAAAATCTGAAAACACGGGAGAAATTCTGCTTTATATTAATAGAAATTGAAAAGATTAGCTAGTATTCTCTCAGCTAGGAGAGCACATGCTGTGCTGTATTATGAACACAGTGTCCTTACTTTGGGGTAAGGACACTTAAATCCATGAAGAGTGAGCTCATAGGTGAGAGGATGATGATTCCAGAGAGAGTAAGACAGGCAGAGAACAGGATTCATGTGTCATCTCCCAGAATTCAGGATTAAACTGGACATGGTTACCAATCTTTAGATATTTCCAGGGAAGTCAAACTAGAGGTTAAGATATAAAGCATCTCCAAGAATAAAAACTGGTTAAGTACCATAACAGAAGTGGTGAAGTATGCAGCAATTATACAGTAAATTAGAGCTGGCAAATTATCTAGATGATCAAGACTCAAGGAGACTTTGAGCAGCTACCCAGGGATATATTGACAGGACTGGAAAGATAAGGTTTATTATTTCATTATTCAATTCTGAAAAATGAAGAGAACTCAAAAAAGGAAGGAAATGAACTGAATTATTTATGCACGTTGTTAGTTTTAGAAGTAACTCTATATTGCATAAAAATAAGAAACAGTAAAACTCCGAATACTCATATATTGTTCACTAATACATAAAACAGGTTAAGTTTTCAATTCCTAGTGACTTTGTGTCATTCACTGACACATTAACCACTCAAGACCAACAGCTTGAAAGGTTCACCATAGTAAAGGAACATCAGTGCTTACACATCAGATGAAAACCATCACAACACATTCCATTACTGTAGCATGCCTTCATAAACATGTACTCACATGGTCAGTAAAACATTTTTGGAGGCAGATTGCTGCCTCCTTGCCCAGTCTGCTTGTTTCATTAGCTGTTCTAAACCTAAGCATTTTGAAGATTTCTCTCAGCTTCACTTGACTCCTCTTTCCTTTGCACCTAATCTCCCGCTATTTGCTCTCCTCTTTTCACATTGCAGAAGAAAGATACAATCTCAGCCTTAAGTTAATCCTTCCTACCCCAGTCCTCTTTTTATTCCTTGAACAGACAACTTCTGAACACAATTGATGGAGGTGCAGCATTTTACTTAAGAGAAAAAAATTAAAAATAGTTCTAACTAAGAAACACCACTCTTGCACAGTTACGTCTGTATTGGTCTTCTTCTGAACTGCATGATCATTAACATTTTGTGGGAGAGAAAAGTAACATAGTACTCCTTAAAAATAATTCCCTTGTTTTGAAATGAAATGGGAAAAATGAGTAATAATTAGTCTTATTGCAAGTTTATCAACTAGAAATGTTGAACAGAAAACTGATAAAATCCATTTATTATCTATCATCACTCAAGTTATAAAAAATAAATAAATTCCCCTGGGACTCTTAATTATTCATTATTACAGCTCAGCATCTGAGAAAACAGAAGCTAGATTTTCACTCATGAGCACTAATTTGATGTGGAGAAAAGTCCCTTAACCATTTGTGTGAAAAAATCCAACTGCTACCTTTCAATATTTCTGAATGACAGCCAGGGCTCTAAGCAAACAAATGATGCTCACATATCATGCCTCGCCTACAGGCATGTTATGATAATTGAATGATATTATGCTGTCTTACAAGATGGTATCTCAGCTTCAAGAGGGCAAACATGGCAAGCAAGAATCAGTTTCCATAGGCACCTTGAACTTTCTAGCAATACAGTTTCATCAACTGAACACTCTTCCTCTCTGTATCAGCAATGGAAAGCCTTTGATTGACTTTAACAGTTGGCCATTTCCTAGATACTCCTACCACTCTCAAAAGTAAAATAAAAAATACAGTTAAAACAAACAAACAAACAAACATCCTTTTGACTCAGTTGTTGCCCAGCAGTAAAATCTGTCCCAGAGATATGTTATCTGAAGGTCCTCAATAATACATAAATGTTTGTAATTAAAAAAAGAAGGAAAAGAAACAACCAACATTTCCTCTTCTATCTTAGCCTGTGCAAAAAGAAGCTTGACAATTCATAGTTTTATTTTGTTTGCATGAATGGCTTCACTCTGTATCTGAGAGCAAAGGAAAGCATTAAAGGAAGATTTAGAAATGAGTTGTATCGTGAATATAAATACAGTCTGCTGTACACTGTAAATGGATCGTATCTGTGATATACTCCATGAAAGAACTAAGGTTCTTAGAGACCAGCTTGTGTAAATTTTCTACCACTGCTCCACAGATGGATAATCAGGTTTGGATTATCTTACAGACAGAGACTTCAATGGACTAGATGCCTTCAAGAGACAGCACACAATCTATCAGCAACTTATTTTCTGTTAACTATACCTCTTTCTGCAATTTCATTGCCCCCGTGTCAAACTGCTCTTTAGACACAAGTGTTGTTCTTGTGGTCTTTCCTTGCCACAGTTTTATATAAAAACTGTGGTTTTTTAACACAAGGTTGTAGAAGACCACAGCAATGGCACCCTCTGGTGACAAACATAAGACATTATAATGAGATAAACCAGCCTGGAAAAAACATGTAAAGCTACCTTTTCTTGTAAACCTACTACATGGAAAGCATTACCATGGCAAATTGCAAGAAATAAGTATTTTTAAGAACAACTATAGCTAGCCTGCAACAGCAAGCATTTTCACTAATCATTTTAGTTCAGTTTCTCTTATCATCATAACTTCCCTGTATTCAAATAAGATGTCCTTTAACCATCAGAGCCTAATTTGACCAACCATACATCAAAAAAATGTTCAATTTTTATCATAATTGGTATTTCATGTTCACATATCGTTCAGATTTCACCATATTATTGGTAGTGCTACCAACAACTTCTGATCTGCTGAAGAACACAGGTGAAAGGTCTGTAAACCAAAGACTTAACAAGCAAGTGTATGCAAGGTAGACAAACAGCTGCTCAGAACATATCCTTCACTTGATTCAAGAGGCAGAACTTAAGCCTTTCTGAAATGTTGTCAATCATTTCTTAAAGAGAGAACATGAGTGTCAGCAATTTCAAATGGTACAGAAGGACTTATACGTATAAAAGTATTTTCAATGTCAAGGAAGTAGGCTGTCATACAACCTATAAAAGCTTAAGTTCTTTAAAGAAAGTTATCTTTAACCCATGTGAGATACAGTGAAATTGGAAATGAAGAAAATAGTTCATTTCTAGATTATTTATACCAAATGTAACAGAAGAAGTCCAATTCTGGCAGGACTTTCTACAAAAAAATCAAGTCACAAATATTGGGTAAAGATAGGTAAAATACATTAATTAGATTTCCTTTCCTCTGATTTAAAGAATGGACCTTAAGATACAACTGTATTGTTTACTTCTTAAGAATTCCATCTGTTTTTAATAAAATAAATAATATGAAATTACTCTTGAAACTCACAGGTCATGGAGTTTGTTTACAACAAACTTCAGAACTTAAAGAGTTAAGGTATACTTTCCTATCTATATTCTAGCTGAAAATAATTTATTTCTGAATAGACGTTTAAATGTAACAGTAACGATCACTTCTAATATATTCCCTTAGACAAGTTGCCAGTGTACCTGAAATGAACACTGCAAAGAGTGTAAACACAAAATATATCAAATTAAATATTTAGTAACAGCATTAATACTTAAGCAGCCCTTATACGTGCATTGTTAGGCATGTACAGCAAACAGGCATCCACTCCACATGCACAGAGAATCCAGTGGTCAGACTCAAGCAAAGCTGCCTGAACAACAGGTTGGTTAGAAAAAGCAGTGTGTACCTTCACCTAATTAAGTGCTTATTAGTGAAATATGCAAGCCTTTGTAATTAGGAAGATTATAAACAGTGGGAAGTGCTACATGAACAAAAGTACCAGTTATCAAGCTTGATCAATTCAGAAGAAGCTTCTGGTAATATTTCATAGCTTTCTGAAATAGAAGATATAAGATAAATTCAATGCATGGATCCCTGTGATGAGCAATTTAGTTTACACGGGACTGTAAAATACACATATTTTTATGCAGCACTCTGATAAATTTTGTTTTTACAATGTGTAAAACCAAACCTTCCTGTAACAGTTTTATCTCTCATCAGCCACTCACAATGAATTCATTACCAAGCTGGATTAATGTTATCAGATACACATTTCTGTTAAGGAAAAGTATAACAGAATTAGAATAATGCCTTGTTTTACTTTTGAACAAAGGCATTGCTGCTTGCTTACTTAAGTGACCTGCACCATCTAAGTTCCTTTTACTAAAACAAATAATTGACAACTGAATTATGTGCTGTAATGAAATTCTTTAAAATACTGTTTCATCATTTTTGTCTAGTAGATGGAAGGGCTCATGATTAAAATATTAATTGAAAAATCACAAGGTTAAATCAAGATAGTTGTTTCTGAAAAAACCTGTCTGGTGATAACGCAGACTAAGTTGCATACAAAAGCATTTGTCTAATGCTCAGAAAAAACAGATTACAGCTAGCCTCCACAACTAACGACCTCAGCTGTGGCAATATCACAAAATCACAATATCACAGAATCAACACCTTCCAATCACAGGTGTTGGAAGGGACCTCCATAGGGAGGTCCAAGGGATCATCGAGTCCAACCCCCAGGTATTATATTTCTCAGGTAGACCTAATTTAGCAGTTTATATTTCTGTTTCCCTTAATTTCTCGGCTAAATACTGAGTTTTGTTTCCCCCATGTGCCTTGGATGATGTAATTAGAGAGGAGGCTATCAGGTACTCTAAATAACTCACTGTGAAGAGTGAAACCAAGACATGGAAACCACTTCAGCCTGGTACTGACAAAGTTATATGGGCAGAAAGCAAAATGTTCAGGCTCAGCTGCCAAAATGAGGCATTTAATGTGGAAGAAGTACTAAAATCCCTGACACCAAAGAGAAATGAAAGCTTACAAACTTCACAGACATGAAGATAATGTTATTTAACCCCATAGGCAAGATAAGCATAAGTACCACTGCAGCCACATCTGCACTTATCTAGAATATCACCAAAACTGCGTTCAGATTAGTATTTAGTTCTTTGGATGCCCCTGAATTTATAGCATTACTTTCACTGCATCATCCTGTGATCTACACCAGAGGGTTATTGGGGTATATTAAGATTGTAAGAAACGCTTAAGATTTTATATACTGTCACTTCACGTTCCTGCCTTGCACAAGACTTTAAAGTCTACTTAGCCATTTCTTGTCCTTAGCTCCACCATTTAGCCTCCTGGTTCACTAACTATGAACCACTCACCTGGACAAAATTGTAGTTGATGTGTAGTTGGGTCTTTAAAAGCTCTTCCTGCTAGTCAGTTCCTCTATTAGGAAACTACTTCCGATCAGAAGTGCCCTCAGGTTTCGAGAGCACATCAAAATTGGATCCAATTAAGTAACTGAGCTTTGATACTGTGCTTAATGAGTTTTTAAATTTGTAATTTACAAAGTACTTTACATGCCTTTCTGGAGAAGTAGATTCATGCACAAGTTGAACCATCCAAGAGCTCTTAAGAAGCTTAGCTGATGAAACACAGTTTCCATCTTCTATGTCTATGACATTTCACTTAAAACCCCTGGACCATCTGGACACTTCTGCAGCTGTGAAAAGATCACACAATTGTGATGGTTCTTCCTCTCTTCTCTGCCCCTCCTGTTGCATCCAAGCAAACTGGGAAGGTCTGGGAAGCAAATGTGCACAACATTTCTAGGGAGAGCCAATGGTAGAAACTACCCCTCGACTGTGCAACATACAGCAACCCCACAGCTTCCCTGCTTCTTGCACATGCAAAGAAAGTACCTCAAAATGAAAGCAGGATATTATCATTTTTCCTAACTCAACCTGAGGCTTCGCAGATCTGACCCTACTGAATTCTCTCTGTTTCACCAATTCTTTTCTTTTATTTTTTAAAGCATTTTCCCATAGCCCAAAGCAAATATTTTTAAACGGAAATATTTAAGAAGCAAGATTAAGTCCAACTTATTAAACACAAACAGAATCCCGCTGTCAGGAAGATTAAAACCTTTTACTTTCAGATTGGTCTTATCACACTCAGAGGTTGTCTTGCAGAAGACAAAATCAAAATCTTCTGAAGAGTAGAATCACAGTTTCACCACAAGCTTTTCTGCAAATTATGAAGTGCGAAATAGCACGCTGAATAAAAATTAAAATAAGGAAATATTGAGAACAACATGTCAAAATTTAAACAGTGAAAATAAGAAAATAAACTCTTCAGCTGTCATCTGATGGTCTGATGCCCCCATGCATTGCTTTGATGTGGCAGCATCTTTTCTATCAGAATTCTAAGTCTGTTGTTCAGCAACAACATGGAAAATGCCTTGATTACTCTCCTCATAAAAGTAAAGCATCCGTAAAATATGAGATTAGTTTGAATTAAGATTTGTTTTTGATTTTTAAGATCTACTTTATATACACAATGGAGAAATTACTATATGAAATCAATACCAGAGAACTCATAGTAGGAAAAAAAAAATAATAAAAGGAAAAAAAGGAAAAAAATGAAAACATGATTTCCTTTTTTCTCCATAAGATATAATCTGAAATTTAACACAAATACAGTTTCTCATATTTTATCTTACAGTATTCCTTACTTCATTCTACTTAATACATTACATATTTTCATTATATAGATATTTTTAATAAATGATTTTATGCTTTCTAAGCTCTGTTACTGGTTTATTTAGTTTTTCTCTCATTGAACCTAATGTCCATTGTGTTCAGTTGCCTCTGTAACGTTGCACAACTGGTCATTTAATAACTGTCAAGTCAGACTGCAGATCTGTCCCAAGTGCATACTGTACCCAACTTCTCCTTAATTGTGGTACCTCCATTTCTTTGCACTCCTAAATTGAAAGTTACTTGATTTTACTATGGTTTTAATTTTTTAGAAGAACTCGAGACAAAAAACGAACTGGCACCCCTGGTAGAATGCTCCTAATTCATTAGCTAAAAATAACTGAAACCTAAGCTTTATGCTGGAAATAGGAATATTATGGGTTCAGAATAGACCACATGATAAATGATGAAAAAGGTTGCTATTAAAAAGTTTTCCATTATGTTTTGGAATAAACAGTTATGGAATTTAATAAAGAAAAATAAACATTCAGGAACCCTTTGGTATATCTCCTACTCACTGTATCTGCGGGTGTCCTGAAATAATTCTCTCTACAACACTGGCACATGACATCAGAGGAGAGCTGTATTTCTAATTGACTGTTTACATTTGGATGTATCATGAAAACATCAATTTACTTAAATCTCACAGCTCAACAGATCATGTTGCATAATAATTTGGTGACAGATTTGCTTTTAAATATTTACATTGCTATGTCCAAAGAAGAGATAACCAGATAGAGATAGCATTAAAAGCTGCAAAATATGTTAAGAATTTAGAGCCTAATCAGACTTATAAAAAATAAAAGTGCTCCTTTTCAAACTGGATCTTCTATTTTGTTAGGAAGAACGTTAGCGTGCCAAGTAAAAGTGAAATTTAAATGAGTTTACATTATTTCAATTTATCTATAAGTATTTGGAACATGTTGATATTTCAAGGTTCAGAAGATTCTGATCTATGATCAAATGAAATCACACTAAATCCAGAAGTGCAGAAAATAGTCAAAACCTTTGTGAATGGGTACAAATCAGTACAGCATCAAGATGTTACAGCAATCATCAGAAATTAGGCCCCCTCTGGGCTATTTAGGGATGTACAAAAAATGACAATATGTACATAATATCGCAAGAAAAGTGAAAAGGTTTTTTTTTCTCGTTCTAGTTTTTGTTAGTTTGTTTTTGTTTTTCTCCCCCAAGTGCAATCATGCAAATTTTTCCTTCTGGACCTTAACTACTGTTTTGCACCAATGCACCAAGGGAAAAAAAAAACAAAAACAACTTCAGCAACACCTTAAATAACTTCGGTGAAGTCTATGCGTCATGAGTTCCCCTAATACTGCTAGGCATAAATGGATAAAATAGTGTACCAAGAAAGCTATTGTTTTACGTCAGTACCTTGCACATCTGAAACAATATCAGAAAGTGAATTTCTCTTGAAATACAGATTCTTGTTACCTCCTCTTCAAGATGAATACCTGGCAAGTTATTGATCTGCTTTTGAAGGACACAGTTTTTATTTTGTAGGAAACCACCGCTTGGCACAAGTGTGAGAAATTAATGATGGTTTCGTAAGTGTCCACACTGCAGTGCTGAACCAGTGGGGCAACTGTCAATCTATATGATAATACGTCCCAAAACTTCATAAAGTCAGTGATGTGAAAAAGCATTGATTTTTGAGCTAACCAGAAATTGTGAGAGAGTAAGACTAAAAAGTTTACTGAAGTCAACACCTCTGTGTATACGGGGAGTTGCGTGATCTTTTTTTAAACAACCAAACATAAACACTTATCATAAGAGCCCTGCCAAGTAAAAGTGAATTCCACACAGTACTTCATTTCATGCATGCTCTTTTATAACATCCTCCTTTCTTTTACTTGTTTCTTTTACTTATTCTTTCCATTGTTTGAAAAATTATCTGTTCCAAATTGATTCAGTGCACTGTATTTCCAATTACTCAGTAATTAGAATTTGCTTACTATAAAGAGGGAAACAAAATGCAAGCAGAACAACTTCCCCTTTCATCAGTGTCTACAACACTATACAGCTAGGTCTTTATATGAAATTTTCTAAGACAAAAGGTGTAGGAAAGGGCTTCCTTCAGCAATGAAGAAAACCTGCCACAATTTGAAGTAACGCACAATGACCTTATCAAAACTATCCTGAAGTAAATGGATGTTTCTGGTGAACAGTACTATTAAAATAATAATAATAATAATTAACTATCCAATCAAAAATTCTTTTTTAAAATAATGGTTTTCTTGTGCTAGCAAACATATTTCCTCCTTGGTTTCGATGAATAAATAAATTCTGCTATGCCTACAGAGAAAAGATGTTACTTGAAGATTCAATTTAAATCAGGAAAAAATGCACGCTCTTGCAGAAAAAAAATCAATTGCGCTTTTTTGAACTTTTTTCAATCAATATAGAAAGTGTAATTCAGTTTTACCCTGTTTGCTTTAACAAGGAGTTGATTATGTTTCCAGAATGTATCACACCCCTGCTTTGCTGAAACTGAGATAGATGCCACTGCATGTGGGCAGGAGCCTCCAATAAACAGGAAAACAATCCTCATCTGATAAGTAACAACATGCAGTAATTTAACTTTTGTGATAAGCTGTATGTGTAGCTGAGACCTGGTTACATATGCTGGCATTGGCTGACAGAGTAATTGCTCCAAGGTCAACATTAAGGAGGTTCCTCTTCATCTTTGCAAAATGTCAAATGTCAAAGCCTTTATTTAATATTTTAACTAAGCGAGTTTGCATCTTCATTACCCTATGGCACGGAGGACAAATGGCAGTAAATCCATTCTTACCATCTTTTGTCTTTAAAAAGATGTGGGCACAGATGATTTGTCTGATACATTTTGAGCAGTCACATAGGAAAAACAACGATCTGAGCTATATTCATCTGAAAGGACAGCTGGCTTGACAGAACTTCATCAGGGACTGGTTAGGTGCTTCGTCACCTATGATTCGTGCATTGTAAATGTAAATTCTCATTTGTGTGAAAATAATAACCTACTCCTTGCCTCACTATGATGCATATGTTTGCTCTCGACAATCCTTCATACTTACCAATAAGCAGTTTTTTACCAAAAGTAAAAAATACAAAATTCAAAAACTCACGTAAAATCACAGAGCACCATTGTTACAGCTACTAGTGTATTGTGGATTATTAATATTACTTCAAGCTGTGTATAGAAATCACACAATAAACCACTGCATTTCTCATCGTTAGGTTTAAGTTAATATACTCTGAATATAAATTTCTGTGAAGGATCATTGCCTGGAAAGTAAATTATAAGATAAACTACATAATATGTAACATGCATGTAATAGCTTCTTGATATTGATGTTAAAATCAAGTACTCACAAGCAGCTTTAATCAAACAGAGAAAGAAAAGTGAAAAAATAATCTTTAGAAGTACACTCGTGTTATTAAGTCTGATTACATTTTTACACATGCATCTAGAATATATTGGAAAAAAAAAAAGCCCTACCATTTTCCTCATCTGACTTGTTTTCATTGTCGGAGTCGGTGAGCGTGAGAGCAGAGTTTTCACGACTTGACAGGCCAGAACTCCGCCTGGATTTGATCCCTCTTCCCCACAGCCTGATCGCATGCTCTGGAGACATCCCTCCCTCTGTGTCGGAGTCAGCGTCAGAGCCAGTGCTCAAGGAATAGCCTTGATGGAGTATTCCTATGTCCGAGCAGTAGCCACTTCGATGGGGAGAGGGCTCACAGATCCCCAGTTCTGCGAGGGTGAAGTTCGTTCCTAGAAAGGCAGTTAAAGAAAAGTAAATAATTTAAAATCTGGAGGATCTAAGTTTCGAAATAACAGAAAATCTTATTTTTTCTTAATTATGCTGTGTGTGCTCAGGATTTCCAATTAATTACACATAGGGATCCATAAACTTACATAAAACGTATTGAACATAATTGAAATGGGTGGAATGATAAAACAGGGGTAGATTTTAGGTTACTTGTGACTACTATTTTGGCTCCAAATAATTTATCACATACATACGTGATTAACGTAAAACTCCTGACAAGTGCTAACAACAAGACTTGCTTTAGGTTACATGTGTAACCTTGCATTTGTAGAAGCAGAGCCTTAGCTTTTAAGTAGAACATTTGATCACTTGGAAAGAAGCTGCATGAGCATTCATAAAAAGAGAATATTTTAAATTCTGATTTTATTGTTGTTTTTAATTTCATAGAAAATATTCAGTTTGGAAAACAGCTTACAGAGCAAAGAATCGCTTGAAAAAATGCAAAACTATCAGTGATCAAACAGGAAACCTTGTGACCAGTTTTGCACTTTTGAGACTGGTGGGTTAAAATCTGCTGTAGAAATGAAAGTACGTAGATCTGAAAATCACTGTGAGTTGTTTTCTACCTTTATACACCATATTCAATAAGATAGTAAGCAAGGACACTAAAATCAAGAGATCACTAGGTTTAACAGCAAAACTTTCAAGATCAGAATCAAAACGTGTTATCAGCAGTTAATACCGATGAAAAAGACAAAGCCATACACATTTTTAAGGCACATGGAGTCCCCCGGGGTTCTCAGAAAGTATAGCCTTGCTAGTTGATTTCTGCTTATATATTTGTTTCCTACAGGAATGAACAGAACTGTTAAAAACTGGATGTGGAATTATTCACGATCTCTGAGGCTTTCTAGGCTTTTTAAAAGCAAAGTGATTTTGGCTTCAATTACAACAGGCTAAAAATGAAGAATTAAGGCAGGCAGGGGTCACTGGCAGCATAACTACCAATAATGTGAGCCACAGCAGAACTAAATCCGTGGTCTGTATTTCTATAATGGTAGTTGTATTTTGTCCAGAAGCAGTTTATATTTTCTCTCTTCCCCTATTTGTTTACCAGAATGATGCTTTATTTCGGAAATCCATACACTAAGTAAAAAGAAAACAACCCCAAACACAAAACAGAAAAAGGTTACAAATTGGTGAACCACAAGCAACTAGCTCTGCACTTTCTGACCTGCACATGCACATTAGACACACGTCATGAAGAGAAGCTTTTGAAGTTTTCTTGTGTGCTTGTGGCATAAATGCCCGCCAATACACACTAGTTATGAATATATTAGCTTAATAAGGCTACATACATAGTAAAAAAAAATCAATGATATTCTGTAGAATTGAACAGTCATTACAAGCTCTGACTGCTTCACTCTGATTAGCATCCTTTATCGACAGGAGAAGTCCAACTACAACACCTGGTGCAGTAAGTAATTTTCAGAAGAATTCTTACTTCGTTTGTCTGAGGTAAAGGTACTGAAAGTGGAAAGCAAAAATAGTCACAGAACCCCCACATCCATTGGAGTTTTGTCATCAGGAATCTGGCAGCTTCCAGAAGCACAGAGAAAAAGCCTTGAAAATTGACCAGCTTTTAAAAACCAGAGAACTGAAGCAGATCAACTCAGGAACGTGAATGGAAACAATACACTGAGCCTCTGGAATAGAGGCTCTTCCAGATGTTGTCTATAAATATTTATAGATCTTACATGTGTTAAGGCATTTTTCATATACATATAATTTGTATCTAAAAACATATATAAATGCATCTGTATTTATACTTCCTGATACCTCATCGTTCCTCATTTTAGTTGAAAATCTGAGGAAAAAGCTGCAGAGCTGCTAGCCCTTTGCTTCACCTGGATTGCATTCTCCTACATCTCTCTTTTCCCTTAAAGGAAACTGTCTCAAATAACACATGATCCACTTTCACTTAGATAATATTCTCAGCCACAATTAAGGGACTCATGGCAGTATTACACCACTGCTGTAAACTCGGGATGAATATGGTTCTAGGTGCACCAATATCATTTATCCAGAATTTCATAGCAAAGAAGAAAAGTACCTCCTCTCACAGAAGAAGAAAGGATCTAACTCAGTACATGCTCACTGGTGCTGGCAGAGCACTCCATATGGGATCCCAATGACAGAAAGGTTTCCAGGAACAGCGGCAGCCTTCCCCATCCCTACAGCCCCAGTGTACTGGAGCATGTTCAGACCCAGTGCAGCCTGGGGGCTCAGGGTCTCCCTCAAGAGGCACCTTCCTCGTGACTCTGCCAGAGAGCAGGACACCACACCATTCCAGACCTCATGGAGCAAAACCCCAGAAAGGCAGGCAACACCTGCTGCTTTGATATCCTGAGAATTCAACTTGTTTTGCTGTGTGTTCACAGAGGGAAGGCTGACCCGTGAGCTTACACACGCAGACAAGGAATATTGGTGGTTTCTTAGTGTTATATATAGCATGCTCTGAGTTCAGGGCTTGCCAGTAACTCTCAGGGGCAGAGAATAACAACATCTCACTGGAACTTGACTTGCAAAGTAGGACTGAAATGGGGAGTCAGGATACATTCCTGCACATTCAAAACACAAGGCTGTTTTCTTTCAGATTTTTGTAGCATCTACTACATTGCTGGTGGCACTAGGTGAAAAGAGATAAATAGCACCCGATCCTTATCAGGGGAAATGAAAGGAATCTTTCCCTTGAAGGAAAAAACATACACAAAAAAGCTTCCATGTTTTTTTTGCTTTTTCATATGTAATAGAGCTTATTAGCCTCCATCATTATTCCCCTCTTCCCCACCTGCAGAAATCAGACCACTTTTGTTAAAGAAAGGCAGTTAACACCATCTGCTCCCTTAAGGTGTGTGCAACTTCTCATGCAAAAATAGAAAGGCAGCATACTGGTTTAGAAATGTAATATAATGTTACATACTCAATCATCACGCCTATAATCTGCGTGCTGTGAGTCACCTCTCAATAGAGCAGAAAAGCTTTGTTTTCCTTCTCATTTGCATATGACTAGTATATCTCTCAAGCTCATTTCCTTTTACAGCAAGTCACTACATAAGTTAATTAGTGTACAAATATTCACTAGAAATGTGATTAATTCAATGATGTGCAATTCTACTTATCCCTGCTAAGACTGGAAGGCATTACCATAAAAGTAAAGGTTCTTCTCACCTAACCTCTAGGCAGAGGTCTCACTTGGTTAATTACAAATTATAGGAATCGCCCTTCTGAAGATTAATCTAATCCAGTTGTGATCACTATAAAATGCCTCCAGGGAAGATATCCAAAACCAGTAATGCCACAATACGGCAAATTCACCTTCAACACTAGATCAGCAGTTTAAAACTTTGCTAAAGTCTAAAATCAAAAGAGTAAACATTACGTACACAGCGTTCTTTGCTACTATAATCAATTTACAAGAAGTTGGGACTCTTTTTTTTTTTTTCTTTTATATCCATTTAAGACGTTCCATCTTTTGTCAATTTTCCTGCTATGCTAATAGCTATAATGATTTATGCTGGCATGAGTACCACAGTTTAACTCCAATCTGTGGTATACAAAGAGGTCATTCTTTTTAATAAACTGTGGTGTACACTTCTTTTTTCTCAGTTCTATACAGTCATCCATTATAATGACAGAGAGGACAGATGATTACACTCCCATGTTTTAATTTGCTTATTGTATATGTTTTTAACGTTAACCCTTTTACTGATCTTCCTACTCGGATATACAACTGCCATCTTTTAAATTCTTCTCTGTTTTTCTCCTTCAGTTCTTTGGGGGTTAAAAAATCCTTAAATCAGAAGTACTTTTTCTGTGCAACACACAGGAATTTTAACCACAGCACCACAATTAATGGCCCCTATGGCAAATGTCATATTTGCATGAACCATGCCTGGAAAACTCTCCTGTTAACATTTTTTAACAACTTTTAAAATTCAACAGAAACAGCATGATTTTCTTAAAAGCCAAACCATTTCTGGCAGCCTTAGTCCCTTGCACAAAGAGAAATCTGCACACACATTACAGCAAATAGTTTCTATTTGAAATATATTTCCTAGCTTCTCTCCTCAATGGCAGAAAAATCCTTTAATTGTCTTTTTTATAATCCTCTTTCTGCCTTGCTTCTTTCTGGCTCGGAGATCCCCAGGCCTAATAGCAGCGTACAGATAGTTCTCTTTTCAAGTATCTCAGTTGACAGTTACTAATACTGTAGCTACATCTCCAGTTAAATAAAATGCTTAGGTTTATAAAACCAGGCACCTAACAAGATTTTGCTCTAGATCACAATATTATATAATCTTCACTGCCCTTTCAGTAAAATTTACCTTCACCTGGTGATGATGGGGTTGCTCTCCTGTCTTGTATCCTTCCTCATTCATTCTTTATGTACCACATAGGGAATACAATATTATTAATTACTTCATAAACATTTTCTGCAGGTGTGCTGAGTGCAGCCCCCAAGAACATCTCAAACACTGCATAATTTATCTTCACCTCCTTGTGAGGTGAGCTTTTCTCATTGCCCTGTAATAGTTTTTAAACTACAGAAAGGAAGACTTAGAGCAACCTCTTCCCAGAGCAAACACAAATTTTGGTAGAACACACCATATAGAAATGGTCTACAACACAGCCCAGGTTAAAATGCAGTTCTTTGAGGTGATGTCTGACATTCCTAGATAGGCTCTCACTCACAATCAACTTTCCAAGAGTTCCAAGCTCTGAGGAACAGTAAAGGAGAGCTTCATCTACCACAAAGAGACAGGTTGTTCCTACAGATCTCTTGTTCTCAAGGAGACAGGACGAACAGAGGCAATTGCATAAGGATCTGTGCTTCATGTCTCAGAGGTATGGAAGGCAGCCATGGGGACAGCACTGTGCAGAGTGAAGCACAGAGAGCAGCTCTTTGGCACAGAGCTGTAACACTTCCATGAATACAGCAGCTACAGCAAAGATGGGCAGACAGATAACAGTGACAACTTTCCCAACCTGGGAACCTCTGATCCGAAGGCCGAAGATGCTTTCATTTCACCAATAAAATGGTCATGTGGACTCTGCACTGCAGATTACACAATTAATTTTCTTCTCAGAACTGCTCAAATATTCCTCATCAGCTCTCCAAGAAAATCAACTCTAAGTAGATACAATTCACAAAAACCTTCAGCCTACATAGTTTAATCTGCCCAAGTTATGAGATCTTATTATAAGAAATGGTACATAAACTCAACTATACACAACAAATTAACATGCATATAAGTTCTCTCCCTTTCTCAAAGCAACATCAGTCTCCTCCATTAATCTGCTTATCCCTAATGAAATGTATCATCTATCATTTAGTAGGCAATGACTGTTCTGTGATCAAAATCAAATTAAAACCCACAGGGCTTTGTGTGCTAAACACTCACAATACCTGTATTTGCATAAGTATCTCCCCTTGCAGTGAGTGCTTCCCAGGCAACCTCCAGAAGGGGAGAAAATTTGCTCTTTAAGGGCTACTTACTGTCTAGAGAGACCACAAGCATGACCAGAAATCTAACCCACTCTAATCCAATTTTCTGCATTTTTTGTAAAAGTGACAAGAAAACATGAGAAATGTTCAATATTTAAAGCCACAACAATATGCCTTTTTACTTTGTGAACAAGACTTGAAATGCTTCCACAGATCTGATGATAGACACTTGAACGCTCTGAAATTAGTTGTGCCACATTACTCACTTGAAAATACATCCATAAAAGCATGAAGTTAACAACTGGGCTGTTGTACTGCAGAAACTAACTTCCACATGTTAAAATGAAAGACTGAAAACAACCCACAAGTACACACAAAAAATAGGAGGAAAACTGGCACTTATTTTGTTCTTCTCTTCTGTAAAATGAAGACTACTAAACTGCACTACCAACTATTAACAACCACAAAATGATCCAACTTGCCTCTTGCAGTAATTAACAGTGCATTTGTTGGGATAAAACCTGCACCCATTCACAGCTGTGGACTGTGACACCTCAACAAGAACACAGATGTAAGTCACTAGAAGTCAGGTTCTACTACTTTGTCCTGTACGAGTAACAGAGGAAGAAGAGAACATGAGGCTTTGTGGCAAGTAATGATGTTCCTAAAGCTTCCAACAAAAATCTAAAATCTCAGCAGCTCTAGTCCAAACATCATCAAAATCATACTGGTTTAGGAGAGGGGATGTGTTGGGAATTTTTTTTTTTTAATGGAATTTAATGAACAGAAGTCAGAGAGTATTTTCTTTTTTTCTTTTTTTTGTTTGTTTGTTTGTTTTGTTTTGTTTTTAGGTCATGAATTTCTAAATAAAATTCAAAACAGAATTATAAAAATCATAAAGAATATTCTGCATTTGTGTTCATAAAGCCATAGGTACCACACAAGAAGACAGATATAATTACTTTCAAATTAAACAGCATGCCTATTAACACCCGGTAGTATCTCCTGTTACACAGGCAAAGTATCTTCTGATTAAGGGATGTGAACTATGACTGTATGCAAAATGCTTACTTCAAATAAGAATTTTTTGAAAACAGTATAAAGAGAACAAAGTGTTATCCTAACGGAGAGCAGTTGGCATTCAGTATCTACGTTGACTATCCATACTTCTGATGCATAGTTAGGCTCATATGGCACTAAGAATTACAGAGTTTAGACCACAGTACCCACAGAATCCAAAATCTCAGTTTACTCCTCTGAAGACAGTATTGGGCATTTGCACTCCAGCGCAGCTCACAAAGACACCAGGCTTTTGTAGTAAAAGCAATTGTGTTATGTCAGACAACGACAGCGAGTTCCTCCTCAGTCTCCTGAAAAAACTTATTTTTATATAAATACTATTTATATTATATAACTACATAGATGAGAGTATTTTTGGATAAAATCACAGCTCATCAATACATGAATGTTAGTTTAATTATTAAGAAGGACCTCTATGAAACTCTGCAGGAAGCCACCAGCAGATAAATGAGCGGGTGATAATTTGCTGAATTCATGCTAAGCCATACCTTACTTTTATACTGTTAATTCGAGATTTAAAAAGCAGTAAAAAATAAACCACTGTTGCTGACTTGATAAATAAACAGTGCTTTCAAGACACAGTAGAAGTCACGGGTAATAAGCTTTCATGCCTTCATAACTGTTTAATTGGGAGCTCTGGAAAAACCGGAATCAGCCTTTATCACAGACAAGACCTTAATTGTTTTCCTTTATACCTTGTTTCACAGGTTAGGAATATGGACCCTCTGCATTCTGTGAAGGTCCCCAGACACATATAAAGATTTCTCAGCACTAGCAGCTGTCAGTTGTTTAGTCATAAGGAGCTTCTTCACTGTAAACATCATGTCACCTAGAAATAATGCCTAAATAAACTGTATCCTGTACAGTAGAATAAAAGAAGCTTAAACTATTATTTGACTCAAAACTGGTGTTTACGTTCTGAATCATATTGCTCCTAACAGGTTTCAGAAATATCAGAGACACCAGCCATTAACTCTTCACTTCTCATCTTACTAGGAGGAAAATCAGAACGAGAAATTCATTTACCACAGAAAGAAGAGCTTATTAGAAATCTCAAACCCTCATAAATGCAACAAAATTAAAATAATTTGAACTCCACAATTTTGATAAAAAGCCCTTATATTATAAACAAGTGTGAAGGAAACCAGATTAAGTGCTTTGAGATGGTATGCTTCCTGTGAAACAAAAATAACTGCTTTCTTTCATTCACCACTTGCATTCATTTTACAAAGAGATCTGTATATTTATTGTTGGGATAATATTTATTTATTTATTTGACAGAATTATAAATAGCTTTCAGCTTTTCATTTTTAATCCTCACAAAATAATTAGTTATTTTCACACCCAGCCAGTTGTGGTATTATAAATGGAACAGTTGGCACCAATTCCAATTATTATTGGTCCTGAACTTTGCTGCAGATGAAATATACACCCTTAATATAGGATTCCTCCTATCTACCAATGACTATAATTTATAGACTGAATATACAGTTGTGAATGCAGAAGCTGGGCACATTCTGGCCTTTCTGGCATGTACAGCAGTTTCACTGGCAACAGTCAATAGTCTGCCATAGTGCTGGAGTTGACATTACAGCAGATCCACCAGTTCCACAGCTGGAATTTATTGGTCTTACCAGGATTTCTGCAAAACTATACAAGGAAGAAATACGGCCTCCTTCTGTGCATTTCTTTTCCTTTTCTACATGCACAGAACATACTTCTCATTCTCTTTGCACTATTTGCTATACTCCCAAGTGCCATGTCACCACTGCGGCCTTTTGTACTTGGGTGGCTGTGCTGGCAGTTGCATGCTGATCCCAGAATTCTCCTACCAGGGAAACACAGCTCTCCTTGGTTACTTCAACTTGTTTCTCTACTTTATTTTTCATCTAAATTTCTGCCTGTCCCAGTGTTTTAGAATTCTAGCTCCTGTTTTTTTGTTTGTTTGTTTTTAATTTGTATTTAGATGACCTGTTCTCGCCTTAGCTTTAGAAGATCAATAAGTACCATTTCTTTTTGCACATAGGAATTCAATCCCACACCTTTGCTCCATGTCAGACACCTTTGTGTCAGCCTGCCCCTCTGCTGCCATCTGTCATGTGGCAACACAACGTAATGGAACATAGGTGGAAAGATTCAAACCCGGCTGCCATGCCACCAACATCTGCATCTGTGGACCAGCATAATAAAATAGGAGGCATTACCTTCAGAGCAGCCCTCGTATAAGCATATTTAAATATATGTAAATGTCTAGTACGGTCACATTTCAGTAACACTTTAAAGCTGTTCGTAACAGCTCTGACCACTCACAACAATCTACATTTTAAAGAGAACAGTGGAACGATGGCACTGTTGGACTCAGCCACCTCTGACTGCACTGCCAGCAATGCAAAGCAGCTCAGCTGAATGTTCCCTGATGCATTTCAGGTATGCACAGGAGTGTCACACTATCACATGAAGGACCCTGCCCTTCCCCACCGGTTTGGCCAGCAGTCCTGGAGGCATTGTCACCTCACAGCAGATTGTGCCAGTAATCACTTCCATCAACTCACATTATTATGTTTCTGATACATTCCCTTTTAATAACAACTTATGCTGATCACTCTGCTTTTGGCAGAGTTAACAAACAGATACTGATCTTGCCTCTTCTGTCACACTGGATCAACACGGTTTCCTATTTGGAACTGAAAGGTCACCAGAGGAGGGGTGTTTGTCACAGGCTGTTGCCTAATTAGCCCAAGAGCCCAAAAGTCCTGATACAGCACACATCAGACAACAGTAATTGCATCCGAGGTAGATAAAACAAGATGCTGCATTCATGTTCCTTCTCTGTTTATTTTTATCCTTCCAAAGCACCGAGGTCGATAAGTGTTTGACAAACACATAAAATCTCTGTTATTTTAACAGTACACAAAAGACACTGTGTTACTGCACTGTTCTTCTGGCTGCTGTGCTTACCCTGTTGCTTCTTCCAGGAGCTATGTAACCAGGTCTATCAATACTCAGCTATTCTACCCAAGAACTAGTTTTAATAACAAACATTTTACTGCTGAGCCTTTCCCCATTCTTTCCATATTAAATTTCCTGAGCATGAAACCAAAACCTCATTGAGGCCGTAATGTCAGCAGAGAACACACTAAGTATTTACCTAGAGTCGGACCAAGAAGAGAGTTACTGTGCAGCTTGTGTTATCTGACTATTTTTAACACACGCGTCATTTTACTTCATAAGTGCCTTTCCTTGCTTCACAAGTGCCTTGCAGATCAGGTGAAATGATAAATTCACGTCTCACTGATAAAGGTCAAGTATACCCAGGTATAATCGGATGCCTTTTATTTACTTATTTATTTTGATTTCTTACTTGGCAGACTGCAATTATGGAATTCTTTGAGTTTAATGAAGATTAGATTGGTTCGTACATGAATCCTACATTAGGAATAATTAGGACCACTTTAAACCCACCGACCATTTGCAAAGCAGGATTTTGGGCTAGATCGTGTTTCCTTTTCAACTCTACAGGTGTTAAAGGCAGTTTTTAATCCTTCTTGTACAAAGGAAGACAGAATAGGCAGAGGCAGCATTGAAGGCTAGCGATGGACATATCACTTCTACCTGCTAGCAGTATACCTTCAGGAGAGAAAGTATGCTCCCAATTTTTTTTTTTTTCCTATTATATGAATAGTGACAGAAATATCATGATTACAGAACTGTTGCACATCTGCCTGTGGCCTTTCAGTTGCTGACTTATCTGAAATGAATTGTTTTCTTAATTACTGGTGTGATAGAGCACATCAGCTTAGCTGGCCAATTGCTTCAGATGGCTTAAGCTACCTTGACAGACCCGGGATCCATCACCAATTTATCCATCACTCTCAGAACGATGAACCTCTGATTCAGCTAAGCATTTTAAAACTTCCAAGTACCTCTATTTAAATTTCAGATTTGTGGTTCTCAAAGGCATCTTGTTGCTCTGTTTCCTTCTTTGTCATCTCTGTAATTGGAAAACTGTCCTTGATTTAAATTCCACAACTTTCCTTTGCCAAGGAAATCAAACACAGCGAAGGGTTTTTTCTTTGGTTGACCTTTTATTTTTTTTTCCATTGTGAATTGGGCAAACAAAGCACGTGGATTTGTAATCAAGGAGCAAAGTATCTGCCTCATAGGGGGAAGAATCCTCAACCCAAATCAATGAGCATCTCAAAAGTTTACAGGAGATCTCTGATCTGGAAAGCCAAAAGAGAAGTCCACAGCTAGATAATGGGAAGTGTGCAATACCAAACAACTGTGTTCCTGTAAATCATTTTAGGGATAACTTTAACACAAAACGACAACAACAATAATAATAATAATAAATAAATAAAAATATTTTAAGTCTAAAATATGTTGGGAAAATATATTTAGAAAAAGTTTTTAAGTGAAGCTACTTTTAAAATAAAATGCAGGCTAACATGCATGGCCGTTATGTACACCCTCAGTAACTCACCCAAGTCAATCCTGGGTACACACGTTGCGCACTGAGCGCGTAAATGAGAATTTCCACACATGGTTTTGCAGGGTGGAGCTCCTTTGTCAGCACTGCAGTTCACATGCCCTTCACCTCGTAGAACTGTCTTGATTACCATCACATCTGAACACAATTAGGGAAAACTGACCACAGAAGGAAGGTAGTAGGAAACTTGTGAGCACGGAGCTGACGCAGTGACCATCAGTCACATGCCCTTCTATAGTTAATACTGAAATGAGAAAAAACATGTTTTGTTTCCAGTCTACCTAACATTGTGTTTTTTCATCTTTGACCTATTTAAAACTTCTTTCCCTCTTTGCAGTTCCACTGCAGGCACAGTACTGTACACAGCAAATGGGTACTAATGTTGAAAATGGATTTCCATTGCAAGCTAGTGTCACCGCTATTCTTTTATCACTTCTTTTCTCAGCAAATTGTCCTTTTTTTTGGAGAGGGGAAAGGACACTATGGAAATCTACTTTTATAAACATCCAAAACCTTCAAAATTAACAGCGAGACTCTTGTGGTCACTGTATACTCCGGCCTTAAGAACAGATGTGGCACTGTTGGGTTTTGGTATTAAATGTTGTCTCGCTTATTTTCGTGCAAAGAACTATTTATTGGCTTAACACAGAACATAGCCAACTTTTGTAAGTTTCATATATTACACTTATTTCAAAATGCTTGCCATTATTAATCCTTTTTATATTGTTAATATAAAGATTCTGCTTCAAAACCTCAAAAACTGAGCAAGTTTATTTTTTTCTCTCCTTTTTGCATTGCATGCACTGCACTGATGAACCAGCCTCAGCAAGCATTTAACAGATTAGACACTTGAACATGGTTTCAGGCAATGCTCTCTCATGTTTCTGCGTATTGCCTGATAAACACTTCAAAGTAAACCGCTCATAAATATGAAATGAAAAGCCGAGAAGTCGTTATGCACAGCTTTGAGATACAAATCTCTTTATTCCCCTCTGAAGTGGAGTTTGATTGACATAATGAGTCATAGATCCTGTCCAGGGACACACTGCCTTATCCCCTTTTCCTCGGGAGACGGGAGTCTTTAAAGAAATCCACTTCAGAACTTTCTGATTGACAGCTACTAAAAAAGTCGAATACCACACAAATTTACTGTTTTGTATTAATACCTACTTTAACAGCTATGACATATGTCAAAGATTGATTCCAAATCCACCAACGAGCCCTAACATCTAAAACTTTCTAAGGAGGCCAAGGCTGAGATGCACTGTCGCACCATTTCCCCATTCCCACCCAACCCACAACAGCTACTGCAGAGCAGTTTGTGATGAAGGGTTCAAAACCAACCCACACAGCTTGAAGGCACCATTGGATGCCTCATCTTTGGGTAGGGCAGGAGGAGCACAGGGATGCTGCCACCTAGAGAGGCCAGCCAGGTAGAGACCCTCCTTAGAAAGAGCATTTTCCAGTACAGACCACAAAACCATCTCCTGCTGTGCTATGGAGGTAAGACTTTCAGGTGAGAATTAAGAGTTAATATCTAGCTTGAAAAACCTACAAAATGCTCATTTAGGCACTGGTGTTAATAAATGATACCCACTTGAAAAAGAGAACAAATGCAGCATGTGTAATTGTCTGCCACTACTATTCCCCCAAAAGCCTCACATTGAGCTACCCAGTGAAACTGCTCATCAGTAGTGCCATAAACAAAATTACGGCGTAATAAATTGCTACACTACAACATTACATTCACAACCTGTCTTTGTAGTACTTGTGGAGGTTTCTCAAAGGAATCCAATAAATTTTGGTCTAAACAGAGATGCAACTGCTGGCTCTTTATTTGCTAGCCAAACTGGATGCATTCAATTACACGTTTTTACTGGCTTCTGTCAGTTGCTGCTGTATGCAAGAACCATACATAAAGTGTGTAAATTCCACCACTCACAAGTGCATGTCCATTTCTTGATGGTAGTGCTATTCTTACCCTCAGAATCAAAGAAGACCCCAGTTTTGAAGAGATCCATAAGGATCCCTGAATCCAGCTCCTGGCACGATGCACCCAAACTCTGAGTTCAGCACTCCCTGAACTCCAGCAGCCTGGGGCTGAGCCTGGGGAGTCTGTTCCAGGCACAGCCTGACCCACCCGACACAGCTCTGTCCATTTAATATTAGATAAGTCATAAAATTAATAATACAGACATCATTAAGACTTTGAAAAGTAACTATAAAAATAACCGTAAAAAACAACGAAGTGATTAACATTGGATATGAAATGACCTCATATTACAGGTAAATAGTGAAACATTCAAGCCCGGTTTCATTCCAGAACACTGACGAGGAGATCTGATGTTTAGGATGATGAAAAAGCAACAGCATCACTGCGTTTCCACGCAGAACACTGCTGTCTCTTCAATGACAGAGACTGACAAGGCATTTTCTTTTCCTCCTGAAACATTTATTGTTATAAACCTTTTAAAATTGTTTGTTGTTTGCAAATTTCAAATACGTTTTGATCCTGCTAACCGTATTGACAGACATTCCTCTACTGTAAATCACGAACTAACTGAATGAATTAAGAAGTATATACTGTGAGCACTGTTCTTTCTCAGCTGTATGTGATCATTCACGTCTCAAAAGTCCAAAGCCTGCACAGTCTTTCCTAACCACTAGCACGTAATGCATACATGCATCTAAACATAAATGCATGAATTGCACCAAATATTGTACAAAATGAGAAAGTATTAAAAAAAGTAAAAAACTACATCAGAGTTATGACTGGAAACAGTCCGATTTTGCAGTTGTTGGTAATGCATGGCTCTTGCTATGTAAATTAAAAATCTTTGGCCCCAATTGCAACTGCTGGTAACTATTTTGAATACTTGTGAGGAATCATTAGCATGCGTGCAACTAAGGAATTATGGGAAAGCTTCTTGGCACATATCTGAAAAAACCATGGTGTACACGTATTAATTCTAACACATGTATTATTCCAGTGTACTGTTGATAGATCACCACACTGAAAGGCAAATGAGGCTTGTGAAATATTCTGAATTACTTAAAGTCCTCACAAGTTCTTCTGCAGCACTGATGAGCCATGCGCAACATAACTAATATTAGATGTGTGAATGAAATTAATAATTCAAGGAAAACTAGACACTAAAATAAACCATCCTCTTCAATGAAAACTACATTAGAAACATAGTTCTTCCTGTAAACTGATGTTACATGAGGAGACTATTACTCTATTACTGAGTTTTCATTAATTAAAAGGTGTGAAATATTTTGACAGGGCTTCAAGCAGCATTAGGTATTCCAGCTAGGTCCAGAAAGCACAGCTGTCAGTCATACCCTTGGCTCTGTCAGTCACTTCGGCATGCAGAAACCAAGCTGTCTCCAGGATAAGTGCTCCTCAGAGATCTGCAGTTGCTGCTTGACCTACAGCTCAAAAGCAAAAAGCTTCGCTCACTACAACTATTAGCCCTTTGACTTCACTCATTCACTAGCCAATATAAATACAACGCTGAAGTGAGTGATTAATTCCATTTCTTTACAGAGAGTGCCAAGTTCTTGAAGCCTCTAGTATGCCTCTCTGTGGAGGTTCCAAACATTCATTCAATTAGATATTACTTTTAGAATTGCAGGAAGAAAAGTTGTTAATAGACAGTATCACAGAATTGCAGGGGGTGGAAAGGACCTCAAGAGATCATTGAGTCCAAACCCCCCTGCTAAAGCAGGTTCCCTGCATTAGGTTGCACAGGTAGGCATCCAGATGGGTCTTGAATATCTCCACAAAAGGAGACTCCACAACCTCACTGGGCAACCTATTCCGGTGCTCTGCCACCCTTACCACAAAGAAATTCTTCCACATATTTGTATGGAACTTCCTACGTTCAAGTTTCAGGTCACTTTGCTATGCACCACCGAGAAGAGCCTGGTTTCATCCATTTGCCTCCCACCTCTCTTTAGGGATTTATAAGCCTTAATCAGATCCACCCTTAGCCTTCTTTTCCCCAGGCTGGACAGACTCAGGTTACTTAAACCTTCCTCATACAGGAGATGCTCTACGCCCTTTATCATGTTTCTGGTCCACACCTCTTAACTACTGGTATCTCTGTGCTGGAAGCCTGTTCAACATTATCTGTTCAATTTTTGTCTATGTCTTACAGACATGACATCGTACGGCCTCGAGAAATGAATGGTATGTCTATATGGTGAAGGTTGTCTTCTTCAAATGAGTGCACAGCTTTGAGAGGGATACACACGGAGTGGCAAGCCAGATCAGGCAGATCAACCCTAGTGATGAGATGACCAACGTTGCAACCAGATCACCCTTACATTCAGTCAACAGCTTAAACAATTGCTCAGCAATTGGGGACAAAATGGGACAAAACTTCCATTGAAGACTACAGGAGTTCAACGATTTAAAAGGGGGGAATTATCCCCAGAACCCTTATGAACTTATGAATTTGTGACTTTCCCTCCTGTAATGCAGGAAACAAACAAACATTTAAAATTACGTAAGTTATCAATGTAAAAAAACAACTCAGAAAGCATTCTGACTTAAAAATCTGGGAAGTTGAGAGTCCATGGCTTAAAAATGAAAATTTCCCCTTCTTTCTCCCATATTTATGATACATATTGGCATCTTCTGATCCATATAAGGCACAGATGTGTTATGTATGGCACTAGGTTGAAAATTTTTAACAATGCAAGTGTCCAGATTAAAAGAGGAAATTCCATTCCAATGATATTGATTTTTTTCACAGACAGAGAATATATATGGACAGTTTTGATTCTGCCATGCTAGGTGTTTTGAATTAGGCTTATGTTAATCAAACAAGTTGAACCTTAGCTGGGTTTGATGGGTAAAACAAACCCACAACATATTTTATAAGCAACTTATAGGAACTTTTCTCCATGCTTAAACCTCATACAATGGGAAGAAAAGAAAGGATAGTTTTTAATGCATTATATAGTCAATTCTAATTTTACATATTGGAACAGTTATGCCTATAAGAGACAGAACGTATCTACCCACTCATTCATACGGTCTGCCCTAAGCTTCACCCGTTTTCAAGGAAAGACAAGCAAACAAACATCACAGTAATCAAAGAATCCACCAAACTGCAAAATGTACATTCACTTTTGAAACTGTTGGTAACACAGGGAGTTGCTCTCAAGTGTACGGAGAACAGCTGCAGCTTAATTTAGAGAAAAGACCACGAATAGTTTCAAGTCTGCAATTTGAAATATGCTTACAGAGAAATTTTCTCATTTATTGCATTACCTAAATTAGCTAAAAATTTCTAACAAACAGCTAAACAATCAACAATTATGCATCTCTGAGCTTAGCTGAAAGCTAGCATTAAATTGTTAGAATATAGTCCTGAAGTCAGACTACTAGAAGAGAAAGTACATAACTGTAAGCACATCTCTGGTTACCATTTTTAACTTACTATTTAACTGTTTTTTAACTAATTATTTTCCTAATTATTTCTGGTTAAAATCACTTAATTGTATGGCACGTTCTGCGCAGTTAAGTCTGCACGATGATCTACAATAACTTGAGCTCAAGACAGCTTAAAGGAGCTTCAGCGATGGAAAACATGATCCTTTCAACACAGTATGCATTGCACAATGCCCTCTGAGAGGATTCAGGATTAAAAGGCTATAGTTACTACCATTATCATTATTATTAATGAAAAATACACATGTAAAATTAGGTTTTGAACACAATGTTTTATAGTCCCTATTTGTCTCTGTGGACGTACGCAATAATGGCTTTAACAGACCTTTACCACTCACTGACTAATTAATCTTTACACTCAGGACCCAGCACCGAGTTTTATTCAGTAAGGAGCAGAAAATAGCATCTGTGGATTGGGCTTGCAAGGTCCACTGCATGAATAAATTGACAGGCTACAGGAAGAGTCAGCATTAAACAGCTCCTCTCCTCCGCTCAGTACTCCTCTAACAGCCCTCACCAGCCACTGAAGCTTTGCTTTGCAAACTTCCTATACACAATTTATTTTTATTTCCTAAAGCGACTCCATTCAACCTTACAGAGACTCAGTCTTCCAAACACAATGACAATCATAGAAAAAAAAATTACAGGGACCAGATATCATTTTAAAATATAACTGCAGTTCCAACACAACCAAAGCATGCACCCACAGATTCAGTTTTCCCATGGAGAGCACAAATGAACCATACAAATAAACAGACCCCAGCAATTCATTAGAAAAACCTCTAGGCTTCCATTTCAAACCCAAACATGCTCTAAATATGGAAAAGCACAGGGAAAATATTCTGCAAAAAGAATGGAGAAAGTGAATATGCAGCTCATAATTTCTTAATAGAATAAGCACAATCTTTACTCCTGCTAAAATAATTTTAAAGATATTGTAAAAGGACAAGGATACAGAGGAAAATTCCCCTCATCTCACTTGCATGATACAGTTATGGACCATACAGCTTACCTGCAGTATTACTGCCTTACTTTTAGCTATATAAAGCCAGACAACCAGAACAACAGCATCTTCAGTTGCAAGAAAAAAAAAGAAGTGTTAAGTGTTTATGAGTCAAGTTTCACTGTTGGAGATTTAACAAGATGAAATTATCAAGGATTTTAATCGTCTTTTCTAATATGACTAAAGGGGAAATTCCAGCAATGCTGTGAAACTCAGGAACATACGTTTTACTCCATTAAGCTAATTTTAAGAAAAGCAAACTATTTATTTTATAAATAAAATTATATTAGGAAACTGGCCTTGTGAAATGCAGAACAACGAGCAGTACAATGACAATACAGCACCCATTTTGAGAGTCAAAAAATCACTCCTTGCACTGCTGTTTTATCCAAGAACATGACAATTTTGAAACAGAATATTTCTTACAAGAAAATACTTATTTTCCACATTCCTACAGTAAGAGATTTGCCAGATTAGATTTTACTCCTTTGAAGCTGCTGGCCACTTGCTTAATGAGTATACTTTCCATAGCAAAGAGTTACAAATGGAGGTCCAGTAGCAGGGCTGAAGTCTGCACTAGCTAAAGGCTGGACAGACCCGAGTGAAAACACGTCTACTCCTTCATCTCTGCCTATTTTCATTACTCCCCTTGTTTTTCCTCACTCATTGAAGCACATTTTCAGTCTCCCTTCATAAATTCCACAAAACCTTCCCTTACCAATGAGCCACACTCTGCTCTCAAGCAACCTCTGATTTCTCAGCCAGGAAAAGGAAGGTGAATAAACCAGGAGACAAAACCCTCTTCTCTGCAATTGCTTTATCAATGACTGCTGTTTCTATCTGCCCAAATACTTTCCGATAATAAAAACAGAAGACTAGCAATGCTTCATGCACTGGAATATATGACAGACTTCAAAATTTAATCAGAGTTTATGGGGATTCAACCCCATGAATTACACATACCAAAAAAAAAAAAAAAAGCCTAAGTCCTTACTGTTTGATCCAAATCCCATTTATGTATGGCAGTATCTGCTGTGCTAAGAGATACTGACAGTAAACACTCCAGTTGAATTTTCAAGCTTGTGAAGCTGGCAGCTGTCTCTCTTCCCATGTACCTGCAATCCTCACAATTGGGGGAGGAAAGTTAGAAAACACTGCATAAATCTTTGCTCTATTTTTTGTTTTTTGGGGTTTTTTTTTTTGGAATTAGAATAAACCCCGACATAAAAAAAAAAAAAAAAAAATCTAATAGATTACATCTATCTGTCATTAACCATTCCAAGGTTGAAATTAGGCTGGCTTGTTAATTGGCAACACACTACTGCTTAGGTTTTAAAAGCAGAATGGTATAGAAAAGGCTATTTTTTGAACAGCTATATCATATTCATCACTAGCACTTTTGCATTCCTCGCCCTGCTCATAACTGTAAATGGAAGAAAAAATGCAATTCTGGCATAAGAAAGTCTAGAAAGGCAGATGAGTAATTACAGACTGTTGGCCCAGTTCATCAGAAAACACAAATATTAATCCACAACACACCACTTTTATACGACTTGGTAGGTACGGTTCAAGATAGAAAAGAAAGGGAGTTCAAGATTAAAATAGAAACATCTTCTGCAACTCCTACTGCCATAGCCTTATCTTCACCATGATGCAGTTTCATGGCTAGGAAAGAAAAGGCTAATGGCTTCTGTGAATTGAAAACCATAGTACACACAAGTCAGAAGTAATGGAGGACTATATCCAGACAGTAGCACATGTGCCTAGATTCTTTTTACTTCATTTAGAAAGAATTGAAAAGAGACAGTGACCCTGAAACATAAATTTGTTAATGACACCTCCAAACTGGAATGGTAACAAGCTTTTTTTCAGACTAAAAGAGAAACTAATGGTAAATTACAATGTAGAGGGCATGACAGAGGACTCTGAATCAGCTTTCCTGTTTTGCTACATCTGTTATGAATAGAAAAAGAATTTATCCTCAAATGTCTAATAAAATAGGCCAGATCATTTGTTCTACACTGTTCTGTGTCATTGAAGTATTTATTTATATTCAGCGTTTAGTTTTATTCAGAACATATCCCATTATTATTTGGAAACTTCTGAACAAAATATTCACCCCTCCCATCCTGTGATAGCAGTTTGGGAGCTGAATTATCACGTACAGTGCTGTCTTTGACACAGGAATGGGAGCTTCCTTCACTGGGACACTGCTCCCTTAAAATGACAGATAGACAAAGCCTTTAAAAAACTGTTTGTCCTCTTTAAATGCATCTGGGCAAGAATTTTAACTGTACAAACTCAGAAACATTAAGAAAAAAATCTGAAGACTAAACTAATAAAAATAGCTATATGAACTCTGATTTTCAGAAATGTAATAGTTTTATTTCAATGTAATGGTTTCCAAAAACCAATTAACAAAACTGAATTGAGTGACTAAAATTCCAAATAAGCAAATTAAAGCATTTTAACTACTATTTTTAAACCACTATAATGATTTTTCTTCCCTTTGTGTCTTCATTTAGATACACAGTTTAGAGCTTAATTTTCTTGGAGGCGCTGATAATTACAAGCATTGTCTCTACGTACGCTGTGATTTCTATGAACACATTATTAAATTACTTAGATTATACATGCATGCATTTGTTTTGTTTAACCATGCACATTTAAAGTTACCTGCAATTGAAAATACATCTTGCATGTATTTTTTCTAAAGTTCCATGATTCCTAAGGAGTTTACTTTGCATTTTATTGTTACCTTAGGCAAATTCATATTTCCTTGCCTTCTGAAAATGAACAGGTGAAAAAATGAGGTCCTATTCACCATGGACAGTTGAGTCTGGCCAGCCACACATGTAATCTTAAATATATAGTTAGCATTGCCAACATTTAATATACGTCATACTTTGCAAATATATTGAAGTATCACACATCAGGAGCATTGTGGAAGGCACTCATGCCCTCCACATCACAGACAGAAAAACAGCTCTTAAATGAGTGGTATTTTGGAGGCAAATACCACACAGTGTACCTGACTTTTTTCTTCCCTCATGATGCAAGGGCATCCATGCTCAGTTCAGGGGTACATTTGCCTGCTTTATCTTCCAATGGAAAGCTTATTTCTCATCTCCTAACACCATGGGACAGAGTAAGTAAGAGAGACTTACTGTCATGAAGACCGTGGTAAATTTTCTTTAAACAAAAAAACAACCCAGGAAAAGCTTCCTACCTCTGGAAAAGATGGTCCATAGTGAATTCTAAGTTTAACCAGCAAGGTAAAAAATGTTCTCAAAACACGCAACACGCACAGTGAAATAGTGTTTTTATTTATACCACAGTGACAAAAATCATTCTGATTCAAATTAAATACCATGATTGACATCTGAAGCCCTACTGCTGCTTATAGCTTAAGAACTAAACTCCTTCAAAAATGCTGGCAAACATTATCTCTTCCTTTAATTTTCATTTCCTCTAATTTTACTTTTCATCCCTAAATTGGGAGTCTTCATCCATTCGCCATGACTGTGTCTCTTAAAGTTTACCTTGCTCATTTCTTGGGGTATTTTTTCTCCTTCCTCCAATCTAGCAATGTCAGATTTCTTTATTAAATAAATTGTATTAATAAAGCTGTCAGAATGCTTGAACATGAGTAACTTCTATGTTAATAAAACCTACTAAAAGCACATGTTTGACTTCACCTTTTTAAATTCTATTTTGTAACAACAAATAAAGAACTCTAAACCTTATTTCTAAATGATTATTATATTTCTGTGATGGATATAGGCAGTACGTATTTACTAGCAACACCAGAAAATTAGATGAAGGTGACACACGGAATTAACTGAAGTAAAACTCTCCCTTGTGGTGGATGGCTTAAAGCTTTACTTGTCAGAAGAGTTTGCTTAGAAGCAAGATAATTTTTGATTAGTTAAGAATCCATCCTACAATAATACATATATATATATATATGGAATAAAAAAAAAAACAACAGTGCAAATACTATCAAATGTAAATAAAAATGGACTACTAATCCAAGTACAAACACAATATTTTTTTCTTTCTTCTGCTCAAAATCTTATTCAGCCCCCTAAGCAATTCATTTCATCTTTCTCTCGTGAACTTTGTCTGCAAAATGGGAATGAAACCAACATAATTATCCCAAAGGTATAATTTGAGCATTAGAGTAAGACAAAAAAAAACAACAGAATCCAAACATCTCATAATTATTTAAATAGCATTTGGTACATCAGGGTGAGATATATATAATATCAGCTTTTAGTCTCTTCAGGAAAACGAAAACTATGAATTACTTAAAAGACGTGTTCTTCACTCTTAAGTATTTAACTGAGTCTTTATCTTTTCCCATGTTGTATCATTTTCAGCAACATAAAAGATGAAGTAATCACATTTCAGGCTTTTATCTTAGACTTTACATCCTGGGGTAACTTTCCTCATTTACCACCTTTGACTGCAAATTAACATGCATATCAAGACAAGTTCATTATTATCTAGAGGCTTATTAAAAAAAAAAAAAGAAGGAATTGCACCTCAAAGTGCCCTGCATTATCCACTGGTTTCTGAAATCAGTACTGGATAATTTTATAGTTCATAATGATTAGTCTGCTTTTCTTCCTTTCTAATCAAAAAGCTCCAAAAATAAAATTTGCATCTCGTGTAAATAAATGATCACTGTCAAAGAGTATGATCACATTTGTTTCCCAAAGGTAGGAATGCTGTCTAGATAAAATAAATATGACTATATAAATAAAACTAGGATATGATTGCATTTTAGTGCTTCTAAATACAGTACTCTGGGGAGCTGTAGTTGAAAAATGACTCTTAGCATGTAACAGTCCTAATTCAGAGTAAAATGACAGGCGTAACTTACAAATCTATTTAAAAAATCCATTATTAATATATTTCAAATGTTTGTGTGCAACATATGAGAATAATACATTACATTCTTCTGGAACAAATAAAACAAAGCTTAGCATATGATAGTCTTGCTGACAGAAAGTCAGCACAATGACAGTTGCTTTGTATGCAGCCCCTAATACATAGGAGGAAAATAAGCAATGTTCACGCACACTGCAAACAAGGTGGCCAAACAACCACAGAATTACTGTAAGCATTTATTAACAGTGTGATATTAAAAACTGAAAGCATTACAATGGATGCCTCATACAGTGATCTCATACATGCTGTAGATGTCAATTATCAAGAGTTTGAAAAAAGTGGGTGTTGAGGAGAGAAAGAAGGGTTATGTCTACCTTGTATACCTCCAGGCCCTGCAGCAGCAACGCACCTTGGGCTCAGATGTGGTCTCACTGAGTTCAGTCACAGACACAACAAAACACACAAAAAACTAGGAGGGAAAATTGATATTGAGAGCTATTCACAGTCCACAGAACCCTACACAAACCCTGACCACTGCCTGAGCTTAACGGTTGCACTGAATACTACACACTAACTTTGCATTAAGTGAACTGAGAGAGCTCACTATTTTCTCTGGTCATGTTATATTCATTCAAGTATGCACTGAAGCTAAGAAAAAAAGCTGTTTACCAAGCAGGACACTCTTCAACTCTTAGTATCTCATTACATTCATTTTTATTTTGCTTAGCATTAGATGAGAATTTATACTGTATTTTTAAATGCATTTGGAAATTTAAGTAATGAATAAAAAAAAAAAGATCTAAACTCTCTAAAGTGTCATGTTATCACATAAATCCTGTATTTCCTGATGAGAAAACACATTAAGAGTCTGAACTTTCTAAGTGGGTTGATAAATTCCAGTTACAAAATATTAGCTATAAAAATACATAGCAGTTCAACTACTGTTTTGTGATATTTTGCTTTACTTACGCCATTTTTGCTTTCCCAATCTTCAAATTATTTTTTAATGCAATTTTTTTTTTTCAAGCTTCCACTCTGATGTTCTGGGAGACAAAAAATTCTCCATTTAATATAAACATCACGGTCTTCTCACCTCTGTGTGGAATGTGTTTGAACTTCATCCAGCTACAAAAACAGAAACTCAGACTTCACATCGGTGCTCCCATCGTGGGCAACCTTAGCAGATCTACTTTTAAGTTCAGAGTATTTTAATTTACTGGTATTTCAGTGTGCAACTTATTAGCCAAGCACAATTAGCCATATCTATCTTCCAAAACAAATATGCAGTGACCAGGAAGGTGAAATCATTATAGCTCCTTCATAGTATTTTTATATTTTATTTGATGGCTCAAATATTCCGTGATACGCACTGTTTGTTGACAAAAACTGGAAAAACACATGGTGTGTGTGTAACACTTGATTATGTTCATCACTGGTACATTCCTCCTGAATTCCTATTTAATGATCTAGTTAGTTCACTGTTTAAAACGAAAGACTTTACTAAGTACTACTTGTTGGGCAGAACTGCCTTCCAAGACACCAGCAGCAGCACCATGACCCAGGCCAAGGCACCCTGCCACTCACAGCCACGAAACCACAAAACCACACTGCCTCGTGACCCTGTGTACGGAGCTCCTTGTGCCTCTCTCCTTCCTCAGCTAAGGATTTCAGGTTCCTGCCTCTCATGCTTACTGGAAAAGCCTGCTAAGTTAAAAAGCTATGTTCCAGCATGCAAATTATATATTTAACATACAGTTATTTTGCAGTCTTGCACAGTAGGTATTCAAAATGGATAGAGCTATATACAGCTTTTGTCCCTCAAGAGCTGATGCAGTATTTGTACTTGCAGCCTAAATATCTCTTAAAGAGGCTGAAAAAAAAAAACAAAAAAAAACCAAAAAAACAAGTAAAACTCAAACGTTAAGATAAAACTATTAACTGAGATAGAGAAAAGGAAAAGGCTAATAGTTATTAGAAATATACCCACTGACCAATGCCCGGCCAGTCTCCCAAGCAGCAAAAGTGAGCAAAAATGAACTCCTACTCTCTTCAAAACTCCTTACACATGATGTTGTATGGTAAGGAGTATCTCTCTAGCCAGTTCAAGTCAGCTGTACCGATCCTGTTCCCTCCAAGCTCCTTAGGCCCTTCTCTGTGAATGGCCTTAGCTCATCACAGCGCTGCTCAGCAGTGACTGTAAATATCAGTGTGTTATCAACATTGTTTTTCTTCTACAAGAAAAAACATAGCAGACACTCTGAAGGAAACAATTTTGTCCCAGCTGAAACTAAGCCACCACCCTGCTCATTTATTTATTTATTTTGCAAATTAACACATAAGCCAAATGACAATTTAATAGTGCTAGCAGCAAGATCATTTGGAAAAGCTCATTAGCTCTTCTTACACTGGACATTCACAAGCTGAAGAAAACAGGAAGGAAACGTGCATTCTCCCTTTTCACACTACGTCCCTTTAATTTTGCAAAGTCTGCTGAGAATGGGAGGGATATGACTGAACAGTGGGAGCTAGAAACAGTTCAGTCACATCACCTTCAGGTAAATAAAGGCAACCACATACATTTCAGCCATCCCTACGCCTTGATTTTATTAACTAGAAAAAAACAGAGGAAGAAGGACTACGCCATCACTGCCCTTAACCTTTTTGGGAGTGGTCTATGGAAATCTCTGGGTACACAGCCGCCCTCCTGCCCTTCTGACACTGCCAGGTGATGCTTCCTGGAAGCGTTCAAGGCCAAGTTGGAAGGAGCAGCTTGATCTAGTAGCTGGCAGCCCTGCCCACAGCAGAGGAGTTGGAACTCAACGATCTTTAAAATCTCTTCCAAACTAAGCCATTCTATGAAAATTTACCTTTCCTTTTCAACACTGAAGATACTGCCAGTTTGTTTAGCTTCACTAGTTGTTTTGGTGTTTTTTGTTTTTTTTTTTCCTCTGCTGGGATTTTAAAAGCCCCTATTTGCAAGTATCATTTTGCACCAGTTACATGTCCTTAAGGAAGGACATCTAGCAGAAGAAAATCATGAAGCTACTGTTGGATGAAGGGAAAAATGAAAGCACACAGAAGTATTGAAATATTTTGCCAAGAATCAAAAGATTCTTACAAAGAATTCCTTGAGAGAAAAAAGAATTAGAAAATTTGACAGACACTCTACCACCTGCATATCCAAAAATATCTACAGATTTCAGCAGAAACATAAGACTTCACACATAACAGGCTCCTTGACAGTAAGACAAGAAGCCACTTTGCACAAGTGCCCTCTCTCCTCTCATCAGCATTTCAGATTATGCTGTACGTTAATTTACAAGTTCAAGTCATCAGAAATTTAATACAGTCCATACAAAGATGTTTTTAATTGGAACACGAGGAAGTTAAATGATAAGGATACACATTTCGTCCTCCTGCATGACAAGGTCTGGTTCCTTGAGCTGCTCAAACTGCTAGCAGGTTTTTGTTTGTTTGTTTGCTTGGTTTCATGGCTTCCAAAGATCACATGCAGAATTAAACCTGAACATTCACTTCCTGAATCTGCTGACTACGGAAGAATGTCTTTTAATAGAAAGGCTGCAGGAGAGTAAAGTTTGTGGAGATATTTTAGATCAGCTTTTCCTTCTGCCTAGGAGGGTAAAGTGAGAAAGGCCTTCTAGATGTCACCCCTTTGTGGAGAATTTATCTTACGTGAGTAAACAATAAATAAGGTATTTATTTTAAAACACTACAGGTAAATTAGATAAACTAAACAACTGCCTTTATCAGGTATAAAGATAGCTCCCAATCAATAATATTGTTGTACTTAACATAGTTTTTAAGCATGACAAGTACAGTATTTTTATTAACTAAATAAAAAAAAAAACAACAACCATGAGATGCCTTTGCAGTGCAGTCATTTGAACTCCAGAGGCATATGCTTTAATTCCTAGTCTGAAAATCGCACTGTAAACATGTCCAAGGGCTTAGTTTATTCAATTGTTTGGTGGAAACATACTACGTATTTTGGTAACAGTACATTTTTTTTACATGCTACCGTAGTAAGTCACACAAAGAGGATTTAAGGCAATTTTTTCTCTGCTTGAGTTATATTTAATGCTTGCACACTGTTTGTGTGAAAACAATTATATGTGTCTGTCCCGTGCCTGACAAATATTGTTATTACTCTAATTTCTCAATTATTTGGGAGATAATGCAGTTTACAAAGAAAAAGAAGCAGAAAAAGAGTATCAACTTCATCTTCTTAAACTAAAGCTTAAACAATGAGGACACAAAAATAACTACGCTAGTGTAATTAAAGTATCTTTTAGAGTAGCAATCAAAACCACTATGTGTTAGGAAAAAAAAACCTCAGAGAAACAAATCTGAATTTAAATTAAATGCCCGTTCTCATAATCCACTACTACACAGCTGATCAGCTGAGCAAACTGATACTTTAGATTCAATAATTGTACCCGCATTATTAAATGATATTTGTGTATTTTAAAAAAATATCACAGCTGTGAAAATCACTTCTTAATTTTGGGTTTCCTTAATCTGACAAGTAATTCCATTTATTTTATGTAGCTCCTACACGTAGGCACTCTATCTTGACCTGCACATAATTGAGTTTTGTAATTTCTAGGTATGGTAAGAGGACAAGTTTTGTTATTTTAAGAAGTGGTAACATTTTCCTTAAACTGAGTACTAAGTTGCTCAGCAGTAAATGAGGCACTGGAGAGAAATTAGATAAATCCTATCCAATTCTGTTCCTCCTAACCGTAGAAATAGTGAGTAATCGTGTAGATTTAGTAACATAAATCTACTGATGTCCACAAAAAATACCACCTAGAGAACCTACTCTATGGGACAGATATACTTGGATTAAGGTATGACACCACTATGCCGTCCAAAAAATAAGGGAAGGAGATGGATTTAAGTTCAGATGAAGAACTCTGCCAGGCAGTAACAGCTTATAAGAGTTATAAAGTCAATGTAAAAACATAAAAAGCAAAGCTGACATATTTGACAGCCATAGAGCCTGCTTATTTTAAATACCCTCCCACTATAATCACTCTGATTTATACAAAATGAGAAAGCAGGTTCAAGAAATGCAGTATTACAAAACCTGCCTCAGTTTCTACGCTGTCGACCTCTCAAAGTTTCCCAACATGTGATGGAGCTTTCCCAGTTTCCCATCTTGGGAAATGCTTGTGAAAGAGAAAACAGTTTCAGTTCCCCCTCACCACACTGAGGCTTGGTGCAGTGCAAGAACACGCAAAACACAACACGACGTGTCGGCACAGAAGTCAGACATCTTCTTTACAGATCAATTCTCGACAACAAATGAAGCTATCTGTGCAATATTGGGCCTCAAATGCAAGCAGTTGCAGGGAGTGGATGAGAGCAGCCCTCATGGGGGCTGCAGTGACAGCAACAGGGCCCAGAGAATGGCATGGGGCTGTGCAAGAGCAGGGGCAGCAGGGGGTGAGGGGAAGGCTCTGCCCCAGAGAGTGGTGGACACGGCCCAAATGCTCAAGATGCATCTGGACAATGCACTCAGACATAGGATTTGGATTCTGGATGGCGCTGTGTGGAGACAGGAGTTGGACTCAAGGATCCGCGTGGGTCGCTCCCAACTCGGGATATTCTGTTATTCTATGAGAAGCTTCATTACAGTTTGTTAATAGTAAAACTAAACACAAAGGTTTATTTTACTTAGGAAATGGTCAAGAAATGGGCAAACAGATGAGAAATTGTTACACTAAGTCAACAAGAGAGAATCACATAAATGAAGTACTGAAGACATCTAAAACACAATCTGTTGTGTACACACCGATTTCAGAGAGCAAATAACATCTCATTTTTCTGTTCTGTGTCTGGTCAAATCTTCCACTTTCAAACTATCCTAAAGGCAAGTACACGTTTTTCAGTTCTCCTCCAAAACTAAATGATATATTTTCTAATCCCTCAAATTGACTGTTTTTTTCTTCAAATTAGAATGCTGCTAGATCTGTAGGCAGTCCTATAAACCACTTTAACCTTATTTTAATTTTTCATTACAGTTTATAACTCTTCATTATCTTTGGATAAGACATAGCATTACAACTGTGATCCATCATTTCTCATTTTATTAATAACTATAAACTCAGTGCTGGCTGTAGATATTGGTAATGTCCCTTTTTATTTTTATATTTGCATAAAAACAGAATCTTAGAAACACATCTAATTTAGCAAACCTAATATGAGTGCACACATTTAGTTGCTTATCTTCACACAAAAATTTCCTCACTGTCATGAGTAACAAATTTAGTACTTGTTAGAAATACTACAACAGATAATTGAATGTTGTAATGAAATTAAATGGAATGCTATGGAAAGATTTTTTTTTTTATAGTCTTGGAACTGAGTAAAATATCCTAAAATAATAATATTATATTGATAATACTTCAAACTGTCATCTTTAAAACACGGAACTCAAACAGAATTAAATTTAAAAATACACTTCAGAGAAACAGAACTCATGAAATTTGTCCTACACGATGGTCTTTTGTTAAGCTTCTGGTTTAAGTACCAAAATCTAAAATACAGATTCTTTTTTTTCCTACTCTTCCACTAATTTATGCTTTTAGGTGATTAATATACCTTTGAAGACAAACTGAAATGTGTTACTGTGCGGCTTTGCACTTAATATTTTATACAAGCAAATTTTAAGTTTGCTTTTTTCTAGCAGTAACCACAGAACTTGCTAATTTCCAAGTAAAAACAGATCCAGTGATATCCTCTTTCATATGTAATAAAGAAAAACAAACGGACAGTGGATATTTGTTTACTTTTTTTTTGTTTTTTTTTAACATTGGACACTTTAAAGTTGGTGGAACTGTCAATTAACAAATGAACAAACACCAGCTATAGCTTCTGAAAACATTCAATTTTAGCAAGGAAAACAGAGCTGACTAGCATCACAGAATACAACAGTAATTATATGTATACATACTGTGTCATAGAACACAACCATAAACAAGACAACACCATAAGCAAGGCAGTGCTGTCAGGAATACTGTCAAGTGTCGTATTCAATTTATAATATGCAGTTTTTGACCGAAGTTTAGAAAATAGCCTAGCTATTAACTATCATGTTTTCCTTGATGTTCCTTAATTCCTCTCCCCATTTTTTAGACCTCCTCAAATTCAGCTAAAATTAAATCTCTTATCTCCATTTTCAGCGCATTAAGATCTTATTTTTATATTTTCCTGCATGAGCTTTCTGTAACATTTTTGACAAGGTTCTATCACATACACATAAAAATATCTGAGACCAATTCCATATCATGTATAAGAAACAGCATTCCTCAGAAAGGTTTGTCTCCAACTAGTTTTAAAAGATATTTTTTGATTTTGAATTGAACAGGATGTAGGGATTGCCACCAGAGGATGAGTAGGAACCACAAACATCTTTAAGACAAATATTCTAAGGAAATGTAAGCAAGTAATTACAAATAAAACTGCTTACATTCATGCAACTTGTTTGGCAACAGCAGTATACCATAAGGAAAGCTGCTACAATTCATAACAGCATCTTGTAATAAAACAGCTTTATGCATCCCTCTCAAACTGTTTAGTGCTCAAATCTCATCAGATGGCTGAGTAAGCATTACACTTTGGGACAGTAAATCTCTGTTTCCAATATGGTCTACATTCACAGACATGTACTTTCGCATTCACTGTAAGATGCTTCCAGCTAAGCAGACACATAAAAAATAGCAATATATGAAAATATCTACATGTTATTTTGCCTAGTCACTTATCTAGACCAAAAAAACTTTAGGAACCTTGAAGGACCAACAGTTCATAACAATTCACTACTGTGAGAAATAGCTGATTTGATATCTGGATTTATAAACATGAAATTAATATGAAAGGGGCATCTTTATACATGACACCAACCACTATGCACACCTTTATCCACATAATCGAGGCATACATAGGATTGCTATGAAATATTGTGCTTGCTTTAGAGAAAAATAAAAAAATAGGAAAGAGCTTAGTGAAGAACAGCAAATCTGATTTCATGACCAAAGATGATACTATGATACCTGACAAGCAGATGTTTAAAAAGCTCTATCTATTCATATGTACAGATACACAGAGCTCATAGGAAAGAAGACGGACTCAACTGCAGCATCTAATTGAATCTGTAAGGAAAGAGCACTGGGTATTATGGATGTTCCAATAAAACAGAAAAAGACTGGCTAGCAACTGAAACATGTTTCTAAAATCAAATGAGAAGCAGGCATCTAATTTTAACATAGAGGAAGACTTCCCACAGAAACTGTACTGCAATGGAAACTGGATTTTCTGTCTATTGCTGTTTTCAGGACTCCTGAATGGACTTAATTTGAGGATTACTGGGATCAGTGTGGTAATAATCTTATGAAAAGTAATGAGTTACTAAATAAAGCTAGGTAACAAAGACCTGTTGGTCTTAAACTTTTTAAATCCAGAGAAAAATAACATGAAGAGAACAGATAAAACATGTTGGACCCTGCTTAACAAGATATACTTGCTTCTCATTTTATTTTCTCCTAATTTTGATTCCCTTTAATGAATTGGTCTTCAGCATTTTCAGCATTTTAACCCAATTCCAAAACACACAGGGTACTCTAAAAGAGAAACAAGTTTTCAGTGCTTGCTTTTTCCCCCTCCTTATGCTTTTCTTATCAAGTCCTTGTATGCATTTATGACCTATCATGGTTTTCCAATGGCTTCTAAAATAATCCTCCTGAGGTGTCAGGAGAACAAACAGGAATAATAAAATAAATATAAACATCGTAATCATCAAGCTAGACCAACTGGTGGTCCCCTGAGTCTAGAATTTAATCCCTGACAATAGTAATAGATCTTCACGCTGAGAAAAAATAACAATTACAAAGTAAACACCTAAAATCTATTCCCATTGCATTTGCTCTGGAAACTGACTTGTACATTAGAAAAGTGCTTAAACCATCTTCTACATGCTCCAAAAATATGTATTTGTCAATTTTTTTTCCTTATTCTTACCAAGTTGTTGGCCTAAAAACATCTGATATCAGGGAGTTTAACAGCAATAATCCAGAATAAGCATCATTTGTCAGTTTCAATGTTTATGATTTCCAGCTTACATAAACATTCCTTTCTTCATCCCTTGTGAGGAAGGATGAGGAAAACATAGGGTCTAATTTTTCTAAACTGGAAAACAGGCTTTAGAGGTGTTCCCAAATTTTCTGCAGCAAATAAAACAAAATAAAATAAAAATAATAATAATAAAAAATACTTGTGCAAATTCTGGTCTGAATAACTTGAAAAGACAAATTTTTTGGAATCAGCTTAGGATGTAGTGACAAAGATCCCCAACTCCCACCCAAATCAAGTCTAAAAGCTTTTTAAGCTTGGTAGTATGTGCAATTCCTTTCATCAGTTCAAGAACATTCAAAAACAATCAGTCTCTACACCAGCTTCTACCAGAAAAATGTGCCCTAAAATATATCTATGCTTAACTGCAGATCCTTCTGAAGACGAGAACCCTTAGAAGGTGGAAAATTTGCAGAAATTATGCAAATTAGCCATTTTTACTAGTAGGATGAATCAAGAAATGATACTGCTATGTATTTTCATTTAGAGTATCTTATTTTTAAAAGTTTTTTTTTTTAATCTTCTTGGAGTAAATTATTCCTTTTACAGTGGATTTAAATATGAGAAAGGGCATCTACATGAGTGTGCCTAAACACTGCTTTCAAGAGAGTCACTGTGCGTATGAATAAGAGTAGAAGGATTTAAAAGTTCAAAAGATATTACTTACAATATCCCAGGTCTTAGAAATCTATTGCGCATTTAAACAAAATGGTTATGAGAAAGAAGCATGCAAAGAATATTTTTTTCCAACATTCATAGGCATTAGTCTTACGGGGAGCACACCCTACTCTTCTACTTTGAAACAAAACATCTTGCTGCTTGATACAGATTTGCTAAGCGTAAAACATAGGAAGTGCTTCTCCCTTAAGTATTAAAATGCTTTTAAAAAGGGCTTTGAATGAAAATGGTTACTGAGACTGCTCAGATCAGACCTACAGCTTCTAAAATTTTACTTCATTCACAAAATGCACTAACTAAATTGATTGTCTTTTTATTTCTTTCTTTATATTAAGCACTACCACTTTTTACCTAGGTTACGTGATGTTCACTCAGTAACTGCAGTTTAAAAAATATAAATAAGTTGAAGGTAGTTTAACAGTTATCAGCTAATGAGGAGTCCAATGCTGTAATAGTAAAACAGCAAAAGCTCTTTTAGAAAGCCAAGTATTTAGATTTTCTAATCTTCTTAACTGTAAACAAATGCTGATTTTTAATAATGATCACTAGAGAAAAAATACCAAGAATAAAAAATTATTCCCAGAAACTGTGTGAGTATACAGAATATTATGTCTAATGTTACATTTAGCTGTTTGTTATTTATTCCAGAAATACACACTAGTATTAGAACAGTACTTCTTTTTCAGCACTGTCATATTAATTACTGGAGTTCCTCTGTCAGCAACAGAGTTTCACAATGAAAAGTTTCAGAAGATTGTATTTTATTATACTCTATGCTCACCCAGAATGAGAACCCTGATAATACTTTAATTGATGACACTGCATATTTAACTTGTTAGTTGATTACAGTCTTTCCGTAGTAATGAATTCTTAAATACTTCAACATGCTGAGTTGCAATGGCCATCCCTGCAATGCTTAGTCTTCCAGGTTGGAATACATCCCCTAAAACTGAACATGTACGTGCACTCAAAGAAGGACTCCTAACTGCCAAGATGCTGATCTAGAACCCGGCTCAAATAGACTCTTTGTTCAGTGTAGAGAAGAGGAAATTGAGGAGGGTCCTCATTGTGGCCTATGGCTTTATCACATAGGGGAACAGATTGGTGCAGGCACTGGTCTCTCTTCGGAGACAATCAGTAGGACTCAAGAGAAGAGCATGAAGCTGCCATAGGGCAAGGTATGGCTGGTTATCAGGAAAAGCTTCTTCACTGAGAGAGTTGTTGGACATGGGAATAGTCTCCCCAGGGAAATGGTCATGGCTTCCCAAGGATTTTTTTGTAATCATAATTCTGAATTTTATGTTAATAAAAATGCTGGGTAATTTTATGAGACCAATTTGTAACCACTGTCACTACACGGTACTTTTTTTACTAATTTGACTTCATATACTTACAGTGTCTAACAGGATGTAAAAGACATTTTATTAAATAGAAGCAAATAATAAATAAATGAATAAAAGCTGATTACAGAAAGGTATTGTCAGTTTTTAACTGAAATTATCTCAGCAAGCAAAAAGAGATGCAATGACATATAGAAAGCAAGATAGTTAACTGCAGCTAAAAAAACCCATGACATTTTATAAAAATGTTGGGCCCTGTTTTGTATCATCATAGTATTCAGACTTACTTTTACTAACTCCAAACGTGTATTCTATTTGTTCTTAAATTTCATAGCAGAGATTTACTGCTAAACTACATCTGACCTGCGAATGAGAAAGCAGTCAATTCAGTCTAAGTACTGGCTAATAAATTTTGCATCAGATGAAGCCTGGCATTTGGATCAAGTAGAAATACAAAACCTGTGAGCTATGAATGCCAAGTGAGGAACTGTGGAATAGTAATGTTTGCAATCATCCATTTGAAATCCAGTTTAAACTCCAACAACTCTGTAGAGGGAGTTCTTTTAAGCTCAGTCTGGTTACAAAGCATACATGAAGAAAGCATGCCTTTCAAAGCAACCTCTTTAAAGAATGGCTTTCTAAAAACTACATTTTTTGTCTTAAAGGAGACTTAACTTCATTCACTGTGCTGTGTCAGCAGCTGAAGTAAAAAAAGTTATTTTCTTTTTGAAAAGTACATGATCAAGTATAATAATTGGTTCTCTTTGGTAGAAAAATACCTGGCATACAGAAAAATCCGTACATTACCAGAAAATGGTAAAATATTTCAAATATTCAGAGGTGTCAGAACTATTGTCAAGCTTTTGACATATCCTAGCAGAAAGTAGAAAAGTTCCTATTCATCTTAAAATACTGCATTCAGAAAGGACTTCTCAACTTTTATGAAAACTTGTAAGGTTAGAATGTTCTTTCATCCAGTGAAGGACTGGATTTTTCAAATTGACTGACAAGAGAATATGCAGTGCAGCTACTGGATAACAAATATATGAGGGCTGCTCTGAAAGTAATGCTTCCCATTTTATTATGGTGGCCCACAACGTCAGAGGCAGATGTTGGTGGAATGGCAGTAGACTTTGAACCTTCCCACCAATACTCTGTTACATTTTGTTGCTGCATAACAGATGGCAGCAAAGGTGCAATCCAACAAAAGGTATGTGTCATGAAACGCAGCAATACCACGCCCCATACCACTTGGAAGAACGCGGAGTACATTGCCAATCTTAGCTGGACTGTCCTACCATATCCACCATACAGTCCAGATTTGGTACCTTCTGACTTCCATCTGTTTGGGATGATGAAAGATGGACTGAGCAGGCAGTATTTTCTAACTATGCCATCAGAGCAGCTTGAAACAGTGGGCCACCGCTGCTGGTGCTGATTTTTTTGTCTGCCGCAACAGGATCCTGTTCATCATTAGTTAAAATGCATAGCTAATGGTGGTCACTGTGTTGAAAAACAGTGATTTGTAGCTGAGAATTTACCCTATCAAAAAGTGCTATTGTGCTCTTTGTAGCTGTTGCGGTTTCCATGGAAAAAAAAATATGAGGCATTACTTGTAGGGAAACATATGTCCTCTATTTTGGGAAAAATCTTACACAAACTAATAGCTCAAGCGTGCACTGGACGTGGGGTTTTAGCCAAGAATCTAAAAATCTGTTCTGTCTTTTATAGTAAATGAATAAACAACTCCCTACAGACTATCTATTTTGAACAAGTTTATTTCTTGAAGAATTTAACCCAATTGAAGCACCTACTCAAATTTAGAACAAATTTACAAAAAAATTACACACAGATTTCTATACATCTGCAGCTGGAATCTGTGTTAGAGTTAATGAACAGTATTGCCTACTATATGAATCATACTTTCATCCCTATAAAATCAATGCATGAAGAAACAACAGGTCCCAAATCTTAACATATATCTACTTTCCAGCTTACTTCAAATTTTGTGCCAGTAAAGAACTTTGCAAGTAGTCAGAAGCTGAGTTTTCAAATATGAAGAATCATCATACAAACTTATTTTCTGAAGAAATGCATTTTCTATACTTAAAAAAATCAGGAAAGTAAGGAGTTACTGCTTTTATTATTTGGCAAAAAGAAATAAAAATCCTTACACTAAACTAAACTTTATTTGTCTAGATATAACAACACAGACTACAAGAAAAAAGTCTTTGGAGCATTTCAATTTGCACTCCCCTTCATAAAGAGGGCAGATAAGAACACATTAAGAGCAAGAGGAGGATAAGCAGTTGTCAAATCAGTAATCAAGAGAAAAAGAACACCCTCATGAAATGCCGAATAATGACCTGGAAACTAAAATAAGGCACTTGAGCTGAAGCATCAATCATCCAGATAGGGAAAAGTAATATTTAGATGACTCTTGTACACAGAGGCTGAACAAACCACAATGAAAATGGCTTCAGTAGCTCATAAGATGCAGCTGCAGTTTGATGCGTTATCTCTGGGTAAATATACATCTTAGCAAAAAAAGGCCATACAAGAACAGAGATTACCTCAGAAAAGAGAACTGGATGTTTGATAGAGAAAGCACAATGCAAACACTTTAAAATGTCTGTACACATGTGCAAGCAAAACAAGGGATTAGATGAGAGTTTAATTAAGGATGCAAATTAATAGACACTTTGATTTAAAGGTTAAGGCACACACTGACTGCTGGCAGAATGCTTTGAACAAGTTGTATGACATGATATGAAGTTTAAAAAATGACCTTTGATTAGACAGGAGCTCATGGAATGATCTCTGTAGAGAAAGGGAACAACCTCCTAAAATTTCCTGAGTCACATAAAACACAGCAGTCACAATACTAGAAATGTGCAGTCGAGATCAAACATGTGACATTAACACATACATACATGAAAATGGAGTTTTACCAATTAAAGATGCACTAGATAAGTTGCCCCCTGTTCAAAGGGGCAGAAAAGAGCCGTACCTTTATGCTCAAAACTGCCTGCATCTTCTTATGTCTAATTTTTAATTGAAATTAAGCAATTTATTTGAAAAGCAAACATATCCAAATGTTGATTGACAGTTTAATCAGGCTACTTGGTCACAGTAATCACATATTTAAATGTTGTTCCTGTGATACGATGTTCACTAATAGTTTCAACACACAGACTTATGATTTATGAAGACAAGTAAATACCAGAATGAAAGTAAAAATATGTGTTCACATGCCTGTGTATAGTGCAAAAAGATACAAAGACAGGAAAGGAGACTTCTTCAACTAAAAACATTCAGGCTGCTCATTAATTGGATGTAACACATTTAAAATGTGGACTATTTTGTAAAATAAGAGAACTTGCTTATGAGTTCACGCAGGTTATTTCAGATCCTAGTTCCAATATCCCAGTGTTGCTATAACTTAGTTAATTATAAAAGTAATGGTATTCCTCCCAGTTTTCAAGAGATGAAGGGTAAGCAGTAAGAGTAAGCAGTAACAAAATGGAGTCAGGCAAAACATCATTCCCAGACTGAAATTTAAATTGAAACACACCCATTTTTTGTTTCACTAGAACTCCCTACACCGCTAGCGCACTGCAACAGACAGCTGACATCACCTAGCATGGATTACTGAAGAATAGAACAGTTCTGAGTTTAGACATACCTTGCCTTGGAAACTCATCTGACTCCCTGTGAACCAGGTCGGAAACTCGATTTCCATAGTGCATCCTGGTGTCATGATCATACGCTTTCAGAGTCTCACTTGAGCTGTAGGACTTCTGAGTTGGTACTCTGCAGTCTTCACTGTCCAGAGAAGAACTAGTGTAGCGACATTCCTTCCCACACCGGCCCCGTGTCAAAGAGCGGTGCCTTCGATCTTTTACATCCATTATTCTGCGTCAGGTCCAATGTTTTCAGAAAAGCCACTCTTGTGGTTGGGGTCAGCCACTACCACCTGAAAAAAAAGAAGAGATAAAGTGAGTAATACTGCTTGGACGTTTTGTTGTATTCTGCTTTCCTCGACACATCATTGTCAAATAGTAAAATAAAATAAAATAAAAAATACAACAGCACAGCTTGAGAGAAAATATCCACACCATATAAACTTAGAAATTGAAATAATTGACCTGGATACAATGGGAGGGAAAAAATAATATAAAATTAAATTCAGTATCAGAATTGCATTTTATCTAAATGATCATCTTACCAAAGAGCCTAAAACACAATGATAAATCAGAACTGGTTGCCTTTTGGATTTCTGAATGAGCAGTGATAACAATATGGAACTGACAACATAGTATTTGCTCCTACTATGCAACAATAAAAAGATAAGCAGACTCAGACCATTTAAATATTTCCTTTCTTCCTGCAGGACTGCTTGCAATTAAGCATGCAGGAAAGTTCCAAATTGAAGAGTATTCCCATTCAGTATTAACATGTAACGATTGCATACATTATCCTTTAACAGTGCATTCACAAGCAGAAAGTGGTTTTATTGCCCTTGGTTAAAGTGAACTAAGGCCCTGTTGTGAAAAACAGGTTGGATTGGGTATCTCCAGAGACCCTTCCCAGACTCGACATTTTGGCATTTCTACAACTCTCTGAATGCACTGTGGGAAGTGGCTGTTCTCATGACCCACAGAATGTGATCATCTTCACTATCCCTCAGGATGACCATTTACGTATCTTAGCAGTTGGAGTTCTTCAAAATTCTACAAATATCTTCTTGCTCAATGGACCAGAAAGAGAGATTCTTGTAGTCTACTTAATTAGGACATCCTTACTGGGGCATAGATACTTTAATATATGCACAGTTAGCATGCACAGACTGCAAATGAAAGATGCTGTAGGAAGCAAGAAATACACTAAGCCTGAGCACCCTATCCACTGGGGTACTAATTATTTTGAGCTGGTATTTGTATCAACATCTTTTTCTTGTGCCATGCTATGCTCAGGTCTGTACTAGTTCTTGGAAAACCTCAAGACAAAACCTTTTGCTGGAAATGAAATCTTTGCCCACAAAAGTACCTACAAGTGCTAACAACAACAAAAAAGGAACAAAATGCATGCTCTCCAACATATGGTTATGGAGATGAAGAATTAGCTTTGGCACATGTAGCTGGGACAGCTGAAGACATTTCTGTCCCCATTGTCACCTCGACATGGGTACCAGCCCAAGCCCTGCTGCACGGAGGAGGTCACAGCCCAGGCCAGGGCCTCTGTTTCAGCTGCCAGAGCACTTCAGGGGCATGATTCCCTCCAACACAAAGGTTACCAACTCCAGCAGAAAAATAATAAAAAAAACATAAGGCAGTCATGTCTTTCATCGTTGCAGTTGCTCACACAGCGTATTTAAGGAGGTCATAACACTGGCATAAGTATTGGCTAAATCATTGCTTTTTGGCTGGAATAGATTATGTCCCTGTGAGAGGATAAATGCACTTGGCCAGAGGAGCTGGTGAACTTGAGAAAAGGTTTCTTGGCTTCATTTAGACTCTGACATTTAAACCTGGGGAGGGGGGGGAGGCACTGTAGCTCCTCTATTTTAAAGGAGTTAGGTAACCAGGAGAAACAGCTGCTTTATGCCACCCACCAGAACTCTGCAGCCTGAGCAATAACTGTAAACATGCTTACTTCTTCCCTTTTTTTTTTCTTTTATTTTTAACTACCATGGTGTATTTCATAGAGGAAAAAAGACCCAGAAATGTCAAAACAAAATCAAAAACTATGTACCACTTAGACCTGTAGGGTTAGCTTTATCATACTAGATTAAGGTTAAAACTTTAAAGAGAACCAAAAGACTCAAAATACTCCACCTGTTTCTCACCTCCCTGAGTGCCTAGTGGCGAAAGGGACTTCTACAAACTTGTATTCTTCAGCTGAATGCTTTGGCTCTGTGGTGTTCATTAAACTGGAAATACCTTTGCTTACACTGGTGGCACAAACCCTTGCTTCAAGTTTGAGGAGACACACAATTGTTCACATTAGCCATGCTTGGCTCTCTGATCCCAGTTCAAAGCTCTCTCATCAAACTCAGATACGTCACAGTTACAAAACACAGGAATAGATGACTACAGTACAGAATTGAGCAGAAACTGGCAATTGCTTTCTGGCTGACTTCATCCTACTGTTCTGTACTTCACAAATGCCAATTCTATGGGAAGGTATTGTTCTAATTATCAGTTCAGAAAAACAAACACCATTTTATGATTGCTAAACTTTAAAACTGCCTGGCCTGATTTATACTGTTTATGAAAGAACATTTATTTAGCTGCTGCTGCAGTTAAAAGGAAGATTTACTAGGACCTTGATGCTAAGTATTTCCATGATATTAGCTTATTAAAAATCTTCTCAAGCAGACAAAATTAACCGCAGTTGTTTCCTCAATGAATTCTCTCCATAGACTTTTGGGCAAATACTCTACAAGTGGAAAAAGAACAGGAAACGATAAGATAATGCTGTACTGTTGATAAGGTTGTGAAACACTCTTCAGGCAGCTTCATGCAGGAGCTTAACACAAGAAAATAAATACAAAAACGGGACAAATATTTCTACAGCTTTCCTCTGACATTTCTTAAGGAAAATACTGTTACCAGAAATATGTATCACAAAAATGTGAACAACTTGATTCTAACACACTACTAAGAATTCCTTGGACTTTCCTAAATTATAAGAGATGCAGAAAATATTGTCAATAATTTGAACAATTATTATTATTACATATAATTCAATTACATATTTATATTTATCACAGTACTTTTTTTTTCTTCTGCTTTTCCTATTGCATGAGGACAAAACCCAAACATCTGACACTGAATACATCTCCCTAAATGCAACATAACGTTTTTACAGATTCTGCTCATACTCATTTCTTCTTCAGGGATTTCTCCGAACAAAACAGACAGGAAAAAGACATCTCCACCGTATCATCAAAAAACAGCTCTTAAAGTTCAGAAATCATCGCGTAAGTGGCCCAAAATGTGAAGAAATTAAGTTGTAATGCACTCCTAAAAATCTTCTTTCACATTTTTCTTACACTTATTTTAAATTGAAGAAATATTGTTTCATTTTAATGCTAAATACCTTTTTCTGTTAGATAGAAAAATCCTTATACCATGAATTCCTGAAAAGGTAAAATGGCACAGTTTTGGTTAAGCAATGAAAACTGACAAATCGAATTTGAGTTACAAATGCTAGATACCCTTTGACTTGCCTGTCTCAAGGGGATTCCATGAATTCTTTATTTTGATATTGACCTGAACAGTAATCATGTTTAGTTTTTTAACCTACTTGTGCGAGAACAGAATGGCACAACTAGTAACAGATTACTTCAACTGATTTTCTCACCTACATTTTTTCTATAACTTCTGAAACACCGTCTGTATGGATAGAAAAACACTTGTTTTAGTTTCAGAGAATGGCCTGGATTGGAAGGGGCCTTGAAAATCATTTAGTTCACTGTCCTGCCATGGCCAGCATTGCCATGCACTAGATCAGGATGCTCAGTGCTACAACCAACCTGGTCTTGAGTGCCAGTTTCAGCTGTGTAGTGTATCTGCTAATCCAGATATCCCATGGATAGTAAATACAAGACAATAAATGGCATGTGTTGTACTTGCTGCTTATGTACATACAGATAATGCACATGCAGAAAGTTATATGTGGCTAATAATCTTTGGACTCCCTATCAGACCAGCAGAAAATTTCCTCTGTTCATGTACAGTAGCTATTTACCTGATGCTGCAGCACAAGTGGTAGTAAAAGCGTAACTATAGGGCAGTCCAAGAACATTAAAAACACAAACTCCTGCAGGGGAAGAGTTTTTTTGTTTTTTAAAAAAAAAGAGAAGAAAAAAGAAAAAAAAAATAAGCAAAAAAATATTTTTTTCTTCAGGAGTTTAAAAAAAAATGTGACCACTATTTGTGTTAAAAAAGAGAAATCAACAGGAGATACGGAGGGAGGACTCCAATTTTAATGGCTTACTGAAGCCTATGCTAAATCTCTCTTTATATTTGTAGTTGACTCTTAAATGAACTTATTTACATGCTTGTTTCATGTATTTGCTAATGATCCCTTGTACTATTACATTATACACGGCCATTAGGACTGTTGCTCACAATAGACAGAATGCAAAATGTAATAACCCCTTCAAAGTTCAAGTGAAAACAAAGCACCTCACATTTACTTCCTGCCCCCACCAAAACCAAATCAAAACATCACAATACTGCATACAATATTAGAAAGTATTACAAAAACACACAAAATACACAGTACACCATGTACCTATCTGTTCATTAAAAATAACCAACCCACAAAACAGGTCTTAAAAGCCTGCACTTTTCAGCATCAACAATCGGAAATAAGATTGTGGTTTAGAGATTCAAACGTTGATCACTATTTTATGCACAGAGTATTTTTGAAATGAGAATGTTTGATAATTCAGCTTTGGCATAGCACAAGTTCTTAGTAAATAAAATGGTTACTTAGCTACTGTATTTTCCATTCATATAATATTATTGAAAAGGAAATCACTTCTACATCACCTTTAAATAAATAAATAAATAAATAAAATGCAATTTTAAATAAAATATCACTATAATAATACTTTGTTGCACAACAGAGCATTGATGACAATTGGGCTGGTTTTGATTTTGGTCCAAAAAACCAGTTTTGTACAATAACGTAAACTCATTTTCTATTGATATCTTTCCTATGACTTCTCATATTGTACTCTATTTTTTCAGATTTTCCTTGTGGTGTTGCCAATATTTCTAAATATCATGTTGAAAATTAAATGCATTTAGTGCAACATTTGAAATAGCTACTTCACAATTGTTTTGATGAATGATTTTTAGTTTACCTTACAAAAGACATGTAGTGCTCATAGGCATTCGGTGTTGCTCTTTATTGCAGGGAAGAAAAATCCCCACAAGTCAGTTTTTCTCTGTTTTTGATTTTTAATAAATAAAAGCTACAGGAAGTATTTCCAGATTAAGGGCAGTCAAAATCATAACTACAACAAAATCAAACACTGCAACTATTACATACACTGTGTTTTTCTGCCTGCCTGGGCATACTTATTTTTAGGTCCGTTGTCATCCAAGAGTTCAGTACTGGAGCTTCTTAAAAATCTCAGAACTGTTATAATCTACTGTGAAAGTAACATCCCATTAAGAAAATAGCAAGGCATCAATGAGTGATGGAAAGCCCAGGAGCAACAAGACTGAGCTTTCTACCAGCCTTAGATTCACACTATGCACCGACTGCTGTGGATTTACACTTCATTTTCCACAGAGTTTTTGGCAGTGAAGGTGGATAGTGGGTTGTTTTATGCTCTCTGATAACCTGAGAGGGCAAAGTTCACAAACACAGTGGATAGGATCAGAGGAGAAAGGAAAATAGCACCCCCCAATTATCCATTACACAAAACTAATGTAGTACTTCAATTGGCTCGCTATAGGATAATTATTGAATTTACAACTTTTAGATTTGCCAAAATATTATTTGCATCCTATGTACCTGCAGCTCATCATCAGAAGTGCAGCAGCTCCCACACTGACTCCCAGCCTGGATGGGAACACCAGCCATTAGAAGCAGATTGTGTTGCACAGACTCAAAGGTTTGTAAAAACAGGCATCACAAGCAAAGAAAGCAGAACAGAATTACAAACAGCAAAATGTTTTAAACAGTTCTTTTTTTTTTTTTTTGAACTCATTCAGAACATCACTAGTTATACCAATGACACCTACTTTTCTTCCAAGATACACAGACATAGACCAGTAAAAAGAAATAAAGAAATGCACGTGACAGGAGGAAATTCTGTGGGAGGCCAGGAATTTCTTAGATGTGGGAAATGGCTTCATTCTCTTCTTTGAAAAAGTTACACCAACATTCAAAACAGCAAGAACTGCCCCCTCCCCATGGCAAACACTGCCCAAATACAAAAATAGGCATCTCCACCAATAATAGTGTATTTCCATTCCTAAAACTACTTTCAAGTACGAATTACCCTTTGAAACAACATGACAGCTAAATCTGCATTACCCTTACTCTACAGGAGAAGTTAAGCATCAAGAGGCAAAGTGCCCCATCTGAGGCCGAGCAGTGAGATCACTGCACACTCGAAGCACTGATTTCCAGTCTTCTGTGTTCTGCCTGTAGTATGTTTGTGTTCTACATGCTGTCACAGGTGTACGCAGCTAAATCAAAAAAAGAATCAATCCACAAAAACACAATACAGTGACTATTTAGTAATTAGTATAATTTAGCAATTAGTGTAATTACTTAAAATTAGTATAGCTGAAAAAATTCATAAAATGGGTGTAACAGATCTAACATGAACTGGCCACTTCAAAAGACCAAGTTTGCTTAAAGTAATTGCCTAAACAACGTTATTACTCTTCTACTGCCTAGAAAGAACAAACAATACTATTATCTACTGATAAAATGTTGCTAATGAAGAAAGGTAGAATAATTTATCACTGCATAATTAACACAATGCAGTTAAGCATGCTTTAACGATTCTGTATAACAGTTTCCTATCACTAGAGAATACTTTTGAGTCAGGAAATAATTGTCTAAATAATTTTTGATTAAGTCTTTGATCAAACTGATCAACATTTACAGAAGTGAGATAAATGTAAATGCCCATGCAGTGAATGACAACTTCCTTCATTTAATTGCCTATTGGTGGTCTTTTTTCTTTCTAATCCTAGGGTTGAATGCTGCCTTTAATTAAGTTAATGGGATTATTAACCTTACTAGCAACAGAGCTAAGACGTCAAGCTGGTTTATGCAAGTTGTGCTCCTCCAGCCATTACCGCTCTCTTTGGCTTTCACCAGCTCTTACTCATTTCTTCATTTAACTTTTACTCCCATTTTGTGTCTTGTCCTCTTTCTGGCCTTTTTCTTTCCATTTTCTCATTAGCTTTATTTAGCTCTAATGTTTCAGGATCTGAATGCTGTTCATTTCCACAAGTGCCCTCCTTTACATTCAGGTTAATCCACAAGCTATCTGAGAACTCATGGGCACTAGGCCTCTATATCAGACTCCAGGGTTTTGATTTTAAACATATCAATGTGCTATAATGCTAGAGAAGCGTAACTGACATCAAAGGACTTCTACTTTCCTTGACTCAAGCAAGTCCAGTGCCAAGAATTTTAAGACCGTTCTCTCTCAACTCTTATCCACTTATGTTCAAACACTCCACAACTCTACACCTGATAGGTACATTCACTCCTGCTGGCAAGAGCAGAAGCTGCACCACTCTTAGTCGTGCTCCTTTCATTTCTTGTTTCTTTCTAATAGATGACTATGCTGCTCAGGGGGAACTTACCCTGAACCTGACATTACACAAGGCTCCTGCGTACATCTCAACAGAGGATGCTACTTTATGAAATGATGTTGCTGAAGAGATTTATCAGCAATTTTCAGACTCACACAAGACTATTCTCAGAACTCATCAAATGTAGTAATCATGCAAACAGATACAAGTTGACGTACATCAGCGATCATTTCAGTTGAGAACAACACCTGCTGTTGATTTACATTATTCTTCCTCGCTCTGTCCCAAGAACCACTTCCCTTCCTTCTTTAAAGCCTTGATGAAATCCCTCCTACCTCAGTCTGATACTAACAATTCTCATATGCTTATTAACAAGATGCTACAATATGTTTTCTCTCTGCTAGCAGTATCAACCTAGGAAAACTATGTTTAAGTAAGTTTGTATTATAGACCACTTTTAAGGCTGTGTAAAATCAGGATAATAAAGCAAACACAATCCTTATAAATACTTTATTTCATTCTTCATTAAGGAAAAGACAAGACTCCTTTGTGTGTGTAGACTATTAACCTAATTACTTGGAAGTTCCTTGCTTCCTTAAACACAAATTTTTATCAGAAATGACCTAACGTCCTATAGGGTTTTTTTGTCTTAAAGATTTGAGATAAAGTTAAAAAACAGTTAAACAGTAAAAAAAGAGAAATGAGTGAAACACAATGGAATATCATTTTAAGGCATATGACAAAGGTGACACTGAACAGCGTTCATAAAAACAGCTGCAGAAACATTTTGAATTCTGGACCTCAGGCAGCAATGAAGCTCTGCATAGTGAAGTCAGCGGGCAAGGTAAGTTGCTCAGAAGACAACTCAAGTGTTGTATCATCTTAAAAAAAAAACAAAAAACCACACCTGAAATAATTTGTAAAAATTGATTAACTCTCACAGAAATAGATAAAATGAATACAACTGTAATACAAAATGATCAAGAGCAGCTCAAAACCTCTGAAGTGAAATTCCCAGCGTCCAGAGAGCAAGCAGCCGACAGGGCCAGAATTGAAGTCTGAAAGGTGTTCCACCCCAAACTGCAATGTAGTATTTGCTTGCACATCACCATAACAAGAGAGAACAGCTTTTATAAAAATCATAGGCTTAGTTGCTTATTCAGTTCCACAACGCAGACCATCTGAGGGAACAGAAAACCCTGAAACACTTCTAGAGCAAAGAAAATGTACAGAGACTAAAGCGCAGTTTAACTGAAGTAACAATCATGAGCTCTCACTGCAAGCTCACAAGTTTCCAAGTGTTCTTTAGCAGTGCTGACTTTAAAATGGTTCATTAAAAAAATCTGAGAATGAAATCAAAAGAGAATGACAGCACATTATGCTGTAATGACCCTACTATAAATCTAAAGAAGGCAATGCCTGAAAAGAAACTAACATCCCACACCCAAGTCCAATTCTCTACCAGTCACAAACACATCCCCATGTCGTGTTAACCAATCCAGAATTTTTTTCCCCTGCTGTTTCCACTGCTTCTCAGTTGCTGTCACAGGAAGTCTTCCTCTGAGGCCAATTCTAATTTTCTACTGTTTCGCTTTCCAGGTTTGACACAACTTAATTTTTATTCTTGAGGAAAGCCAACCAAACAGGAACTGACCTTTGGAGAGAGCATCACATCATGGTAACATCACCTTACGGTAACTGCACCGTAAAGCTCTCTGTACATCTATGAAACACAAACACCAGATACACACTTCTGGCTTTACAGTAGTCACACAAGAAACAATCCCCCTGACATTCTACGAAATCCTTCACAAGCCATTTTACCAATGCTCTGTGCTTTAAAACATTTCTCCTCCTCACAAAGAAAGACAATGCAATCCCATTTTTTTTTAATGCATAAGGTTTACTGAGGCAAGAAGAGTGAAGTACAGACCAACCCTGCTATTTAAAGCCTCTATTAGCTTCAGTAGGCTGTTCTGCCTTACAGGCAGGGGGAAAAAGCAGTCTCTTATCTCAGTCCCTCTCAGTGCAGGAAGGAAACTGGAAACAAACACTATAAATGCTATATTATCCTGAACTGAAATCAATAAACTATCAACAGTTTTAACCTAATTTACTAGGAAACAGAATTGGAGAAGTCTCTAACAAAGATTTTCATACACGTTAAGAGTCATCAGATTGTAAAATTTAGGTCAATATTGAGCCAGACAGTGACCCACAGGTGAAATGATCCATATGCCATTACTGATTTTCCCAGTCATTCGAAGTCCATCAGTAATTTCTAACAGCAGGAAATTTTATGAATTATTAAAATAAAAAATAAAAAGCAAAGAGCAAAGAAGATAAAGTTTTTCTTATGCCTTTCTTGTATGCAACTCTATGAAAACAAATTCTAAGTGAACAGTGGTTGAGACTTCAACTACCAACCACGTGGATTTCTGTGCTCCATGTGTGATTTGGCTAGGTAAAGTGTGACAAGACAACTCCAGGTACCACAGAGCTTTACAAACAGACCTTTTGCACTCCCCAGAAATAGAGCCTTCTTCTAAAAAGAGAAGAGAATTAGGAGGTGCATGTTGGAGTACTTCATAAATGGCAGAGCAGAAAAGCGACACCTCTAACAAAACTGCTGTAAAGATTTCAACTAAAACACAAGTTACTGACCAACTTCGGACAATTCCAGTTTTCTAGGGATGAGACTTGATTGCTTATACAAGCAGCTAGAATACAAACCAGAAAAATAAAATTAATGCTTGTTCCAACATATGGAATTAAACCAAGCAAAGCCCTAAGAATCTATAAGCAATTCCCTCAACTTGTCTCAATAAGTTCTGAAACATCATTAATGATAAAAAGATCAATGTATTTTACTTCAGCCACCATGGGAACAAATAATTTTATCTTGTATCCTCCATCTACCTCCTGCTATAGTTCCATTTCTTGAGGGGCAAGATAAGAGAATGACAAATTGAGCAAGCACATGAGAAGTTAATCAAGAAGCAACAGAAATCAAGTTTTAACAGCATATCTAGACTGTAAAATTGCAGAACTTTGACTGAAGTTCTACAAGTTCTGAAGAGTTACACTGTAAGACATAATATATATATGTATACACAATTCACAAACTTCTTTGCTCAATTTTTTGCACATGATATTATTTAAAAAATCTTCTTTATTGTTGGAGACAAGTCTCTTTCCTCAATCTCATGAAAGGATTACAAAGAAGTCTGCATGAACTTGAACTCCTGTTCCCTTAAAAGCTATTTCTGGCTTGATTTTTATAACAACTTCAGGTCTACTTTCAACAACTTCTTGCCTTTTTCTTTTTTTAAAATTTATGAATATCTGTTATTTGAAAATAGTGATCCTTAAGTATAAAATAATATTAGTGAACCCCTTTCCCATAGACAGTTTCAAGGAAATCTATAAACTTGTAGAATATCTTGACTGAATCCTCTGCTTTGCAGTTGGATCAGTTTAGTTCAGAACTAATACTAGTTCTCGGAAATTCATGCCTAAGCAATCAAACTTCCCCTCTGTTTTGCAGAGTTGAGAAAAGCTAGATAGCTGCCTTTCTATCAGTTATTTAGCCATCTGAAATGCTTTTATATTCAGTATCAAAGTCTTTTCCAATAATCAAGGCTACAGAATTAGGAAATGTCCTATTTAGAAATTGAGTTCTGAGTGATAAGAATGAAATACAAATTGGTCCATACTTCCATGTCTCCATTTAGACTGCACTAATATTAGTTCTGATACAGTACAAGTGCATCACCAGACTGATGGTTAGAAAAGTGCTGCAAATTTAAACATTGCAATTCAACATGAAATTGTGACATATCAGTTAATAAGATTTTTAAAATAAAGAATAAAGATGTTTTTAAAAGTTGTTTCTTTATATGTAGAAACTCATCCATTCATCCCAAGAATTCCACACATCAGGTAAGTTTAATGGTAAGCCTACCTATCTATGTAGAGCCAAGATAATCCTCATTTTTGCTAAGTAAAACAATTTATCCGAAGGACAAAAGCATGTTTCTATATCATTCCCAGTAACAGTCTAACTATGGAAAAGCAAGACGTCAACACTGTGAAAGTCATCCACAACGTCAAATAAAACACATACATTAGACTACAAATGCTGTTGTTAAAGCTGCACAGCTTAACCAAACAACTCTGATTTACATTAGAGCGCTGTACTGTAATACAAGACGGAACAAATTTAACAGAGACATATGCAAAGCAGCAGAGAATTTTTAATCCAGATCAGTGTATGACAAAAGCAAAACAAGTCACACTGAAAGTATCAGAGCCAGATGTAATGAACAACTACGTGCAAAATTGAAGTTGAGACCAAATCATCTTCAAAGATTCTATCAAACCCAAGTCAGTCCATGATTTTGAAAAGCAAACCAACCAACCAATCAGAAACAGTCAGAGTATGGGACACTCATAACAGTATTCTGACAATAACGATATTTTCCACATTTATAACCATAAATTCATTAAAATTCCTTGTATTTCACCTAACTGATTTTGATCCATTTTCATTGCTTACCTTCCACAAGCTTCTTAATTTTGACTCTTCCATGAGCTCATCTTTTTTACCTGCAACTCTACTCTTTCATTTCTCACAGATTCAAGGTGGAGTTGCATTCAAAACAACCTACAGTTCTCTTCATAAATGAAACCAGCACAGGGCAACAGTACAGACTTCCAAAATTCAGCTATGCTTCATGTGCATTTCCAAAATTACTGAAAATTAATGAATTCTTGTCGTGTGTATTTATATGCAACTCTTTGAAGCAATCATTATTAGTAAACGCTACTTGGAGAAATGGGTTGATAAAAAAAATAACTAATATATAATCCCAGTACATGGAGTACCACTCAGTAGTACTTTAACCGTTGCCGGGGACCCAAAGTACACTAATAGATAAAACTCCGTATCTGGAAAGTAATATTTAGGAAAACTGATTTTCTAAGTATGCTGAGAATGCCTTAAAAATTAAAAGCATAAAATGCTCGCCCCTGAAAGTGTGGGTTGATTGTTTGTTTTCCCTATAAAATCTCAATCTCATACTTTGCCCCTAAATGGGGTAAGTTTTCATGCACAATTGAATTTGTCTACCTTAAATTAATATAAGCATTGAAATAAAATTATATATATATAATATATATATATGTTAATTAATCTTAGTACTATTACAGGTACACTAAATTTGGAAATCACTCACTGAAAGGTACCCCGGAAGGTTTTCAGTCATCATGAGAATGCTTCTAAAACATTTGCAGCCTCTTACAAAAAGTATTCAGGTGCTTTACTCTATTTGCAAAGGAGTCCTTCTGCGTGGCATTACTTTCATAGTGAATCTTCTCAGGCAAATTTCAAAGAACGTATGGTTCACGTCTTTAAACTGAATTCACTTATAATTCAGCATTTGACAGAGCTAATGTTTAATTCTTCCTCGGGAGCCTATGAAGGAAAATATTTTTACCTAATTCAACAAACATTAAACTACGATTATGCTTTGCTTTGTTTTCACACTGAGGATTGAATTTGACACTGCAATCAGTAGAGAAAACCAGCCTGTGCTAGTTAATATATTTTCATTATTGGAGTCTCAATTCTCCTTGTTTTGTATTAGAAAGAATTAATAAGACCTAAATTTTGGAATGTGGCATTAATGCTGATAGGCTTTCTTCCAGCACACTCTGTTTCATTATCCAAGCAATACAACGAATTACTAACACATGAGCAAAAGCAAGCAGTGTGCAGATTTGAATCCAAGTATGTACACAACCACACTTTCAAAAGCTTACAAATCCATGGGCACTGTTAGTTGTTTAACACTATAACTAATGTTAATGAGAAGGCCAGAATTATTGTTTCCTTTTCAAGTGCTTTAAATTTTATTTTGTCTTATGACAGATACCAGAAGGTAATGAAAGGATTTCAGTATAACAGAACAAGGTTAATAAACACTTTTCAAATAATGTCATAATATACTGCATAGATCTTCAGAGCAAGTTTTATCTTCTTCACATAAAAATAATGATTATCAGCTCCACAGCTCCTATAAATCACCTCAGCTCCATTGAGACAACGGAGCTATGTTGGTTTGTGCCAGTTGAGCGCCCTTCCAGATTCCTACCCCAATCAGGGTTATTAATGTCATTTTTTGGAAAGGTCCTTTTTCAGAAAAAACACAAAACTAAATGTCATGACCATGTCCAAACTGTGTTTGTGCTGACATTTAAATGCACCACTCAGAAGCACTGCTCAACACCAGCAGGCTCCACCCGACCAACCAGTTTCCATGCCCTGCTCACCCACAGGCAGCCCTTCCACCCTGCACCTCCTGCCCGTGCAGCATGCAGGTGATTCTGACTGTCTGGCATCCCCTCTGCAGCCCTGGCAATGGGAGAAACGCAGGGAGAAGGCAGAAGAGGGGACGTAGACCTGATGTGACCAATTGGTCTGTAGCTGAGCCTTTAGCTCAGGATCTACTCAACTGATCTAAGGTAGCTCAAGCAATTCATCTGTTTTGTAACCCTGAAGGGGGCTGAAGGTACTCTCCAGTTTCTTTTGGAACCTATCTCGCTTTTTCTTCCAGACACACTGTGTCAGTGCAGAAGCCCATAAATACAGACACTCTTGTCAACCCTACTGTCATCTTCTGTTTTTCCCCTCTGAAATTGTACAATTCTTTTTAAAGACCATTATGAAGACTTTGTCAGTGACTCTACAAAGTGCTGATAAGGAAATTCCTTCTGCACATCAAAATTTTTCTTGGACACACAGTATACATTTGTAGTGCATTACAAACCTTGCAATTAGTTGCTTAAGGCACCACCAAGGACACAATGAGCAACACAAGAGACAATTCAGTGAATATTCACATGCAAGCTTTAACTTAAGTACACTTCAGAAGCCACGGCTTTAGCTTTTCTCCTTACAGATGATGCATAGAGATACAAAAATACAAAGGACACTTTTTTTCATTATAGAACAAAAGAAAATGAGCAAGTAAATTCTGTAGACAGTAAACGAGTGGGATACTATACAGTAATTCATAACAGACAGATCAAACAGCATGTACATTGCTTACTACTCCATTCAATGTATTTGGATATTTATTTATTTCCCAAAGCAAATATTTGGAGTAGCTTTAATAAAAATCCTTTAACTCTGTTATAATTTGATGGGTTTTTAATTCATACTGACAGCAAATACTCTCTTCAGATTATATTCCGACTCTATGGAGAATTTTAAAGCCTCCTATAGACCTTGAAAGGTAATTACGCCTAAGGATTTTTCTAGGTTTACACCTGACTGAGATGGGTAGGACTGCACATATCAAACATTAAAAAGAAGCACAGACTCCATGATACATAACTTTTCCCCCCACCCCCCTCATTTTTGCCCCTTGACATTGCAGTGTGAAACAGTAAAAGAGAAGATGGCAATATGCATCTATAGAATGACCTACAATTCTCTAATTCACATGATGTTACTACCAAAGGAGATGTACTGATGTGTGTGGTCACTGTCTTAACAAGCTTCTTTACCACAAACACAAAAAAATACTGACCAGGAAAAAAAGGCCAAAGTGTTAACCACAATAAAATCTTGTAATATAAATTGTAATAGGACATTCAATTTTTAATACCTTAAGAAGTAAGACTATTCTGTATCTCTCCTATAATGCTTGTAAATGATAAGAATAAGACATGGCCCTAACTATCTGAGCACCACGTAATGTTTGCTGTATGTTAACAGACATTCTCTCAAGTAGCTGTGTCTGAATATGTTATAAAGAATAAAAGGAAACACAATTTAGCAGTGTTTTTAAAACCACGAGTAATTTCTATAATATGTGACAGTTGGTGGAATTTAAAAGTATCTCCCATTGATTTTTATGTTTCAAGATGACAATCATTACACCATTATCTGCAGTTTGAGCAGTGGAACCTAACCTCCTAATTAGGATGAAAAACTGTTACGGTTGCAACGCCAGTAAGTCACAACAAGTCAATAATTTTAAAAAGAATTAATTTTAAAAACTCTGCAAGGTTCTACTGGAAGCTACTCTGGCATGTCTATTGATTAACATTTGGTATTACATCCTATAACGGACTCATTACATATTGCGTCAATCTAAGTGCAATGTTTCGCACGTGGTTTTCTTCGCTTTGTTTTTCTGTTTGTTTTTGTTTTTAATTTAGGAAATGAAATAAAATAGAATGAAGAACTGAATGATTACTAAGGTAAAGGAGCTATCTCATGTGACTGATGTGTTAACTCCATACTACACTGAAGCCTGATGTGGTTGAAGACTTCAAACTGCACTGTACTAAAAGTATGTGACTGAGCCAGAACTTCCTTGTATGCCAGCATGAAATATCCCAACTCTTCTCATAAATTTCCAGATACAAACCATTTAGTTACAGCCATATATGGATTCAGTCATATCTTGATTACTGTGACCTAGGCTGTCACTATCCCACAGCCATCTTTGTAGGGACACACAAAAATGGGGTACGTGTGCTACAAACTACTATATTTTCTGCCTGAAACTGAAAGGATCTCTCTAATTAACTGCAAAATTTTATTTGGAAAGCTGCTGAAGTAATATTCTCTATTAACATGGCATCTACCAAGATCAACTGGGAAACCATTAATCTTTGTTATAATATATTCCATCTATTTAACCAAAAAAGCATTTACTATTTCTGCTTCCATTTATCTAAATTAAAAGGCTTTTCATTTTAGTATTTGAGATTTACCACGTAT